>JAJMFQ010000005.1:0-401228 GCA_030574775.1 Yamadazyma atmosphaerica | reverse complement strand
TATTCTTTTTTTTTCTTTTTCTTTTTTTTTATTTTTTTTTTTTTTTTTTTTTATGATTTTCCTTTTTCTTGCGTTGCTGCCCAGGTATATAAACCAAAGCAGATTCCGTTGAAAAAGATAATACATCACCAATCACCAAAATGGCAGGAAATAGTGCTATGGCATCAGCCAGATTGATTATGCAAAAAAGAATTGACCTTGATGAACAAACAGCGACTTTTGACAAGGCGGAAATGGTTTACATCATGTTCTGTGCCTTCGCTGTGTTCTTGATTACTCCAGGAATTGGTTTATTCTACGGGGGGACCTTGAAGAGAAAAAACATGGTTCAGGTTTTGTTTCAGACTTATATGGTGACTTCTTTGGTCACAGTCGTATGGTACTTGATTGGTTATTCGCTTGCTAATTCACCAACTTCAAGTTCTGTAATGATGGGGAATTTGGATAATGCCGCTTTACATGAAGATGAAGCTAAACCCTTGTTTGAGGGCGGTACTATTCCATCTGCTTTTAATTTTACTTTCAACACATTTTTCCCAGTTGCTACCGTACAGATTTTCTTGGGTGCTATTGGAGAAAGAGGAAGAGTATTGCCAAGTTTGGTAGTGGGCTTTATTTGGGTTATTGTTGTATACTGTCCTGAAGCTTATTGGTCTTGGGGTGCCAACGGGTGGTTATTACTGTTGGGTGCTCTTGATTTTGCCGGTGGACTGCCAGTGCATGTTTCCTCTGGGGTTGCATCTCTTGTCTACTCATTCTACATTGGGCCAAGAGGTACTCCTAACAAGAAGACTGGACCCATTCCAAGATATAGAGGACACTCTGTGACATCAACCTTTATTGGTGTTACCTTGATTTGGGGAGCTTGGTTCTGTTTCAATTCAGGAACTTTATTAGCCGTCAATGCCAGAACTGGATACATTTTTGTTAACACTATGCTTGCTTCTACTTTTGGATGCTTGACTTTTGTTGCCACTGATAAGCTCATCACTGGAAAATATTCTATGCAAGCTGCTTGTGAAGGGGTTATTGTTGGGTTAGTCAACATTACTCCATCCTGTGGGTTTTACTGGCCATGGGCTGCTGCTGTCACCACCATTATCGTTGCCATTGCTTGTAGATTATTACTTGGATTCAACAAATGGACTGGTGTTGATGACTACTCCAAGTCTTGGGTGATTCATGGAATTGGTGGGATCCTCGGAGGTATTTTAACCGGAATTTTTGCTAGCAAAGAATTGGCTGCTTTAGATGGAGCCACTGAAATCGATGGTGGTTGGTATGACAGAAACTTCGTGCAATTGGGATACCAACTTGCTGATGTCACTTCCATCACCGCTTGGACCGCTGTATTTACCTACATTATTTGTTTCATTGTCGACAAAATCCCAGGTCTCAGTTTAAGAGCTTCTCCAGAAGCCGAAGAATTGGGAATGGACCTTTCTGAAATGGCTGAAACTTTAGACGAATTCGGCAACGACTATGAAGAATTCTTCTTGACCCATGCCGCAAAATTGAGATTAATTGCTGACCACCTTGAGAAGTCTTCTGGTATGGTGGAGGTCATTGATGGATCTTCTCCTCGCAACTCTCATAGTTCTATTAATATGAACATCCAAGAGAAAGTGTAAAACACTTGGATCGCCTATTCAATTCTTATTATTTTTGCAGCTTCGGTGCGCCTTTTTTGGCAGCCATTTTTCTTATCTATAGCTTTTTAATGCACAACAAAATATATCTATGGCTGTTTACTGTAATATTCGGTACTGGTAGTCGAGGTTTTAGAGGGCCTTCCTATTGTTACAGATGACAGTTCTCCAGACCAAGAAATCTGGATCTCGTAAAACTTGAATCGTTGCATAAGGCGTAGTTGTGGCGAATTCCGGCGATATGCGATAAGGGATAAAATTACCATTTTGGGTTATCAGCAAGGTTCCCAATCCTTGGCTCCCGGGTGGGTATTTTATTGGCCAATGTCAATCAATGATAGATAAGATGTGATAATAATAGATTTTAGTGCCGAAGGTTGCAACACTGTGATAACTGCTGATCTGAAGCGGAATATGGTAACCCAAGATCTGGTTTGGAGGTTAAGAGTGGTAGTCGTGTGTTTGTGAGGATCACTGAAGTGGAGCTTAGAAAGAAATTCAACTAGTAACAAATACAGAGGTAAGAAGTATAGTTCATGATTTGCTTAGCCTTTAGATTCGTCTATGTAGATGTTCAAAACATCAAGCCCCTAGTTTACTTGAATGAATTTTTTTTTCCTGAAATCCAGTCGGAAGATATCTTGTTCTCATACATTGTTCCCAAGAATTAAGTCTATCTCATAGAATAGTACTTCTACAAAGCCTACAATAATCCTTTCTTTACTGCACTGACCGTAATCCACTCTCCTGTCATCTTAATATGAAACGCAAATTTTGCAGCCATTCCGCACTGCTATATTAAGTGTTTGTACTTAACACATACAGATTCCAACGATGTTTCAATTCAAATTTGACCCCATAATCGTTGTAGGGTTATCAATTCTAGGGTGTCTACTTATGTTTTCACCTAAACAACAAAGTGGGTTCGAGACCCACCAATTAAACCAATCACCAGTATTCCAAAAATTAATCGAGTGCACAGATATTGTAGATGGTAACAGCTGTTTCCGAGACAATAAGCAATTGTTAATCGACGAGTTTCGAATGGAAAACAAATTAGCACAGGATCAATGGGAAACATGTATCAACATTATAGGTGACAACAGCGACATCAACCTTCTTCTTAATATTCAAAAATGCTACCACCAAGCAGATTTACTTAGTAAAGTAGCCACCGGTGGCAGTAGATACAACCCCATTATCTTAGTAGCCAATTTAATGATTCAAGTTATTGTTGTAGTCCATATCATTCTAGGGTATATCATCACTACCAATGATCACAGTGACAAAGTCAAAAGCACTACACAATTGAAACAAGCCGTCAACGGTCTTGAGCGCCAAATCAATGATGCAGAAGACAAAATCAGCTATTTAGAGATCCAAACCAATGCTGCTGTAAAAAATACCATGGGTCGATTAAACAGAGGAGGTGATATCAAAAGAGAATTGGACAGTATTAAGACTAACTACTTACACTTGAACAGCGAATTGAATGGGTTCAAGGTGGATTTCTTTTCATCTATGGGCAAAGACTTCTTCGTGTTCCCACCATCCAACTCACTGCCAATTAATTCCTCTCTACAACCCTCACCAGCGTATACAGGGCCAACAAAATCAAATGAAAATTATAAATCTCCCCCACATTGCCAACCAAATATTGCGAGCGGCCCCAAGTCCGAGAAGATTGCATCTGAAAAAAGTTCCCCCAACTTTGATATTTTAACGGCTTCAGGCAGAGATCAATTAAAGCAACATCTTGCTAAACTGGTACTAAAATATAAAGATGTGGCTCGTGTAGACCCAACCACATCAAAGCCATACAAACGGGTTTTTATTCCCCAACGAGGTTGGGTTCCCGTCAAGCAAATAAATTCAGAGGAGTCCAAGTACGGCTCCGAAAATGTAGTAATTCGCCAAACTTCTACCTGATATTTCTGCAAATATACGCCTACAAAGTCCCCACTTACATACAAATCCCCCACTTATAGACAAGCCCCCCACTTATAGCCATACTAGACGTGGCCAGTCCAGTGCAACCAAACTTTCACATGCGCACCCAAAAAAAACAATACATATGTCAGCTTGCGCTGTGGATCTGAAATACCATTTTGAATCCGATTAGAGGTTAAGATTACCAGAGACGATAGTCTGGAACATATTGTAGAGACCTATACGGGAAATAGAGCTGGACCTATACCAGACCTAGAATTCTAGAACTGGAACTTAACTGGACCTACAACTGGAACCAGAACAGTGGGACTGACATTATGAGCGATACAGATATGCTGGACCGTATGGTCGACCAAGACCAATCCATGCCCGAGACTAAAGAACAGATCGAATTACCACCACCTAAATATGAAGAATCAGATAGCAGGCATACCGGGTTACCACCAATACAAATACCTACACCTCAATATGGACAGGTTCCTCAATTACAGATGCCATTACAATCACATTTACAATCGCAACTTCCGTTACCCAGCGCCAAATCTCAAGGATCCAGTCCTCAGGTAACCGAAGATTTGGTAGCCGCAGAAGCATTGACAAGATTAAATGGAACTCCACCACCAATGGCGGGCATTTCTACTCCAATGTCGAATTTGTCTATCGAAGAAAGACAGCATCCTTTGATCACCAAAGTAAATCAAGTCAGCAGATATCCTATAGTGAGAGATGCTTTTAAATACTATGAAACATCCAAGAGGAACTATCCGCACTTTAATTATGCTGCTGGGATTGTGGAAGCAGCTGCGTTGCCAGTAGTGAATAAGATCGAATTGAACTTGAATAACAGACACAGACAACGTAAGAAGAAGAGAAAGGTGGCTAATAAAAAGGACAAGACTGAAACTAGAAAAAGATTACAATTTTGCTTGCATCTATTGAGATTGGCCAATGATCAAATTAACAACCAAGTCAACTTCTTACAAACCAAGATCTCCGATTGTGAAAGTCGGAGCGGAACTGATGTAGATGTTTCCATGTCCAACGATAATGAAAAAGACTTGAAACCAGATGTCGATAATGAAAAAGATGATAATATTAATGTGGATTCGAACTCTGTGGGGTTGACACCTACTACTACCAGTCCATCAGAAACTAATGCACCTATCCAGGCAGCTCAGCAGACCAAGACAGAAACAATCACCACCGTCAAGAAGATTATCCATGTAATTTCAAACTTCAAGACCAGCTCTTTAAGTAATGATGCTACTAATCCTGAATCGAATAATGAGTTGAAATCCACCATCAGAGACATCATTCTTAAACTTCCAAGTCAAATCCAGCAAACAACATTACAGAATAGCAATTCAGCCCAGCAGGCTAATGATAAAATATTAGTCTTTGCCAAAGATTCATTAGATATGATTGGTCGCTTGACAAACGTATTTAATGACCAACTTCAGAAAGCTGAACACTGGATTGGTGAAGAAAGAAGTGTAACTCCGGGCCCTAATGGCGATTCGAATGAAACTTCTCATCAATTACCAAGTCCAAATGGTACTTCATATCGTCCAGAACAGAATATTTATGGAGATAATAAGATTCAAAGTTAGATGCAATTTATTTATCACTTTTATAGTATGTCACGTTTAGACTTCAAAGCTTGGCCGGTTCCAAGCTTGTAACGATTCAGGAAATCATTATGTATTTATCTACGTTATTATACGCATTGCGGAAGCAAGTAAAATGTTTGAGAGCACTTCAATAGTTTGGATGGTATTATATGGCGTGCTACAGGGCGTGCTATATGGTGTGCTCCATGGCGTAGGCTACAGGGCGTACTCCTATGCTGTGTGGTAGACCGTTTGCATTGGCCCGTGTCCAGGTCCTCAATCGTTGGGCCTCTCCACAAACCTACTCAGAGTGGTAATTATCTTGTGAAAGTGGAGTAGTACATTACTGTTAATAGAAATAATGTCTATCCCTTTATCTAGGGGAAATGGGTGTCACACTACCGGAAATATGAAAATTATGCGGCTTGTCACCAGTGAAGTTGCCCTTTTGGGAAGTGTAATTATGGTACATATTACATTTCCCAAATAGGAAATGATATTGACAATAAACAGTATTATCATCATAGGAAGACCCCAAGGGGCTGCAAAAATTGGAGCAAGAGTTACTTGATCGAGTAATTAATCAATACTACCACAATAAGTAATTATGCTACAAAGCCTAAAAGAATATATTTCATATTTAAATGAACAAACATGACAGGATTTTGACGATATTTTCATTTGGGCCATATACTTCTTCCTTATTTTGTTATACCCAAAATGTCACTTTATTTATCTAGTGAAGACTTACAAAAAGTAAGAGGATGTTGGAACAATGTTCAAGTCAACAACAAATATCATAAGGACCAATTCATTGGAAGATTGTTTTCTAATTTATTGGCTGCCAATCCAAGCTTGAAGAGTTTTTTCCAAACTGACTTGATAATAAGAGAGCATTCATTGCTTTTCAACGACTTATTGAATTACGTTATCATTTACTTGGACAATATTGACAGATTGAACCAATTTTTGATTCTGTTCTTCAAGGAGAATAATGAAGTGGTTCAACAAGTCACTTATTTGGAACCAATGGGGACTGCTTTAATCCAAACCTTTAGACAATGGTTAGGTAAAGGGTTATTCAATGACCATTTGGAAAAATTATGGGTGCAAATTTATATTCACTTGGCAAATAACTTGTTGGTATTTGCTGATGATTCTGATCAATCTAGTGTTTCTGATATGGGATCTGAAGACAATGCTTCTTTAGAGGAAATCCAAGGGTTGAATATCAACAAATCCCAACCACAGCCTGAAGTCATGCCAATGACTCCAGTAAGTCCTCCTTCCCTTCAACAGGTTGAAGAGGAGGAAGAAGACGAAGAAGAAGTCAATGATGACCTTGAAGAGTATAGAGGAGAAAGACCAATAGATTTGACCAGAAAACCTTCTATTCAAGTGAATATCAAATCCAATAATAAATACAGAGGATTCAGAAGAAATGATTCTAATGTGGTGGATGTGGAACCAGTTTTGACTCCAAGATCTCCAAGAAGAGAATTACCAAAATCCGAACCAATTCAAAAACCAGTTGAATTTCCAAAACCTTCTCCTTCTTTGACTGCCAAATTCAACAACTTGAAACCAAAAGTTGTCTATGATTCTGATGAGGAAGAACCAAGTACTAAATTTGGATTTGATCCTAGAAAATCCAAGAGAGCTAGTGAAATGATTCCACCAAAACCTATTGAGAAAGATTTCCATTACACTACCAGTAGACCAAGAATTTCTGATGAAGAAGACAACAACAGTATTAATCTTGATGAAAAACCAAGTGAATTGGATATCACTTTGAATCCAGTTGCTGAATCCAGTGACGATGAACATAATGATAACTCTTCCTCGATTTATCATAGTGACCACAGTGAGGGATCCGAGCCATCTTCTCAAGATCAATCCTTGTCATTACATTCCCATTATTCCGACGGAACCGAAGGTACTGAACCAATGTCAGTATCTCATAAACACGAATTGAGATCTGTTTCCAGCAATGAATACAGATCGGATTCTTCTATGGATAATGGTAGAGTGTTCTCCAAGGATTTCAACTCCAGACAAACATCTATTAGTTCTGTGGAACCTGAGTTTATGGCTTCGGTGAACAGCGGTAACATGGGTAAGTTGCCATTAAGATACCAGAACAACAGTTCTCTCCGCAACACATCTCCTACACCAAGTTCTCCCTCACAATCTGACTTGAGTATGCAAAAATCCATTCAACTGAGTCAAAGAGCATCTTTAGGATTTATGAGATCCAGTTTCATCTTGAAGAAGGAAATCGAAACCTTGGGTCATAATATTCCTGAAAATGTATTGGTAAGACCTCCAACCATGCCAGCTGCTATGAGAAGTCAAGCTAATGCAAGCACTCCTAACTTGGCCAAGTCACAATCTACTTCTTCATTCAGAAATGCTAACAATAGATCATCGGGTACTTTAAGTGAAGAAGATCAATCATTTGATTTAATCAACACTTTTATGCCAATCACAAGCAACTCCAAATCCAAACAGAACAAATTCACTGCTTCTTGTACCAACTTACCATCATCCACCAGATCCAATTCTATCAGTTCTGGTAGACCCCAATCACATGTGAGAGCCAACAAATCCGCTATCAACTTGGCTAAACACAATAACTATGATCCAATGAACTGCTCTGAAGCTACTGCTTCTATCAGAAAGACGAACTTGGACAATAGCAAAGTGAAGACAAAACGTTCTTTCAGAGATAGAGTGAAATCGATCTTTGGAGGTTCTAGTTCCAATGTCAGTTCTGAAAGAAAAGCTTCTCTTGGATCCATTTCTTCTCCAATCGAAACTACTTATTCATCCAATTCATCAGTTCCAAGATCTAGCATTTCATCCAAATCTGCATCTACCGCTAACTTGAACTCCAAATCATCTATGAGAACTGGAAGGCTCTCAAGAATGTCTTCTACCACCACTGTTGATCAAACTAGAGGTGAAGAAGCTGATAAATTCACTCAGATGAATAGATTCGAAAGAAAACCTAGCAAAATGTCAAGTATGGCTGATTTGAGATCTGTCAACAGTACCATGGATGATAATGAATCTACTTCTGGATTCTCTTTCTTCTCTAAGAGAAATTCTATTGATTCTAAGAGTACCAGCAGATATTCTTCCAGAGGTGACAGAAGTAAGAAGAACAAGTATAATGTTACTAAAACTCCTTACGATGTGTTTGCTCACAACAAATCTGTTTTCTAAACTTTAATGTAATACCTTTATGTGTGTATAGTCTAATAAACTTTTAATGTCTATTGAATGTGCAATGCTAGCTTTAACTAGTACCTTTAACTAGTACCTTTAACGGGGTCTGCATATTGCGCTTTTGGGTTTTTGCGTCAACTGCGTCTTGTTGCGTCTTGCATCGCAATATCGTCAGAATCTTGAGTCATATACTGAAATCCCATATTCAATTATGAAAAACGCTGTAGAAGCAATTGAATTACAACATGGACCACCTATTAGTACCATGGATTTACAAGAACCACAGGTGGCACAGGTAAACACCCGATCTAGAAATGCAATAGCTCATGGTGATAATAATGATATCGCTGTAATGACTACCAGTTCACCTAATGGTATTTCCCCAGTATCTTCTTTCGATGATGGAAACCAAAACGAACAGGAAGAGGTGTATTATCCAGATGGAGGATTTAGAGCTTATTCAGTGGTGGCAGGATCCTTTTGTGGTGCCATAACTTGCCTTGGTTTAGTAAACTCGGTAGGAGCTATTCAAGCTTATGTTTCCACTCACCAGTTGGCTCATTTGTCTGCCAGTACGATCTCGTGGATTTTTTCCATTTATTTGTCATTGACGTATGCGTTAGGAATATTAACTGGTCCTATATTCGACTATAAAGGATCTAGAGGACTTTTGTTTGCCGCTACAGTGTTTGTATTTGGAGGTCTTATGGGGGCTGCAAATAGTTCGCAGGTGTACCAGTTTGTCCTTAGTTTTATTTGTCTAGGAATTGGTAATGGGATTGGATTAACTCCAGTTGTAAGCGTTTTGAATCATTGGTTTTTAAAGAAAAGAGGACTCACTACTGGATTAGTTACCAGTGGAGGATCTATGGGAGGTTTGATATTTCCGTTGCTTTTAAGGTACTTATTTGATAAATACGATTTTGTGTGGGCTTTAAGAATATTGGCATTTGTCGCAAGTGGATGTGTATTCATATCTTTTATCTTCTCCAAAGAAAGATTTCTTAGGGAAAAACCTGCAAAGGATTCAAAACAAGTGATAAGTCGTTCAGAGAATGGTAGAGCCATTCAATTCAATTATCAACTTCTTTTTGATAAAGTTGTAAGGGCAACAGCTAAACATAGAGATAGAACTTTTATCCTAGCTGTAATAGGCTCTTTTTGCACAGAGTTGAGTTTGGTATTAACTGTTACCTATTTTGTTACTTATGCTTTGGCTCAAGGAGTCCCAGAATCTACCGGATATATTCTTTTGTCCGTCTGGAATGCTTGTAGTTTTCCAGGAAGAATTCTTCCAGGGTTGGCATCTGATCACCTTGGAAAGTTCAATGTTCATATTCTCATGATAACTTTTGAAACTATTTTCATTTTTGTCATCTGGCTAGGGTTTGGTTCTAATCTTAAAGCTCTTTACGGATTTGCTGCTATTGGGGGTTTTTTCCTGGGCCTGATTTTAGGAATGACTCCTGCTTGTATTGCCCAAATAAGTGTGGTATCTGAATTCGGTGAGAGGTATGGACTTCTTAATTTCTGCTTGAGTTTTGGTAACTTACTTGGAGTCCCTATAGGGGCAGCTATAATCGACAATGGTAGCCAGTATAATTATAACATGTTTGTTGTATTATGTGGTTGTTTAATGGCTGCTGGAACATTCTTTTTTGTTTTGGCTAGAATTAATCTTGTTGGAAAACTGATTATTGCCAAAGTATAGGGACTGGTTAGGTGCCGGAATTAGAGCCAGTTGACGTATGGCTCTAGAGATGCTTTGATAATGAAATAAATGCGCTTACACATTGCGCTTGTAAATAGACTAAACCTGGCTAAAGTTGCCCATATTTAGAATGTATGATTCCTTGTAACATGTTTGCCTGAAATTGGTTATCTCCATTAGATATAAAAGGGTTGATTTCTGAGTGTTTTGAATAGTAAACTGAGTATACTATGAATTTAGTAAAAGCTTTAGTTTTAACTTTTTTGGTCTCCTTGGTGTCTTCTGCCACAGAAGAAAAGCTTGTGGGGCCTGACTGTATTCCTCCTCATCCGGAAAGGTTCAAACATAAGAGAGACATCGAGGCTAGATGCTGAATAGAGTCTTATAGAGTAGTTTAATATATGAAAATTTAATCAGCTTCAAGGTGTATGGGTTGATAATCAACTAGATAATCAACTAGATAATCAACTATTAAGGTCACTGTCTTGTAGTATCAACTTCGTATTATCGCCATTGCAATATAAAATAGTTATATCGTTGACATTCTTTAACCCCTTTTGTGTTGCAACCGCAGTTTATAAATCTATCTGCGAATCAATTGCCGCAAAATCATAATGCCCTCTTCACCAGTAGACGAAGCGCTTAATCGTCAGCTAGACGACTTAGCCAATGAAGCATCGTATTTGAATGAATACTCTCTGAGTGATTCTATGCTAACAATTGATTTCCCCGGAATAAATTATCAATTTCAGAATCCTACTCTGATTAATGACGAAAACACTCCAGGTACAAAGAGTTACTTGAAATGTATACTAAACCGTAAGCCTGCTCAAGAGACAGACCCTTTGTTACCTATTAATAGAACTCCAAGCTTGCCAGGAACTCTTAGGTCTCCGAGTTTATCGCCCATCTCGTCCATTTATGGAACAAATTCAGCATTCCAGGTTTATGTGGAAATGTTTCTAAGCTTTTTCTGGAATTACATTCTACCAGAACGTTTCAGGGTCTTTCTCATAGCTTATCAAAAGATTATAATTTTGATTATCATGGCAATTTTAGCGATTATAGGAGTTGTTTTATTCTTCACGGGGAACTTGACTACAGTGATAATTATTATCAGATCTGTCTACTGTCAAATAGTCACCAATCTCTTCTCTCCTGAAACCCCAGGTGTTCAAGTATGTTCTCTTTGAATACACATAATTCACTTCACTTACAAGTATATGTTCTCTTTGTTAATGGTTATTAAATATACATAATTAACTTTATTTACAAGTATATAAAGTCCGCTAATTGGCTCTTCTATCTTTGACTTTAAATCTATTGACATTTTTGAATTTTCTGGTTTTGGCAAACTTCTTAAGTCCCCACATGGATTGTGATACCTTATTAGACTTGGATTTACCTCTACCACCACCATGTGGATGGTCATGAGCATTCATAGCCACCCCTCTTACTTGTGGTCTAAACCCTCTATGACGAGATCTACCGGCTTTACCCCAAGAAACCGCTTGATGTTCTCGATTAGAAACGGTTCCTAACGTAGCATGACATTCCATATTGATGTACCGATGTTCACCCGAACTTAATCTCACAACTACTTTCTTCTGGTCTGGATGCTTAGATAATAATCTGGCAAAAGTCCCGGCTGATTTCACCAATTGGCCTCTACTCCCAGGGTGTAACCCTATGTTATGAATAATACTTCCTACTGGTAGCATTCTTAAGGGCAAACAATTACCACGTTGAATAATTCTGGCATTCAATAATGCTTCATCCACTTCTCCATTATTATTCTGTTTCATTTCCGTCAAAAAATCCTGAGGAATTCCAGCTCTGAAAGACTCCACTTGATCACCAGCTCTTAAACCAGCCGATGCCAAAATATACGATAAGTCGCCTGATTCATCATGTCTAATTAATGCTATATGACCAGATCTATTAGGATCATATTCGATTCTCACCACAGTCTGTCTGCCTGCTCTCAATCTGTGGCTATCCACCAATCTGACTCTCTTTTTGTGTCCTCCTCCTCTTCCTCTTATAGTGATGTGACCGGTGTTGTTTCTCCCTCCGGTATTCTTCTTGGGAACTGTCAATTCCTTTAATGGTCTCCCCTTATACAAATGGTCGTGGATAGGTTTCTTGTAATGGGTAGACCCAGGAAGCTCGTGTCCTCTTCCGTAGGTTTTCACTTTGACTTGAGCCATAGCTAATTTCCGTTGTCTTTTATAGGTTTCATCTCGCTTTTCCAAATCAGTTAATCCTTCCTCTGATGTCAAAGAGGATTGATATCTCAACGACACAAGATTTTGGGGCTTGGAAAGCACCGCCATCGAAACCGACGGTACAGATAAGGGGCCCCTGAGCCCTATGTGGGTGACCTTAAACCCCTGATGGATCGTTTTAAACATTAATGGTAATATTTCACTAGCTTCTACACAATACGACTATAGTTGAAAAGTTTTTTTCGCGGTCGTGGAACGCCGATCGTCGCTAGCACCGGCGGCACTACATTTACTGCCATCTACCGCGAGGTCGACGGTGCCCCCGTACTAGCAAAACCCACCAATCAAATGGCTCCGCCATTCGCGCTGCTCGGACAGAATTTTTCAACGAAACAAGAATCAAAGTATACTACATTACCACTACAACTACCGGAGCAAAATGATGGGATCTAGAATGTTTTTACGTTCCATGGCTACTGCCACTAAGACCGTTAAACCACCAGTGCAATTATTCGGAGTGGACGGAACCTACGCCAACGCTTTATACTCCGCTTCTGTTCAAGACTCTTCGGTCGACAAAACATTCCAAGGGTTAACCAAAGTGAAGACTTTGGTGGACGAAGACGCCAAAGTTAAAGAGATTTTGTCTAACCCAGCTTTATCCAAGTCAGACAGAGCCATTTTGATTGATACCTTGGCCACCAGTTTGAAGTTGGAAAAACCAATTGTCAACTTTTTAAACGTGTTGAGTGAAAACAACAGATTGGATCAATTCAGCTCGATTTACTCCAACTTTTCCCAATTGAACGATGCCCACAATGGGATTGTTGAAGCCAAAATCACCTCGGCCAAGTCCTTGGACTCCAAGATTTTGAGAAGATTACAAACTGCCATTGGTAAATCCAGCTTTGTAGGGGAAGGTAAGACCTTAAAGCTTACCAACACCGTCAACCCAGATATTTTAGGTGGATTAGTTGTTGAAGTTGGTGACAGAACTGTTGATTTGTCCATTTCCGCCAAAGTGGCCAGATTAAACAACACTTTAAGTGAAGCTTTATAAGTAAGTAGGAGCAATGCTCATTCATATCAGCACATCGGTTTACATCCTCATGATTTATGTACCGAATATTCATAAGAATAGACAAATTATTTGAACTAGTCGTACTATATTCTGATTCTATCATCTCATCACCTCTTCTGTTGTGATTCATCCTCAATGTGTTGATAAATCATCATTCGCGAGTTTATATTCTTCATATCAATCATGTTCAGAGCACTCATAAGAGTGTTGATAGGAGTCAGTATTCTTCTCAATGCATTCATATACTTCTATCCCGATGTATTGAATCCCCACAATCAATGTAAATGGCATGAATTTGACGCGTCGGCTCCTCCGCTGATGACATCTAAATACCCTATATTAGATCAATTACCGCCAGTAGTAAAGGATAAAGTTCTATTGAATTTCCCTGGATTGCGGAATATCGACGATTTAAACACCAATTCCACTAGAAATGCCACCGGGGCTATAAAAGATATCCATATGATGATGTTTGGAGACCCCCAAATCAACGGCAATTGGCCCAGTACTCCCTACATTAAGCGCCTAGACAATTACGGCAATGATTACTATTTAGGACACATTTACCGGTTGATGAAGCAGAGATTGCAGCCAAGTCATGTCGTTGTTATGGGGGACCTTTTTTCATCCCAATGGATTCTTGATAGTGAGTTTTATAATCGGACGTATAGGTTTGTGGAAAGGCTCTTTCCTCGGAGTTTGGAGTATAAAAAGACGGTAATTGATACTCATAGCAAACATGAAGATTATGATTGGAGAGGATGGTTGAACCAGGAGGTTTCTATGGATCCACTCCATCGGTTTAAGTCTAGACTTTATGAAAATGTATATGATTGGGTCTATCCTCAGAATCAATTTCCTAACTATAACGAACCATTATTTATCAATCTCACTGGAAATCATGATATAGGGTATAGTGGAGATGCTACTTGGCAACATATGGCTCGATTTCATCATTTATTTGGCCAGAATAATTATGTCATCAACTATAATTTGGCCGACCAAGAACAGTGGAGAGTAGTGGTATTGGACTCGTTAACTTTAGAAGGACCCGCTTTACAGCAAGAATTTGTTGAATACACATGGCAGTTTTTGGAATTCTTGAAATTGGAAAACCAGAAGTTCAATGGGTCTACGGTGTTATTGACCCATATTCCCTTTTATAAGGAAGCAGGGCTCTGTAAAGACGGCCCTGAACACATTTTTTATGAAGACTACGAACCAGAGCCTTACAAAAATGGCAAGTTGAGGTCTCAAAATCATTTGTTATATGAAACTAGTCAGAAAGTGCTTGATATTGTATTTCCTAATCCTGACCAATCAGGAATCATTTTAACTGGCCATGATCACTATGGTTGTGATAGTTGGTACAACTTTAACGGCGACGAATGGGTTGCTTCAAAAACCAAAAATGAAACTGGCAGAAAGTCAGTTCATGAAGTTGTGGTACAAGCGATGATGGGAGACTTTGATGGCCAGACAGGTATTTTATCAGGCCATTATGATTATTTGGCCAAAACCTGGGACTTTCAGTTTAGTTATTGTTCATTTGTAGTTCAGCATTGGTGGTGGGCTGCTCAGGTAGTACCACTTGTCACGATTCTTTTGGTGTCGATAGGCTACATCTTTGGCTGGACCATATGAAATTGTATCTATATATGCATTTATATACGTATATAGCTATATTTCTACATCAGCTCAATATCAGCTAAAGCTCCGTTGAAACTGTCTTCTGGACTGATTTGAATCTTTTTGATCTTCAATACCCCATCAACAAATATCCAATGAGATCTCTTAATACCAGTAGGCTCTTTTTTGGCTCCTAATGGACCAATAAGCTTCTTTTCTGGGTCAGATAATAAATGATATTTCAAGCCTTGTTTTTCAATAAAATTCTTTTGGGATTTAGGCAAATCGGCACTCAATCCAACCACAGTGGTGTCCAACTTGGTTAAAGAGTCAAAGTTTTGCTGGAATCCACATACTTGTCTTGTACAACCAGGTGTCAGAGCTTTAGGATAAGCAAAGATCACCAAGTATTTAGTCTTGGTACTAAGCTCTTTCAAATTTATTTCATTTTCATCTTCATCTAATAAAACCAAGTCGGGAATCAGATCTCCCTCTTGTAATTCTTTGTCGTCAACACTGGCCATGGTCTTTGTTGGTTTGGATTTACTGATAGCTTTAGATTTACTAGTAGCCTTCGATTTACTGGTAGTCTTAACCGGTGGTTTGCTTACTCCGTTAGATTTGTTCCGGGACGATCTTCTCAATTCCACCATGTGATGTTATTCTAGCGCAATTGGGGACCAGAACGTTGAGTATAAATGGATTTGATGAAATATTCGGCAATGGTGAATCAATTTACTGCGAACTGTGGCTCCCCCACAGTCCCCCACTTTTGTAACTATGAATGTCAACAGTGTTTGTTATTCATGTTTTGAATTTGATTGATTGATTTTAATTGTCGTTCTGCTTATCGGTTTCAATGTTTTTGTTGGTGCTTTGATTTGTCTCTATCCACTTCTATGTTGCATGTAACATCATTTCCATAGTTAAGCGACTCGTATTTGATATCTGCGATTATCGCGAAACCCTGATAAGAATTGCACGGCTCATGAATCGATTGTTGAACAAGGCCAGACGCAGACAACGCAGCACAGAGGAGCTGAATGGTAACAGCGCTGTAGTGCCAGGTCCAAATGTGGATTCAAACTCCAACGAGTCTCGAAGGAGATTCAGTTCTCCGGAACTAAATAGTTTTCGATCTAATACTTCTACTACCAACGGGGAAGGAGCCATTAATGATACTGGACCTCAAGATCCGTTTGAGGGCTCCGGGGTTCGATATGAAGACATTGCTCGAAATCGGGTGCTTATAAATGACGAGTATGACCTTTCTCCTACCGCCTCTATGCCATTATCAGAAGGGGAGACCTTGAATGAAGATAAACGAGAGAGATTAGAACTACAAGACACTTATAATGAAAACTTTGATAACTATTTACCGTTTTTATTACGGAGAATGAGAGTTCGATCTCAAAGAGAACAAGATCATGTGATAGGTCATGATCCAGTGGACTTTATCGATAATGATGATCAACCTACCGTATTAGACCAACCAATAGGTGATGTTGCTAATGGTGGTACTTCAACCTCTATTATGCAAAGCAACACATCCAACTATAATATGAAGCGGCGATTGATAATTGTGAATGAATTCATCAAGCATAACACGTTTATTTTCCCATCGGAAGAAAGCTTTAAAACCTTCAAAGAGCTCAGGGCTAATAACAAAAAGCATCGAAAGAGTTCTACTACTTTGTATGATACCGATGGATCAATTAAGATTGTTCGGAACCAAAAAGCAGACGAAAGGAGAGGAAGTAATACAGAAATCATTGATTCTCGGAATCATATTATTCCGTTGGATTATAAGACCAGAGGCTTGGGTCTTCCTCTATTCAAGTTGGTGGCCCCATATATGGCCAATTTCAAAAGAACAGTTCCGTTTGTGATAATTAATAAGTATAAGGAGACCCCTATGCCACCTCGACTAACTGAAAATGGAGATATTAACGAAGAAGATTTCGAGACGTTTCCATTCTGTACCGTGTATATTAAAAAGTTTCTGGCCGTCAAAAGATATACATTTGAGTTTCTTGTTGATGGAGATCCAGAGTCACTGGATACGTCTTCTATGGAAACCAAAGAAGAATTTGAAAAGTCACAATCGATCCCCAGGAAGACGTTCAAACTTTTAGTGTTTCAACATTGTTTCAAACCTTTTACAGACTTTATCTATAAAGGTACTCGATTCCGAGTTCTAGGAACTCCTATAGTTAGTGCCTATGCTATGAGCTATAACCCAACCTTGAAACTTTTGATTTTAGATAGTGATCAAAACTCGATGTGTGATAAAATCATCAACAAAAAGCCAGGGTTTGAGTTTTCATCTCTCATCAAATCCAAGAAAGAACGCCAGAAACATAAACAACAGAGTGACCTCCTTCAGAAGAACCTAGAAGGAGTGGACCCAAGAGATTATCCGAATCCATATCCAAGCGAAGAATGTGGGTTGTTTTATGACAATTATTTCCAATACTTTGACGGTACTGGGTATATGGATCTCCGAAACTATATCCCCAATAACATGCCACCATTTGGAGCTTTCAAAGACGCTTTGGTGTACAAAAACAACTTGAAACTTCTACCAAAACGATATTCTGATACTGGGATGATTGAAGTTTACCAGCATAATGGACGAAATCTCATAACTGATGGGAGTTTCTTCAATCCAAATCTAGATCAACACCAGCGGCATATGGACGAATTCAACCTGAATTCCACCAAATCAGTAGACATAGACAGTCAAATTTTGACTTGTGTGCTTTTGACCTTGAGAGAAAGTGCCATACGAGCTACTGCCAGGCCTTCCAATACATCTACGGTGCTTAACTCAAGATTAGGTGGAGACATGAGAGCTCCAGGGTCTGGTAATGTGTTTATCAGTAATGATGTAGCCCTTTAATCTTCTTTACTAATTTTAGACTAATATTCTGAACCATTCTAGTCTTACATAATAGGTCCTATAATTTTATAATACTGCAGTGTCTTTATTTAATGTTTATGTAGCTATCTTTTATTTAATCTTTTGTGTAATCCTTTATTTAATCTTTTATGTGGATTGTCTTTATAGGATATCTTTATACAAATCTTCCCACAATTATATATTGAATCTTTGATATTGATACATGGGGATTATTCTTCATAGTTTCCATTGGCATATACAATTCCTCATTAATATCTTTCAGGAGAACGGGACCTGTCTCTTCTTGGTGATCTGGATGGCGATCTGGAAAATCTTCCTCTTTCATAGTTATCACCTTGTCCACTGCTAGCCTCTCTTGGTTCTCTATAATCGTCACCTCCTGCACCACCTTCTGGAGGCATATCTCCATAACCTCCTGCTGGTTCTTCACTTCCACCTCTAGGATGTCTGGATCTATAACCGCCTTCATAATCTCCATAGCCACCTCTTCCGCCTCTTCCACCTCTGTAGCCACCTCTAGGAGGATAACCACTTCTTGGAGGATAACCACCTCTGGAAGGGTAACCACCTCTAGATCCATAACCACCTCTTGGAGGGTAGCCACTGTCGTAGTAACCACCGCCATAGCCACCACCGTAGCCATAGCCATCGTCGTAGTAGCCACCACCATAACCACCTCTACCATAACCATAACCATAGCCACCTCTTCCACCTCTACCGTATCCTCTATAACCACCTCTACCTCTAAAGGAAGCTCTTCTTACCGAATAAGGATCAGACTTAGCCATTTGAACCACCAACCCATCTGGCATGGAGTAGGGTAAGTTTTGACCATTTAATTCAACTGCTTTTTCACAATCTTCCAAGTTTTTGTATTCGACAAAAGCGTATTTTTCATTATCATCAGTTCTTGGAGGAGGAATATCTAATCGGACTAATTCACCGTATCTAAAATGTTAGTTAGGAACCGGGGGAACTGGGGGAACTGGGAATTGGGGAGAGGAAGAGGGAATGGGAAGAAGGAAGAATGGATAAAGAAGGAATGGAGGAAGAAGGTAGGTAGCAAAGGTTTCAAGTAGGCAAGGAAATGAATAAAGGAAGGAATGAATAAAGGAATGAAAAAAAAAGGAATGAAGGAATGGAGCAAAAGGCAAGACGCTAGGAATCAACACAAGCTACCAATGTCAGAGGATAACCAATACCACAATTCATATTTGATGGAAAATGCGCCGTGAAATCTGGACATTATCATACATACTTTTCAAAATCAGGCGCTAAGTCAGCTGCCTTGGATTCTCTCGTGAATCCCGTCACGTATAACGTATTTTTAGGCATTCTTTAATAACTAGTACTGAAAACTTAATGAAAATATCATTTGTCGACATGTATCGTGCGCACTTCACACGCCGCTTAGCCCCGGAGTATATGCAGGTCAGACCCAACACTTTTCTCCAGAGGAGAACAGCTGCAAATGAAACTAATAAATGACTGCAACACCACTAAACAAGTTCCAAGCCAGTGCTATAGAAGTCAAGTATATATGGTAGCAAGTAGTCAACGCACACAAACATTGTCCTGACACTTTAGAAGCCTCGGTTCCGATTTAGATTGTGTTTCTACGTCATTCTCTCACTGTAAGTTAATAACTATTCACACTCTAACACGTCTCCTATTATTACTCAACATTCTTCGTTATAGGTGGTTTTTTGTTTCCTTTTTCACACTACAGCCTTGTTGATTGTTGTGTTTCTTGGTGATTTGTTCTAGTTTGTTCTGACGTCTCCTATTTGTCTTTTACTTCATTACATTATAGTTAGGACTAAACAAGCCCAAAAAAAGAGAGCGCTCACTCATCAGAGTTTTTTTTACCCATAAATACCACATTACAGATTGGTTATCCATTTACTGCCACGTACAGTTGGATTTTTTGATATATATAGCGACATTTTCTGCTACTAAGTGAGTGTTTCAACGCTGCGCTAGCTTCCGATCCTTTCAGAATCTCAACATCTCTGGTATTTCGGACGCTGCCGACGGGTATATTTGCTGGTAATCTATCAGTTGTTGTGTTGACTGTGCTTCTTTTGTGGGTACGATGTCGTTGGCTAATGATAATATCGACTCCCGTATGTTCCAGGACCACGATGATGATGAAATGACTCTGGAGTCCGGGGTTCCTTCGGCCAGAGAGTTTTTGTTCTCCCATGCTAATAATCCTGAAAATGATGATATCTTGGATGAGTTTTTGGATCAACGGGTCTACGATAACCAGAGTTATTCTCCAGAGAAACTGGACTTGATGGGTTTCTATTCTCCAAATAATCCAGATGCGTTTGATCTTGATAATAATTATACTGCTAATACTTCTATGTCCCATAATAATGATTCCGAATTTCTTCCTGATCTTAATTCTTTACCGGTATCTCCTAACATGTCCCAGTACCAATCCATGAAGACCATGAACGATTCTATCAAACATGAAAATAACCATGATACTTATTCTAATGAACTTAATGAATACGAACAGTTACGAGATGAGATTTCCAAATTGAAGTTCGGTAAATATGATATGAAAGTCACTCCTGATTCAACATCTCCAGGTAAGAGTTTATTGGACTTTTCTCCTGAAGCCATGAATAAGTTGCCATACAAATTGTCAGTTTCCGAATTGCCTACATATTCTCGAGTGGAAACTCAAATCAAGGTCAAATTTAATATGAATCCTAGTCCTCCTCAAAACTTAGTCCATATCCCTCAAGATTTAATTGCAAAGAACAAATTCTGTCTTTCCCAAGATTTCAATACTTTGGATCCAATAATCTTGAAAAATTTGTTATATTTGGACTGTTATGTGCTTACTTCTGATTTACTGAAATCCTGTAACATTTGTTCTAAATGTATTAAACGGGAACAGAAAAGAGCTTCTAGAAGAAGAAATGGAGTTGAAGATACTCTGGAGTTACCCCAGATTTCTCCTAATGGGATTGTGAAAAATAATCCTAATAGTTGGGCTGATGAGCATATGATTAAAAAGGCAATAATATTCAATTGTAAGGAAATCGTCTCGTTTCCTCCTCCTAATGGATTAAATGAAGACAAAGAGTTGGAATTGTGTGGAAGAATCATCTGTTACTGTAGACATCATCAAGAATCAAATGGGTTCAGAATGTTGTTTGTCATTAGAGACGTGGATGGAAATGTTGTGGCCAAACAACTTAGTTCCAGCATTATGATTATGGATAGAAAGAAGTCCACCAATGCTTCCACTTCGAATGCAACCCCAGTTCCTTCTACTACCGGTCATACTCCAAACATGATTAATGGTAGTAGTTCTCGCACTGGTTCTGGCTCATTTATTAAACGGGAGATGAGCCCCGGACTTGACGATTTGCACCCAATATCACCAAACTCCATCGATGAATCATCCGATTTAACTACGAACGAGTCAGATCGAAATTTAAAACGGAAAAAATTGTCGATTGATGATTCCAATAATTCCAATAATCCTATGTACAATGGGTCTGTCAATGGATTCAGTCCTGTGTCTAACAGTGATACAAACACTAATACATCCTTCAATAATGCTCATCTGTTAACCAAACCTGGTTTCAATCATCGACCTTCATCTCGCATACCTGATCTGTTGTCCAATGCCTCCATGGTTAGTGGTAATAACATGAATCTCAACAATCTCACCAATAATAATTTATCAAGTTTGCCCACTATACTTCGAATCATTCCTGCTCAAGGACCAATAAGAGGTGGGATTGAAATCACCTTGTTAGGGTTCAATTTCAATCCAAATTTGTCAGTTAAATTTGGTAGTAATGCCGCCTTAGCTACTCATTGTTGGTCCGAAACCACTATAGTTACCTACCTTCCTCCTGCTGCCCAGCCTGGTCAAGTATTGGTGACATTTGAAAACCATGAAAGTATGTTGAGTAATCAGCAACAACAAATCTTCACCTACACTGATGACACTGATAAGCAATTGATTGAATTGGCATTACAGATCGTGGGGCTCAAGATGAATGGGAAATTGGAAGATGCGAAGAATATTGCAAAACGGATTGTTGGTAATGATAACAGTGGAAACAATACGAATGCCAACAACAGTAATAATGTTAGTCCAAACTCGACTCCTAATGATGCCTTGGAATGGTATAATAATGCTCAAGGTATAGTTGAAAAATTGACTAAAATGAATTATTCTACCGAAGAGATTTTGATTAATTTCTTGAAGTTAGTTGACTTGCCTAATTGTCCTATAATGATACCTAATTGGCAATTGACCAATGGAGAGGGACAAACATTATTGCATTTATCCACTATCAAAGGATATAAGTTGTTGATTAAGTTTTTGATCAATCATGGTTGTAAAATCGATTTACAAGATAATCAAGGATTAACGCCATTGTTTTACGCTAGTATTAATGGTCAACGTGATATGATGGATTTATTTATAAGCTGTAAAGCTAATGTTAATTTGAGATTATCGAATGATAAGACCTTAAAGGACTATTGTGATTTAAATGTAATTGATATGTTACAAAGTTCAAGTGCTAGTACAGGTACTAGTGCAAACGCTGCTGCATCAAGTACAGGTACCGAAGCTAGTAGTGAAGTAAGCACTTCTAGTAGCGCTGATAACGAGGAAGAGGTTGCAGAGGACAAAAGACCATTACCGAAATCTAATAGTATCGATTCATTGAATTCTATGTTTGGAATGAGAGGTTTACATATCAGCAAAATGGTTCCAGAAAACATTGGAAATGATTCAGAATTTGCTGATTCAGAATACAGTGAATATGATGGTTATGAAAGTAGTATTCATGAGGTGGAACAGACTGATACTGTAAATGATTCGTCGACGCAGGTATCAAAAGCCATTAGAATTGATAACCAAAGTGATGATGTCACTGAGGATAATAGAACAAGTGGTACTGAGACCGAAGTTCCTAATGAAACTTCTAGTGGATTATGGCAGAAAGTCAAAAATGTTTTCAATAACTCAGACGAGGATTTACCTAACTATGATGAATTATTCCCCTTCGGACCATCTATTGGATTCAGACCTAAGACCATCACCGAAAGACAATTGAATGAAAAAGTCCAGACCCAATCAAATACCGAAGGATCCTTCGCTGTTAATGCCACCGGGTCCAGCTCGGCCTCAGTTACAACCAATTCTCACGACAAAGACAAAGAAGATTTATCAGATTCGTCAGAAGATATGATAATATCATATATTAATCATCCCCGTAAAACAGTCGAAAACGATAAGATGTTGATATTCTTTTGGGTTCCTATATTAATCATGATTGTTTCTCTTTTCATCTCCATCTCGGTTATTGGATATAAATTCGAGTCTGTGGAGAGTGTTAAAACGGTTGTCAGAGACAGCTTGGGTAACTTTATGTTGGGTAACGAGAGAATCAAACGGGTATTTCGAGATCACGTGAATGTGTGATTAGTTCAGAAATAACCTTATCATCTAATAATTCAAAACTATGCCATCATCTTCTAATAGTTCACCTTAATACATTCTAGTTAATATATAAGTTAATTTTGTGTCATCTTGTGAGACTCATATATAGTTTAATTTCGCAATGAGATTTTTTTCAGCTTCTTGTAACAATGAAAGTGTATTTATTGAAGAATGAAAACACTCCAACCGATTACTATCGACAGGTGCTTAGTCCACACTATGAACCACAATTCATTCCATTACTTAGTCATTCACTTCATTTGAAACAGACTATTGAATTTTTCAATAGTGAAATATCACAGTATCAGGTACTCATAGTCACCAGTCAAAGAGCGGTAGAATGTCTCCAACAAGCATTAGAATCCCCAGAGATACCCCAAGTTGTCCGCCAGTCGATTTTGAAGCTTCCTGTTTATACTATAGGACCAAGCACTAGTCAATATTTGACAACGATTGGATTCGAATCTGTGTATGGACGAGAGTCAGGAAATGGACACAAGTTAAGTGAATTATTACTTAAGAACATAGACAAACATACCCGAATTATATACTTCACCGGGAAGATCCGTAAAGATATTATTCCAGGAAACTTAAGGAACAATCAAATGAATTTCAATGAGTTTGTTGTATATAGTACTGAAGAGTTGAATAAGGTGGATCCAGGGTGTATAATTGATGAGCAGAATGGAGCGTTAGACCAGAACTGGGTTATATTTTTCAGCAGCCAGGGAACAAAGAGTATAGTGGATCGAATAAAACAAGTCCAACAGAAGATGCCTGTTAGAGTAGGTGTTATAGGACCCACCACCAACGACTATTTATTGGAAAATGATATCAAGGTTGAATTTGTGTGTGATAAACCAACAGCTGATAACTTACTAGAGAAATTGAACCATCATAATTAACCGCATAAGATTTCTACAAGGAAACATAATAAATAAAATTTCAACAAACTAAATAAATAAATAAATAATAAATAAGTTATAGACACAGCTATAAATATTTTTGTGTCGTCAAGCTCTACTTCTTAGCAGCTTTGACTACGTTGATGATTTGTTCAACCACACCAGGATTGGATAAAGTGGAAATATCTCCCAATTGGTCTTCTTCACCAGCTAACACTTTTCTCAAGATTCTTCTCATGATTTTACCGGATCTAGTCTTTGGTAAATCATCAATTAACAAAATCAATTTAGGAGCTGCAAATGGACCGATTTCCTTTCTAACTGTCAAAATCAATTCTTTCTTGATAGCATCTTCATCGTCGACCTTGACAGTTGATTTCAACGATACGTAAGCGGCAACGGCTTGACCAGTCAAGTCATCTGCGTATCCAACCACAGCGGATTCACCAACTAATTCATGCTCAATTAAAGCAGCTTCGATTTCAGCAGTTGATAATCTGTGTCCACTAACATTGACCACATCATCGACTCTTCCTAAAATCCAGTAGAATCCATCCTTATCTCTAGCAGCACCATCACCAGAGAAATAATGGTTTGGATATGGTTTCAAATAGGTATCGATAAACCTGTTATAATCATTATAAATACCTCTGGTAATCGAGGGCCAGGCATTCTTAATAGCCAAAACCCCTTCTACGTCATTTTGTTTCAATTCTTCCCCATTGACAGGATCCAAAATCTTAGGCAAAATACCAAAGAAGGGTAAAGAACAAGACCCTGGCTTGGTAGGAGTAATACCAGCTAAAGGAGTCATCAAATGAGATCCGGACTCTGTTTGCCAATAAGTATCGATAATATGAGCTTTACCTCTTCCAACATTATCATTATACCAATGCCAGACTTCAGCAGCAATAGGCTCACCGACAGACCCCAAAACTCTGAGGGAATCCAATTTATAGTCTTCAATAAATTTGGTTCCGGCTCTCTTTAATAATCTTAAAGCAGTTGGAGCCACGTAGAAGATATTGACTTTATACTTGTCGACAATATCCCAGTATCTGGAATAATTAGGATAAGCAGGAGTTCCTTCAAAGACAACTGTAGTAGCCCCATTTAATAATGGACCATAAACGACATAAGAATGACCAGTAATCCAACCGATATCCCCAGCTGTGAATACCACATCCGATTCATGGACGTCGAATACATATTTGGTCGTCAATAAAGTTCCCAATAAGTATCCAGCTGTGTTATGTTGAATCCCTTTAGGTTTACCGGTAGATCCAGAAGTATATAACAAGAATAAAGGATCTTCGGAATCAACAGGAACTGGAGGGAAGTAAGGCCCGAATTTATCCAATTCTTCGTGCCACCATAAATCTCTTTCAGAATTGAAAGGCACGTGAGGATTGTCAGTTCTCTTGAACATCAACACATTAGTAACATCAGGACATTGTTTCAAGGCATCATCAACGATCTTCTTGGTTTCAATGGTCTTTCCACCTCTCTTTGATTCGTCAGCAGTAATAACAATCTTGGAATCAGCATCCAAAATCCGGTCTCTTAACGAAGAAGAACTAAACCCAGCAAAAACCACCGAATGAACAGCACCAATTCTGATAATAGCCAATAAAGTAACAATAGCTTCTGGAATCATAGGCAAGTAAACGGCCACAGAATCACCTTTCTTAACCCCCAATTTAGTCAAACATTGAGCTAATTTGGATACTTGCTTCAATAATTCTCCATAAGTAATGATAGATCCTTGATCAGGTTCATCCGCCTCATATATAATAGCAGGCTTATTAGGATCCTTAAATGCCCATCTATCAACAGCATTGAAAGAAGCATTCAATTTCCCATTAACAAACCAAGAAGGAATATCACCATCTACAAAGTCCTGGTCAGGCAGTTGAGGATATCTAGGCAAATCAAAAGGTTTATCCCAATCCAAATATTTCAAAGCCATTTTCCCAAAGAAATTAGCAGGGTTTTCAATAGATTCCTTATACAACTCTTGATATTCTTCAAAAGAACTCAAGTTAGGCTTTTCCAATGATCTTTCTTTAAACCCATTGGGAGGCAATTGCATTTTTTCATGGTCCAAAGTAACATGAGACCCCATTTTGGCACTTTACAATTAGGCGATATATATCACTCAGACGATTCGTGGTACAGATCCGACAAAACAGACTCAATTGATACAGCTAGTACAAATAACTGACACTAGAACGTGAATAAAAAAGCTATAAAGTCGAAAAAACTCAAGAAACTGTCTTATTCACCTGATACCGTGTTAATTATCACCTTAGGGGCGGAACCTTCGCTATTTATAGGCGCTTGGGCGAAACTGGGGCTCTCGGAGTTTTGTGCGATCGGTCGTGTCTCCGTTCATCCCCACAAAAGCTATTTGTTGAGTCCCCCACAAATGGTCATCAGGAGAGATCCAACAGATGTAAGGGCAAGCCATGTGACGGACATTTGTATAGAGAAGGTTTATAGAGACAAGATAGGCTTGTAGATAGACTTGTAGCGATCTAGTTAAGATGATTGGTGTTAAATATTGATTTTTATTCCTTGATATTATCGATATTTCATTGATGTTATCGATATTTCCTTGACATCATTTGATTTTGTTTAGTTTTTACCCAACTCTAAATTCAATGAAACAGCCAATTATATTTCCCCAGATTCTGTTGGAAATTTCTTGTATTTGCTATGCTTAAACCCGGATAAGTGCTGGTCCGGTCCAACGGTAATCGTTAGGGTCGTCTGTGGGCCAATGGGTGAGTAAGGATAGTGAAGCTTACATAATGTAATTAAATGTGTGTGTCAACAGTGGCTACAGATAATGTCTATTGTGTGCCTGAGTGATAGCTCGCATTAGTGAATTAATACAGTCCCATCCAGTTCATAATAGAATATATTGAGTTGGTGCTATGTATATATATCTCTTCTAATCGGTTACCATTTTAAAAAAAGCATTCCATTATCAAACTCTACCATTTTTGTTGATACCCAAGATAAGACCAGAACTTACCAGAATCCCCCTCCTTTAACCCTTTAATCAACTTCAAAATATTAGACGCGCTCTCGTCTGGAGAAATAAACAGTATTGCTCCCTTGTAATCGGTCACCATATCAGTATTAACTGCCCCTGGATGGATAGGAACGATTATATCGCGGGGATGTTTAAGAGATAACTGTTTGGCAAAATGATTAACAGCAGCTTTAGTCATACCATATCCAAAAGTGGGAAAAGTTAGTCCTTCAAGTTGTCCAGTAATGCTAGAAACAATGATGTATTTGAACATTTGTTTCTGGTTTGTCAATAGTGGGAGAATAGAACGGTAAGTCTTGACAGGTCCCATGACATTTACCTCGAACATCTTTGGAAGGTAGTCAAGGTCTTGGTTTTGAAATTCTTCAAGAGCATCAGGAGCCGCAATGCCTGCATTATGAATAACCACATCAATTCCTTCAGGTGCAGATTGTGATAAGCCTTTGAAAGCGGTTTTGAAGTCTGACTCGGAACTCGTCATATCGATATATATAGGATCGATATTTTTGTACCCTAAACGTTTGACAGCTTCAAATTTGGACTCGTTTCTGACAGTGACAATTACTTTATTTGCAGCAATTGCACCCAATTGCTTAACAAGAGCAAAGCCGATTCCTCTACTACCACCTACCACCAAATAAGTAGACATGGCGAGTAATAAATGCTGTTATATAGAGTTTATTGGATATTGCAACTCCTATTTATACTTCTCCACGGTAGCACCAAGTTCGTCTCGGACATTACTCGATCAGCGAAGTTGCGTTCCGCCCCTCCGTTTACGGCTTCGTGCGACGCGGAAATACGATGGGCCGATTTTGCAGCCATTTACGATAATCTTATTTCAGTGGCATTTATTTTACTCACAAAGAAATATATACTACATCTACCAATCTAAAACATTACCCTCATAGTTCCAGAATTTTCCAGTATCCTTCTGTTCCAACTTGTGAATTAAATCAAGCACTTTCGTGGCACTTTCCTCAGGACTGATAAAGGGAATTACATCTCTGAAAGGAGCCGTTAAATCAGTTGCCACCTCTCCTGGGTGAATAGGAACAACAATATCATCTGGGTGTACAAGGGATAACTGTTTGGCAAAATGATTGGTTCCTGCTTTGCTAATTCCGTACCCGGAACTCTTCCATACCATACCATTGATTTGACCTGTTGAACTGGACACGATCACATATTTGAATCTTTGCTTCTGAGCCTTTAACACTGGGAGAATCGCAAGATAAGCCTTGATAACCCCAACAACGTTAACTTCAAATAATTTAGAGTAGACTTCCAAATCCTGGTCGTCAAAGTCATTAAGAATTTCATCACTAGTAATACCAGCGTTGTGAATAACCACATCGATTCCATTGGGAGCGTATTCTGGTAATTTTTCAAACGCCTTTTTGAATTCGGCTTTAGAATCAGTCATATCAACATAAATAGGTTTGATGTTAGTTAATCCTAACTTTTTGACATCTTCAAACTTGGATTCATTTCTAAAAGTGACAATCACATTATTTTCAGGTACGGCTGCAATTTTTTTCACAAGCGCTAAGCCGATTCCTCTGCTTCCTCCAACTATTAAATAATTAGACATTTTTAGTTGTTAATGGATTTTGATAACTGTTGATGCTTGATCCTAAGGATGGGCTCTGTTCGACTACTTATACAATTTATATCATTCTGGTAAGCAATAGCTATTCAAGATTAGTAATCTTTCAACATTAACTTAACAAACGGTGGTTTCCCTTTCTGGTCCTATCCGTGAAAATGAGACATCAGCCTCGGAACAGGGAAATTGACAGCTTCCGAACTGATATTAATATCGGCCAATATGGTTAAATAGAGGAAGTTGAAGTTCAGAAATCCGCTAATGGGAAACTTGGCAAACCGCGATCCCGTTCTCTATTTCCGTGGCATGGATTATCTTATTTAAGGAATCCACGTCTTCTAAACTAAAACAATTCACTATGATTCGATTTGTACCTGCAGATGTTTCGGAAAACTGAATATTGAAAGTTTGAATATTACTAAAAATACGAACATCTACATAATCGCAGAGCCCATGTACTAAATCTATTTCCATGGGACCATATAAACATCTGCTCAAAATGGTATGATAGTACCATCATAACTCCAAAGCTTTCCGGTATCTTCCATTTTCAACTCTTCGGTAACTTTAAGAATACCAGCTGCACTTTCAGCTGGTGGGATAGTAGGAAAGTCCTCGAACCCTTTCATCATATCAGTATCTACCACTCCAGGATGCATTGGAACGACTATGTTTCCTTTTTCCTTTTGCTCTAAAGCAACTTGTTTGACAAAATGGTTCAAACCGGCTTTACTGATTCCGTATGCATTAGTACGGAAGTTCATCTCTCCAATCGAACTTGCAAGCGTCGAGATGAATACA
Source organism: Yamadazyma atmosphaerica (assembly GCA_030574775.1). Lineage (NCBI taxonomy): Eukaryota > Fungi > Ascomycota > Pichiomycetes > Serinales > Debaryomycetaceae > Yamadazyma > Yamadazyma atmosphaerica. Next base: position 371,352 of record JAJMFQ010000005.1, on the reverse strand, counting down.
AGTTTGAAGTGTTTAGAAGTTGGCAAGTATGGGTAAATTGCCTGATAAAACTTAATAGAACCTAAAAGATTGACATTAATCACTCTAGCGTAATCATTAATATCACAGTCATGATTTGGAATAAAAGGCTCGGTAGACGCGACCCCAGCATTATGGATAATCAAATCTAAACCTTTAGGAGCCAATTCAGGTAACTGTTTGAAAGCAGCTTCAAAGTCTGACAATTCAGAAGCAAAATCAATAAAAATAATCTTGATGTTTTTGGCTTCTAAATCTTTGTTGTTTTCCAATTTACTCTTGTCTCTAACAGTTCCAATAACGGTGTTGTCTGGATTCGCAGCCAAATGTTTAACTAAGCCTAAGCCAATACCTCTATTGGCGCCTGTAATCAAATAAGTACTCATGTTTTCTAGATTCTGTTGATATTGTTTGAATTCAATTGATGTGGGTAAGATTGTAGGACAAACCTAGTCCTATTTATACCATTCATCACTGCCATTAATTGGTTCGTCTTACTCATTCCTGGATTGTTAAAGACGCTTTGTCAGACACAAATGGCTCCGCGCTCAATCTCCGACAGCTGATAGACTTAGTTTCTCGTGCCATATTTGTAAGCATTTACGGGGATTATAGCCAGTTAAAGAATCTTTAGAACAATTGTGCCCATGAAGACTGTAAGCTACGATAACATGAAGGATAATAATCTTATTCTATATATATATATATATATATGAATCTACTTAGGCTACCATTCGATAATAGTTCCGTCATAACTCCAGAACTTTCCGGCATCTTCCAAAGTCAAATTTTCTACAACTTTGAGAATTCCAGCAGCACTTTCGGCCGTAGGAATGGTAGGAAAGTCCCCGTATTTTCTCATCATATCAGTGTCAACGACCCCAGGATGCATTGGAACGACTATGTTTCCTTTTTCCTTCTGCTCTAAAGCAACTTGTTTGGTAAAATTGTTCAAACCGGCCTTACTGATTCCGTAAGCATTAGTACGGAAAATCATAGGTCCAATCGAAGCAGCAGTTGTCGAAGTAAATACAAATTTGAAGTGTTTCGAAGTTGGCAAGTATGGGTAAATCGCCTGATAAAACTTAATAGACCCCAAAAGATTGACATTAATCACTCTAGCGTAGTCATTAATATCACAGTCATGATTCGCAGCGAGAGGGTCTTCAGATAATACAGCAGCATTATGAATAATCAAATCTAAACCTTTAGGTGCCAATTCAGGTAACTGTTTAAAAGCAGTCTTGAATTCGGGCAATTCAGAAGCCATATCAATGAAAATAATCTTGATATTCTTGGCTTCTAAGTCTTTGTTGTTTTCCAATTTACTCTTGTCTCTAACAGTTCCAATAACGGTGTTGTCCGGATTCGCAGCCAAATGTTTAACTAAAGCTAAACCAATTCCTCTGTTCACACCTGTAACCAAATAAGTACTCATGTTTTTTAAATCTTGTTGATATTTTTTGAATTCTGTTCAAGTTGTTTGAATTCTATTGATGTTGTGAAGAACCTAGGTCAAACATAGTCCTATTTATACCTATTCATCAGGAAGTACATATACCCATGGGTTTGGCCTTAGAGATTCTTCGGCTGCGAAAGAACTAATGTCACTATGGAGAATAGAGGGAAATAGCTCCGCGCCCAATCTCCGACAGCAGTTAAGACTGCGTCTTGTGCCATACAAGCGGTCTCGGGATGATAATACACCTTCCTTAAATTGATGTCGCATTACAGATAGATTACATATAGATTACGTATCATCTAGATAATAAATGCCACATTCTAGAATGAAATAATTTGAGATTGTATATTGAATAAGATCCTACTTGTTTAGAAGAGAAATATTGATTATATGTCATCTACGATTAAAAATTGATTGCTCAGTAATAATTTAATACCACAACAATTTTATTAAAGATTATATAATATACGATTTTTTATAAAGCTTGTACTGATACCATAATATCTCCAAAACGATACTCAATTGTGAATACTTGTGACATCTACGGCTCTGGACTGTGTCATTCAAATTACTTCCAGGCGATATTGGATTTATGTCAAAACGACATTTGAAGAAGTATATTGCGACATCCTACTGACAAAGGTGTGTGCTATTCATCCTGAAAAAGCTGCAAGCTGCAACAGAAGCCGCTAGCAGTTAAAGAATCTCTAGAACAGTTGTTGCCAGCAAAGGATATAAACTACAAGTGCGTTAAGTATGATCTTCTTATTATATATATCTACTTAGTCTACCATGGGAGAATAGTTCCATCATAACTCCAAAACTTTCCAGAATCTTGCAACGTCAATTTGTCAATTACTGAGAGCATCTTGGAGGCACTTTCTTCTGGCTTTATAAGCGTAAATCCGGTTGCAAATGCAGATAAATCAGTTTCAACCACACCAGGGTGAAGAGCAATTACAATGTTCTCTTCAGGTTCATGTTTGATGGCCAATTGTCTGGAAAAATGGTTAACTGCTGCTTTACTCATCCCATAAGCAGTGGTGAGATTTTTCATTCCGCCTATACTTCCACCTCTGCTGGAAATGATAGCATATTTGAATTTTTTAGCCTGGGAAGATAAAATGGGAAGAAGCATTCTGTATGTTTTCACAGGACCAAGTGTATTGACTTGATAAAGAGAATTATAATATTCAAGATCTTGTTGGTCGATTGGCTTAAAAGCTTCTTGACCCATAATCCCAGCATTGTGAATAACCACATCAATTCCTTGTGGCACCATAGCAGCCAATGGTTTGAAAGCAGCCTCAAACTTTTCTAATGAATCATCCATATCTACAAAAATTGCTTTAATGTTGGTGTATCCGAACTTGTTGACTGATTCAAGCTTATCAGCATTTCTCACAGTTACGATAACGGTGTTGTCCGGATTAGACCCTAATTGGTTGACAAGTTCTAAGCCAATACCTCTGCTGGCACCTACAACAAGATAAGTAGACATCGTGTTTTTGATTTTCGGAATTGGTTCTGAAATTGGAAGGAATATGGCTTATATTTATAGCATCGTTATAGCGGAAATGGATTACTGAATCGGGTAATACCGACCGAAGGAATTATAGATTGGACGTTCCGTGTATACTATGTAAACTGGGTATTATTTCTTTGGTGTGTAATGTCCTGAAGGTCCTATGAATGCTATGTATACTATGTGATATATGATATGACAACTATGCCTTCTATAAGTTGATTGTGTCAATGTAACTACTTCCTGCAATTTCATATATCACGTGACTTGTGTCACCCCTATGTGTCATTTTCGAGAAATGATCACAACTTACCAGGGGCCAATCAACACAACACTAGATCGAGCCAATAAATCCATAATCCCATATGAGTGGAGCTATCACCCTCAAGCTAACCAGTTTGTTGATCCGAACGGTTGCCAAACCCATAGCTAACACCATCAAAGCCCAATCCAAACAATCCAACTTTCTCAAGACAAACTTCATCAGATTTGGTCAATTCATAAATCGAGTGGATTTAACGTTAAGAAACAGTTCCAATTCCACCCTCAAGATACGGCCCTTGACAGATAACAAAGCTATTGAGCTTGGAAGCAATTTCCTAAGTGAATTATTTGTGTTCAGTATAGCGGCAGGGTTGATTATATATGAACTGACCAGGTCCAAAGGATCGTCCAAACCCGAACCAGTGGAAGTAGCTCCACCAGAACCTTCCGATAAGGTCATTAGTACTTTACAACAGGAAATGGCTCAGTTAAAACACCAAAATTCCACCATTTTGGAAGAATTAGAGAAACTTAAACAATTGAATCAACTCAAAGAATCAAATAAAGCTGTAAATAGTGCTGTAGATAAACAATCCAAATAGAATACGTAAGATATGGTAGAATAATAAAGACATTAAACAGTTGTATATATTCTTTAATCTACACTAGTAATACACCTAATAGTAAAAGAAACTCCCTCTAATTCTTGTTCTTCTTCTTTTCAACCTTCAACAATAAAGCCTTGTTGATATGAGGCAACACCCCACCGAAAGCAATAGTGGCCTTAATCAAGTTGTCTAATTCTTCATCTCCTCTAATGGCCAATTGCAAATGTCTAGGAGTAATTCTCTTGACTTTCAAATCCTTAGCAGCATTTCCAGCCAATTCCAATACTTCGGCAGTTAAATATTCCAACACAGCAGTCAAGTAAATGGCTGACTTGGATCCGACTCTGATTTTGTTTTGAGCCGTCTTCTTCAAGTATCTCTTAACTCTTCCTACTGGGAATTGTAATCCGGCTCTGGCCGAATGAGAAGTGGAATTTTTGGCGGATTCCGAAGATTTTCCTTTTCCTCCGTGGACTTTACCTTTACCTGACATTGTTATTACCTGTTCTTTTAAACTTGTTACTAGTGAACCGTAAAAAAGAAGTGAGTTGGATTTGTTTATATTTGAGCGGTTTGGTTTGTTTGTTTATAAGCGCGGTGGTGCGCGCACGCCCGATCCTGGGGATGTTAGCTGTGAGATTCATAACTATGAGAATCTTAACTATCCTTGTGTATCAACTGTTGATAAATCCATTGGTGCCCAATGTATCAAGCATAGACTCGATTTCCTGTCGCAGTTTACTCAATTCAGTACAAATCGAGTCGATGGTCTGAAACCCCTTGAGAAGTTTTATCAACTTAAGAAGCTCATTGAATTGTACTGGACTCACGTGAGGGATCTGGTTGATTTCTACATGTTTTTTATCTCTTTTTGTCTTAAGTTTCTCGTCAGTAGCATCACCAATATGATTCAAAGTAGTTGGAATGTCATCATTGTCATCTTCATCTTCCTCGTCACTATCGATAATATCTTTAAATGGTCTTTGGTTCTCATAGTTAAAGCTGATCTTTCTTCTGTTAGTCTTCAAGTTCGATTCATTAACTATGGATTTAAGAAACTTGTTACTGTCTTCATTATTGGTTTCATTAAGTAGTGAGTTAGTACTAGCGTGGTCTACTGCCGTTTCTTCTTCCAAATTGATGGAATTGATATTGGTGGCATTAAGCTTAGACTTGAAGTTCTCTACCAATTGGTTTATTTCATCATTATTATTTTCAATAGATTTGGTGATCAAGTTAAGGATTGGATACGAATGGACTCGATAGATCAATCCATTTAAAATACCAAAGTTAATAAACCGTCGGATATCAATGAACTTAAGGTGTTTCTTATGCTGAATATACCACTGTTTAATGGTCTGTCCCTGGTTTAATGATCGATACAAGTAGAATAATAATGATTTTGTAGGAACCTTGATGGTCTGGTTGATATCTTTTTGGTTGATGGGCGAAACCGAGATCGACTCCTGAATAAATTTGGCCGTATTACTAGTGCTGGTACTAGCACTAGTAGTATTGATATTCATTCCTGTAGGCGTATGGACATTGGATGTAAGGTTACTATGACTTTGTCGATGTCCAAGTGACCCTATGTCATAATTGACTATATAACTTTGACATCGTTCACTTAAACCAGGAATTTTCAAAAAATTGACAATATTGTTAGTAGGAGCATAGATATTGGAGAATAGAAAGATATCTATGATTTGTAAGCATTTATAATGCATCAAGTGTTGAATACACTGTTTGGTCAACAAGTAGTCACTATCACTTAACTCACTAATTTTTTTAATGGAATTAATCCCATTTATATGAGGTAAGATTTTCACCATAGTAGGATCCCAGTTAACATCCACCAACGAGTTCAAACTCACCAACAATATCGGCACTTGGTACGCTTTAATGTTAAGTGGCAGCGGTAATATGGGGAATAATTTAATATCCATGGAATTGGAGCTGTCTAGAGGAATACAACATTCACTATAATTATTCAAATCTTGATAGATCTGGTTTATAAGCGATTCAATAGAACTCAAGTTGATTTTTTTGAAATTCTTGAACCCAGGGATCTCATTGATCAAATTGATTTGGTTCAACTTCTCCAGCTTTATAAAGAACTGGGCATTCAAATTCGAGAGCAAATAATTTTGTTCTTCCAACACCTTGAACATTTCCCCTATGCGCTTAATCGTAAGCTCATAGCTTATAGTTTCACTGTTGTAAGGAAACACAAAACAAAAGTTGAAATTGAATGAGTTCCGGGTATATTTTTCATTCTGTATATTTACAGGATAGCCAATGACTTTATACTTGCCGACTTTGATGGAAATTAGTTTATTACATAGCTGTGGTTTAGGAATGATATAATTCTTAATAGTATTGAAATTGAAAAGTGATTTGTCTCCTCCATTGATGCAATTTTCAGGAACTTGGTTGATGATCTTTGTACCTTCTGTAGGATGGAACACGGCGTAGAAAATAGCGGTTATGGGGGTGAACCCATCGCTGGTCTCCATAGTTAAGGAGAAGAGGTTTGATCAAGTTATATATTGAAAAACATTATCTCGCGCTATCTAAATATGAACTGAACATTTTACAGAGTTGAACAACTTTCTCTTCTTCGTACTTTTTGCCGGCGATTTGTAATCCTACGGGGGTTCCGATCAACGGCCCAATGTCAAACTTTTCAAAAGTGTTCTTGTCTACTTCGCTTTGGGGTTCATAGCTCTCGCTGTAGCAGTCTTCTCTGGTTACTTTCAGAATTGGAATAGTGATACTAGAGAAGTCTAGTAAATTGAAAATGCTTGTAAATGATAATAAGAAGTTGGATTTTCCACTAACGAACGAGGTTTCTCCCCACACGGGACTCACGATACAATCAATACCTTGTTGATGGAGAAACTGATTGAATTGAACTTGATACTGATATTTCAATTGTCCGACTTTCCACTCTTCCAGTAACGATACCGGCTCCATATCTTTACAAAATTGTAATGCTTCGGTAATTGGTTCGTTTGCGTCTTTAAATAGTTGTTTTATATCTTCGAATCCATTGGTAAGGTATGCACGAGATATCAACAGACTCATATCTGTATACTTTATTGGCATGTTTTCGTCATTGAGATACACAGTTTGATGACCATGGTGTTCAAGTAATTGCTGAAGATGTTTGACTGCTTTAATAATTGCTGGTTGGCAGTGAACGTCTCCTTTTTGTTCAATGATTCCTACCTTTAATTTAGTAGGAATAGAAATATCCGATCTCCAATCTATGGGAGGAACCTTAGGATCCAGTCTCCATTGTCTAAAACCAATGATTGTCTTCATAATGAACTCCACATCCGATAAATGCCGGCAAAGAGGTCCTATCACCGAACTGATTATAGGATTATTCTCAAGTGTATTGGCCACATTCAAATAAGATATTCTATCAGAAGAAGGCTTCAAGCCATAAAGACCTTGAAACACCGCTGGTACTCGAACAGATCCTCCTATATCGGTTCCTAGTCCAATCACACTTCCTTTGCCTCCAATAAGAGCCGCCAATCCCCCTGAAGACCCACCACAAGAGACTTTCCGATTAATAGAATTGACCGTATACCCATAAATATGAGAATAACAATCAATAGACATCATGGATGTTGGAACTGTTGTTTTAACATAGAAAACTGCCCCTTGTTTCTGCATATCTTGTACCAGTAAGGACACTTCATGTTCAGTCTTAGGTTTATTGACCTGACTAACAAACCCCATACTTGAATCAAGTCCTTCCAAATTGAACTGGTCTTTTAAAGAAATGGGAATTCCATGTAATTTTCCTACTGTCTTGCCATGTTCATGGAAATATTCATCTAATTGTCTGGCTGTAGCCAACGCTTCATCATAGAAGATTTCCGATAAACAATTACACATTTGATGAACTAACGCCGACCGGTGACAAAATGCATACGTCACATCATACGCCGACAATTTTCCTGACGATATAAGCTCATATAATTGTTCAGCACTTGCACTTGTAATGGCATTAGCCTCAGCGGTAAGGATATCATCCAAATAAACAGCCACATTAGGAGCTTGTTCTACCGACGGAATCGGATCTAATATCCACTCGGACGGAATTTTAGCATCCACCAGCTGCTTTTTAGCTTCAGCCACAGATTTCCAATCCATTAACCTCCTACTTATATATTCCTTCTTATCTATACTTATCACCACATTGTTGACTCAATCGCATAACTTTAGCAGCCAGCGTGCGCCGCACAAGAATCTTCTCGAATGTTTGAAAATTTTTCCAATATATAAGCACCATCACCCTCCACATTTTTCAATCATCAACAATGTTAAGAACCACCAATCCATCATTTAGAAAAGCCGGACTCAATTTCGTCCGTCAATTGTCCCACAAAGAGTTGAAGTTCGGTGTCGAAGGTAGAGCCGCCCTTTTGAAAGGGGTTAACACCTTAGCCGACGCTGTTTCGGTAACTTTGGGACCTAAGGGAAGAAATGTGTTGATCGAGCAACAATTTGGATCTCCTAAAATCACTAAGGATGGGGTAACTGTAGCCAAATCCATCACTTTAGAAAACAAATTCGAAGATATGGGAGCTAAATTATTACAAGAAGTTGCTTCTAAGACTAATGAATCGGCTGGTGATGGTACCACTTCTGCCACCATTTTGGGAAGATCTATCTTTACTGAATCGGTGAAAAACGTGGCTGCTGGTTGTAATCCTATGGACTTAAGAAGAGGATCACAAGCTGCCGTGGAAGCCGTGGTTAATTACTTACAACAGAACAAAAAGGAAATCACTACTTCTGAAGAGATTGCTCAAGTGGCTACTATCTCTGCCAATGGTGACCAACACATTGGAAACTTATTAGCTTCTGCCATGGAAAAGGTCGGAAAAGAAGGTGTTATTACTGTCAAAGAAGGTAAGACTTTAGAAGATGAATTAGAAGTCACCGAAGGTATGAGATTTGATAGAGGGTTCATTTCTCCTTACTTTATCACCAACACCAAATCTGGAAAAGTAGAATTTGAAAACCCATTGATTTTATTATCCGAAAAGAAAATCAGTTCCATCCAGGACATTTTACCTTCCTTGGAATTATCTAACCAGCAAAGAAGACCTTTATTGATCTTGGCTGAAGATATTGAAGGAGAAGCTTTGGCTGCTTGTATTTTGAACAAATTGAGAGGTCAAGTGCAAGTATGTGCTGTTAAAGCTCCAGGATTCGGAGACAACAGAAAAAACATCTTAGGTGATATTGCCATTTTATCCGGTGGTACTGTGTTCACTGAAGAATTAGATATCAAACCAGAAAATGCTTCTGTTGATTTGTTAGGAACCTGTGGTTCTATCACTATCACCAAAGAAGATACTGTGATCTTGAATGGAGAAGGAACCAAAGAAAACATCCAAGCCAGATGTGAACAAATCAGAACTGCCATCAATGATGCTCAAACCACCGAATACGAAAAGGAAAAATTACAAGAAAGATTAGCCAAATTATCCGGTGGGGTTGCCGTAGTTAAAGTCGGAGGTGCTTCTGAAATCGAAGTGGGTGAAAAGAAGGACCGTTATGACGATGCTTTGAATGCCACCAGAGCTGCTGTCGAAGAAGGTATTTTACCTGGTGGTGGTACTGCTTTGATCAAAGCTTCTAAGATCTTAGATGAAGTTAAAGAACAAGCCGCTAACTTTGACCAGAAATTAGGTGTTGATATTATCAAATCAGCTATTACCAAACCAGCTAGAAGAATCATTGAAAATGCTGGTGAAGAAGGGGCTGTTATCGTAGGAAAGATCTATGACGCTCCTGAGTTCAACCACGGATACAATTCTGCCGCCAGTGAATTCACCGATATGATTGCTTCAGGAATCATTGATCCTTTCAAAGTTGTCAAAAACGGATTGGTTGATGCCAGCAGTGTAGCTTCCTTATTGGCTACTACTGAATGTGCTATTGTAGATGCTCCTCAACCTTCTTCTGCTCCTGCTCCTCCTGCTGGAGGTATGGGCGGAATGGGTGGAATGGGTGGAATGCCAGGTATGGGATTCTAATCTAACCGTTCTACTTTTAATTCTTGACATTTATATGTATATATCTCCTATGTATATAGTTAAAAGAGATGGAGACCTTATAACATTGTAGATGGCATCGCATCGCGAAAGATAAAAGTTTCCGCACTAACATCCTTATTGATTTTATATTTTGTTTTAACAGTGGCCCAGCATGTTTGAAAGGGTGGAAACACCGTCTCGTGCCGGCAAAGAGGGCCATCTATCATTAAATGGGTCCCAAGTGCCAGAAGTTTTGCTCCGATTCCAACAACTCCGCAAGTATAAAGATCTCTTGAATGATCCTCGAATATCTGATACCAATAAACACAGAATACGAAAGTCCCGTACCAGAGACCGCCTTTATAAACGACTTTATCAAGACTTAAAAGACCGTCCGAAGCCGGAAGATGCTTATGAAATATGGCACCAGCACGAGAACTTGAAACTGTATCGAAATGATAAGAGCTTAGAAGACGTAGAGTATACTGATGAGGTCATTGCCAATATTATTGAAGAGTCTGAAAGGGCCATAAATGTCCATATGGAGCATGAAGGTGATGTCAGTGATAATCTAGAAGAACAAAACCATGAAAAAGCACAGAAAGAACTCGATAAAACCAGATACATCGAAGCCCGATTTCGGAAGTTTATGGATTCCCTAGAATCTTCTAATGACCCCGGTAAAGCCGAGTTCTTAGTGAAAACAAACGGTCTTGAAATGTTTCCTGATATCAAATTGACAGCGGCCCATTATTATCATTTAGCCAACTTGAATTTCTTTCTTCATTTATCAATATTACATAAGAAATGGGCTTTGGCGTATAAGATCTTTTGTGTGATGGTGAGGTTTCCTGATACAGACTTTAGAACCATATGGCCCTTAGCAGTGGAAATTTTGAGAGGGAAATTGGCTGAAACCGGAGACCTGGTATTCAAGGCCAAAGAGAAACGGTTTTTTGGCTGGCTATCAGCATTTTATTCATTGGGTTATACTCGTCCTTCTAAAGTCCACAATGCCCCTATGTTTAAATCAGGAAGTATTCATCAAACTCCATTGTATGTGATTATGTCATTTTGGTCATTATTAGAAAATGGAGAATATGATACTGTAAAAGACGAATTAGAGACTTTAATCTTGCAGAGACCTTATAATAAAGAAGGAGTGTTTTCGTTCATTCTAGCCCTTTGCTACTTGTCCTACAATAACGATTTGACCAAGAAGTATGGAACAGTGGATGGTGCCCAGAATACATTGGATGAGGATATATTCCTGAACAATAAAGGAGATATCTTTCAAAAGATATCCAAGAACTTTGAAATGGTCGAGAAGCATTTAGAAAGATGTAAGGATTTGTGCTTTGAGTACCCTGAAGATATAATCGATTATCAGGTGAAGAATATCCTTCAACGTATTGAGGATGCTGATAAGAGAGATTCCGAAGACGAAGTTTCCAGTGATCCGAACGAAGAGTTTAATTATGACTACGATTACGATATTCTCAGTCCTGAAGAAGACAACAACGAAGAATATAACGAGGACCCTGTGGAAGGCGGTGAAATAACTGATGGTCAAAAACAGTATATTCCTTCATCACCCGTTGAACAAGATTCAAACCGTCCTAATGGAGAGAACGCCATAGATTTTGATTTTGAATCTGATAATGGCAAAAATGAAAAAACCAGCATCAATGATAATCTCGATTTCGAGTTTGATTTCGAATAATATCATTAAAATACAGTGTATCATATTATCATTAATATTAGACTATATAGTGTATCATATTATCATTAATCATATTTAACTATATAGTGTATCATATATTTCATCATTGTATGCTTTGTTTGTATTATTCCCGTGGTGAATGCTGGTTTGTGGAAGTAGTCTCTTGCCTAGTCTTGTCTTTTATAGTCAATTCAGCGGTGGCATTATCTGATAATTTGATGTGGTAATCCACTCCTTCTACTGAAGATGCTTGGACCGGCAATACCGCCCAGTTTGGTGGAAGAACACTTGATGGGGGTAACGTGATGTGTTGGAATCCATCTCTTGAACGATTTAAAGATTGTGAAGAATCTTGTGTTGGCGTAGGATTGAGTTGTATTGGTGATGTTATATTAGTAGTTTCTGGTACCTGGGTATTATCATCATTTGATATTGTTCTAGCTTCTCTATGACGTCTTAAACGGTCATTAAACTCTTGGAACCTTCTTGTACTAGGGTGAGTGGGGATTTCTGTGCTTGGAGCCTCCTCTGTTCTTGGAGCTTGATGAGCGTCAGGGGCCGCTTGAGGTTGAGCTTCCTCGGTTTCCGGTGGCATCTCTGTAGAAGCTTGTGGTGAACCAAAAACTGGTCTTCTACACAAAGGACAGCTTTCAGACCTTTCAAGCCAATCTTTCAAGCAGCCAATATGAAGAATATGACCACAAGATAACTTTTTAGGTTTCTTTCTAGGAGGCATCTTCTTATGATGAGCAGCCTCGTATTCAACAACAGAGCACATATCATCTCTACAGATGATACATAAGTTATCGCCCTGGTTCAAATCATTGCTTGAAGCATCTTGTAATTGGGAATCTAATCTTTTGGCAGATTCTAAGAAAGTCCTCAATTGGTTAAACTGTTGATATGCCTTTCTTACTGACAGATAGAGCCCTTGCAACATGGAGAACGGCACCGACAATCCTGTGTGATAGCTTAGAAGGTATATAAATGACATGTAAGACCCCACTTTAAGAATTGACGAGGCTATCTCAATAGACTTAACATAGAACCCCTTATTGTCCCATACTTTTTCTCGTTCTTCTTCATCTTCATGATTGATTTCCTGGTCATGGATAGAATCCTCATTTTCCTCATCAAGATCAGGAACGTTATCCAAATCGAATTCATCATCATCAAGATCATAGTTTGGATAACGGGCTAACTCGTAAATGTTCAAGATACTCTTCATGAAATAAATCAATGTTTCTAATCCTACTTCAGCAAACTGAAATCCAAACAATAAACATGTGACTGAATTGATTCCTTGGAACACATCATACACCAAGAACTTAGCAATCAAAAAATCCCCACAAAAAAACACAAAATTCCAATAGAAATAAGAATTCCTACTATACACGGATAATACCGTCTTATAATCATAGGGCCCCAGACCATTCAAGTCATTGACTATTTTTATATGTTTGAAGTCCAACCGGTCTATTAGGATCGAATGCAATACTTTAGATAACACTGAAACACTTATTAAGAAAATATTGAGAATTAAATTATTATCGCCCGTAGTTAAATTCAACAATAAGTTGATGATGAAAATCGGTAACTTTTCAATCACATGTTCCCGCTCAATCAACCGTAGTTCTCCAAATAAAATCACCTGGCACATCTTCCCTATCATTATAAAACAGAAGCAAAGGGTGTTTAATAAAATCCCAAGATTCAATCCATCTGTTAACTGGAATAAGAATGTGAAATAATTGTTGGAGTTGTAAAGGGCATTCTGGATAGCAAACGCCAATAATGCAACAGAAAGAACCGAGTATCCCACCAACGACTTAGTTCCTTGTAATAGGTCTACCATGACTAACAATCAAGCAGCAGATTGGCACAAACAAGACGGGTATCAAATAAATGTGGAGTCCTGATAAAGACACCGTATAAGTTTCTGAGGCTTTCCAGTGCGACAGGATCTGATGATGTAAGCTATTATGTAATGAATGATGATCTTATTATACAATTACTATACACTTAAGGATCTATTTTAGAAGTCAAACTCCAGTTATCCATTGATCTATTGTTACAGGGCTATTCTACTCTTCTCTTTTTAGGTTCTGGAAGCGGGGTGTTCTCTTTGTCTCTAAGGGTAGGTATTTTCGACCTGAATCCATTTTTGTTAGGGGATTTATAGGGCGATTTGGTAGGTGATTTGGTCAATCCTGGGGGTTTGGTTGGCATATTTTGGGTGGTATTGAGTTTTAGTGGTGATTTGGTGGATGTTTCTCCATTTATAACTGCTGTTAATTGGTTGTAGATGTTGGATAATTGGTCTTGTTTTGACTTGATGGCTGTTAACTGCTGCTGGTGAACATGAGAGAACTCGGGAAGATGCTTGGATACATTATTAGTATCGATTTCAAGTGAAGTATTCAACTGGTTCAAGTTTTTCAACAAGTTGGAGGATAGATTGTTATTTATAAATTCTTTGGAGATTCTGTTAATTAACTTCTCGTGATCACTGGTAGACTGGGCCACTTTAGTTTCAAAATCGCTTAAATTTGTGACCGAATCTTGCAAGACCGTATCGGCTTTTTGATTGCATTTCTGTGCCTCCTGTGTGACATCTTTAATCTTACCAGTAACTAAAGAATGGGAGAACGTATTGATTGAATCATCAAGGGTCCCTTCTAAATTATTAATATTGGAGTTAATCATCAGGGTGAAATTGGTCAATACTTGGCTTTTGAACGCCTTAAGCTGATTGTTGACATCATTAGTGATAAATTGGTTTATAAGTGGTTTCAAGTCGCTGAGGAGTTTGGTGTCGTTTAATAGGTACTCTTGAAACTGAGTATTGATGGTTTTCAATTTCTCATGGACTTCCTGTTGATTCGACTTGAACTCTTTGAAAGTCCCATCGCTTTTGCTGGAAGATTTTATCAAATTATTCAAGATTATTGGTAATTCTTCAATGGACCGACTCAAATCTGCATTTAATTTATCGTAGTTATTATTGAAGTTCAATTTCATGACATTTAAATTTCCGGTTAATGTTTTGATCAATGAGATTAATCCATGGTCATTTTGATCATTATCAGCTTCCTTAACAATAACATTGCTGATCAATCGAATCGATTCATTTACGCTTTCAAGTTGCTTCGTCAACTGCAGCTTCGAATTTTCTAGGCTAGTGACTTCTTTCTGCAACAATTGTTCAGCCTGACTCTTCGTCTTCAACTCTTGTTCATATTTATGAACTTTATTAGATAACAAGGATATCTTCAGACTGAGTTCACTGATCTCTTGTTTCTGAGACGAACTTTCTTCAACTAAACTATTGTAATTAGCTTCATTCATATATATCCCATTTTTCATCCGGGTAGCCATTAAGTCATTATTGAGTTTGATGATCTCATTAGATAAATCCTTGATGAGAACTTGTTTCATGATGATATTGAAGTCCTGACCCAATTGAGGCTTATTCTCGATATTTTTCACCTTAAGGGAATATTCTAGGGTTGATAACGTTTCTTCCAAGTTGATTTTGGCGGGGGAAATGGTGGAGATCAAAAGCGTTTTAGTCTTACCACCAATCGAATCTTGTAATAGTCTGGTTAATTTCGACTCTCTATAAGGAATATGATTCAGATTATGATTTGCAGCATTCGACTTACTGTCACTTAAAGAGTTTATTACTCTCCCCAAGGTTAATAGACTTTGGTTTATAGATCCAGCTTCCTTAGCTCTTTGGTTAATTGATCCAGATTTATTGATGTTTTCCAGCCCAGCCAAGTCCACCAAGTTGATCTTCGAGTGTCTAACAAGCTCATTAGAATTTTTTTGTCGTTTATAAAGATTTATCGTGAATATTGTATGAGATCTAGAAGAGACATCATTCAACTTGGTGCTGGCAATCTTCCGTTTTTGCAACCCACACTTCAAAAGATTATGACCGGATTGTAAACTATCGATATTTATCTCTTTCAAGTTAGAAATAAGTATAGAATTGGAGTTATTCTTTTTGTTTTCATAGATTCTGAGACCTTGGTTACTGTTGTTATTCATATTATTTGTGGAACCATTGGCACCATTGGAAGTTCCAGTTGGTTCATCGTTCAACAAATCTTTCAAATTTTCATTGTACAATTCAATAAATGAACACTTGACAATAAAATCATCATCATTCTCGTGTAAACGAGTGAATAAATCATACAAGACTCTCGGTATAATTCCCGAATGTTCATTAACAACCGAGTCTTCTTGTGACGTTTTCTGCTTGTCAAATTCATTCTTGCCACACATAGTGTAGGTTTTACCTGTTCCTGTTTGACCATAAGCCAATACTGTGACATTAAATCCATTGAAGAAATCTCTGAACAACGGCGTTACAACTTTCTGGTAAATAAGCAGCTGGTCCGCCAATGGGCCGTATATTTGGTCGAAAGTGTATGTTTTTGAGTCCAAGGAGTTGATAATCTTCTGAGAAAGCATATTGCTGTGCTGTTGATTTATAGTGATAGTCGGATGAACAACAGAATAAGTATCTGAGGGAAGTTCTACCACCACCTGCGAATTGGCGTTCAATTCCCGGGAATTTCTACCACGGCATCGTACGACGACTTGGATGTTAGACATGTTCAGATTTCACAATGCCGTTTAGAAGTAATGGATCTGGAAACGATTGAAGATAGTTTTGTAGATGGAGTTTGTTTACATTGAGAAATGCGATCTCGTGTCGAGTGTGTGCAGGACTGGTGGTAGCGTGGTGATGGGATGGTATTACACCGCGATGATGTGATGGAACGGCACCGCGATAAGAGGCACGAGACAGCAGAGAGACAATAGATAGACAAGAGATAAAGAAGCATTATATAGGAAACAGAGAACAAAAGACAACAAGAGACAACAGAAGTCTAAGAAGGAAATCAACCCATGTACATGTCTACTATGCATATATTACCCTAATCAAAAAAATCGTCCTCATCATCACTCAACTCTCTTCTATTAAATACAATTTTTGCATCTGTCTTCTTCTTTTCATCCCTCGATAAACTATTCAAAATCTCAACAATATCATTTTCCCCAAGCCGTTTGGTTATAGATCCCATAGATATTAGCTTGACAAGATAATTTTCTACTGCTTCAGCTCGGTCGGGCCGTACTATTCTCACTCGACTTAATCTTTCCCGAGCATTTGTATCCAATACTTGATTCATCATTGTGAGTTTCATGTCGTTAGATTCCGACTGTTGTGGAGGAGCTTGTTGGTTCTTTTGTAGTTCGGCAAGCCGAGCTTGTCTGATGGCATTCAACTCATTATCTTCCATGATTAATAGTATATACTAATATCTTTTACTAGAAAAATCTTTTCAGCTCACGCTCGATAAATCAAGGGGTGTGTGTGTACCATCATACAAGGGTCCAATCAATTAGAACCCAGCAAGGTCATACCACGCCAGTTGATGACATCAGGTGATGGAGAAGAACAGATGTTCTTGAAAGATTCATGAGTCAATTGTGTTACTTGTTTGTAGCCTCAATACACTTACACTCAATGGCCTCTATACTCAATGGTCTCTATTCTCAATACATTCTATGCTTAATTCATTCAATCCACATTCCATTCAATTCTCATTCACCCCTACTCAATAAATCAAAACTTATATATTTGCTATATACTTTTCTACTTCTTGAAACTCTTGATTTCTTCTGATAACTTGTCAATGGTCTCCTTTTGTTGAGCCAATTGCTCCTTCAAAGCTTTCAATTGTTCAGCTTCTTGCTTCTTGACATAAACATTCTCTTCAGCCTTTTCCTTATCACCAAACCCAGCTCTTTCTGGAGAAAGAATCAATCTTCCGGTGGAGAACCCTCTAACTCCAGCACTTTTAACAACTTGGGATGTAATTGATTTAGCTAACATAATTCTTGATAAATAGTTATGATTATTATAATATTTCATTTTGGCATGGACTTTGCGGTCCTTATATAGGCGCGGGCTATGTACAGGACAGGAACACCTATATATTACAAGGTTCTGGAAGGAAGGAATGAAGAATCTTTATGAACTGTGGATAATAAACCACAAGCTCTAGATCTTTTAATAGCAATGGCCAACTTCTTTTGGTTCTTACTGTTACATCCAGTGATATCTCTGCTCAATATTTGACCGGTGCTGCTTAAGAATCTCGACAAGATAAATGGCATCGTATAAAGATCCAACGGATTTATTCCACTTCTTTCAAACGGATCTTTGGATTTGGCATTAACAGGGTATTTTTTCAACCGTGCATCGATATCTAATTGGTTTATGGAGAAATCAAATGGATCGTAACTATCGAATGGCTTGAACTTTTTGCCGAAATTATCATCAATGTCCAATGGTGGTTGTCTTTGGTCTTGTAAAAGGTTTGTCATGTTCACTACTTTAGAGGCAATCCCTCCATCTTGATCAGTGGACTGTTGGGGGTGGTTAAACTGCCATTTCTCTTCTTTCATCTCTGGTGTAGATGGTAATGTATCATCATCTTTATTATATAAATGAATGGTTTTATGGAATTTTCGAGCTCCTACACCTCCAGCTCGCGTTATGTTCATACAAGCCGGTCTGAATACCGTACTATTTACCCTTAACATGGTGTTTCTCTATTACAGTATTATCAACTTCTTCTTCACTTCTCTCAAAAAAAAAATTTTTGTCGACGTGTGCGCGCAAATATCCTCAAACCGTTGGCGATTATGCGAGGAGATCGAAGTGTAGAAGATATTCCCAGCACTAGCCCAGTGATATTTCTCGGGTGTTTGGTCAAAGTATTGCTTTCAAGGCGGTTTATATATATTCAGCACTAGCGGTTTCGGCGGGTGTATTTTTTCCCCGTGTTTTTTTGGTTTTATAGACGTCAGCTGACACATCCACAACAGAACTATCAGTCAGAATGAGTGAAAGAGGACCAGACCAGTGGTTGGAACAAATCAAAAAGTGCATAGCATTAAGCGAATCAGACATGAAGCAGCTTTGTGAGTTGGTGAAGGAGTTATTAATGGAAGAATCCAATATTCAACCAGTACAAAGTCCTGTTACCGTTTGTGGTGATATCCATGGGCAATTCCATGATTTGTTAGAGTTATTCCGAGTCAGTGGTGGATTGCCAGCAGAAGATAATAATAATAGTTTTATATTTTTGGGGGATTATGTGGATAGAGGATACTTTTCTTTGGAAACCTTCACCCTTTTAATGGTCTTGAAAGTCAAATATCCCCATCGAGTGACTTTAGTAAGAGGTAATCATGAATCTCGACAAATCACACAAGTTTATGGGTTTTATGAAGAATGTTTGACTAAATATGGTTCTACTACTGTATGGAAATATTGTTGTCAGGTGTTTGATTTCTTAACATTGGCCGCCATAGTTGACGGGAAAATTCTTTGTGTCCATGGAGGATTATCACCAGAAATCCGGATGTTGGATCAAATCAGAGTGTTAAGTAGAGCTCAAGAAGTGCCTCATGAAGGTGGGTTCTGTGATTTGGTGTGGTCAGACCCTGATAATGTGGATACATGGGCTGTAAGTCCGAGAGGAGCTGGATGGTTGTTTGGATCTAAAGTAAGTAGAGAGTTCAATCATATTAATAATTTGGGATTGATTGCTAGAGCCCATCAATTGGTCATGGAAGGATTTCGATATCATTTCAAAGACAAAGACGTGGTGACAGTATGGTCAGCGCCTAATTATTGTTATAGATGTGGGAATGTAGCCAGTGTGATGAAGATTGATGAGCATTTAGAGCCAGATTTCAAGATATTTTCAGCCGTTCAAGATGGTGACTTGGCCATCAAGTCCAATAATAGCAAGCAGAATAGAAGTGACTATTTCTTGTGATTGTTTAGTTTTTATATGATGATAATGATTATGATGAATGTTTGTATACTACATTTATTTAATAATTTTAATATAAATTTATGTTATTTCAGCATATATAAGGTTCATGATAAACATTTGCAATTACAGAATTGAACAGTTAGTATTTAGGAAGTTGATTTTCCGGAACTTGTTGAGGATCACTTAATGGGTGCATTAATGGAGTGGAGTTTGCAATCTCATGAAACCATGGATGTTGCAAAGCTTGTCTGGCGGTGATTCTTGATTCTGGTCTCATTTGCAACAAGCTGTTTAACAAGTTTAACCCCATAGAATCCAAATGAGGTATCAACAATCTTAAATCTTGAGGTACAAATATCTGCCAATTAGGCTTGAAATTAGGATACGAAGAAACACCAGGCCAGGTTCTTTCATTAGGGGTCCCCATCAATCTGAAAATCTTCAATAATTGATCATCATTGGCTGAACCAGGAAATAATGGCTTCCCGGTGCACATTTCTGCAAATATACATCCAGCAGACCAAATATCTATCGATGTAGTATAAGCTCTAGATCCCAACAATACATCTGGAGGTCTATACCATAAAGTCACCACCTCATTAGAAAATGTATTGAAGGGAATTCCAAACGCTCTGGCCAACCCAAAATCCCCTAATTTCAACTCTCCTTTGGCGCTAATCAACAAGTTTTGTGGTTTCAAATCCCGATGTAAAACCCTGTTATCATGGCAAAACATAATTCCTTTCAACAACTGGAACATGAACAACTTGACTGTTTTTAAGTCCAAGGCGCCTTGGTTCCCGTGGAGTTCCATATACCGCTTTAAATCTTTATCCATAAATTCAAATACCAATGTCAATTTATTCTCGGTGTGAATCACATCGTACAACGTGACGATGTTCTGAGAATCCAATTCTTTCATCAATGAGATTTCTCTAATGGCCGTAGAAGGAGTTCCTTCTTCGGAGTCTAAATGGATCTCTTTGAGAGCCACTAATGCTCCTGTGGCTCTGTTCTTTCCCTTATACACGGTGGCATAAGTCCCTTCCCCCAACTTTTCAAGTTGTTGAAATCTGATGATGTTAGTAACACGTAAACTTGGAAGTTTGATAAGCAACCTGTGATAGTACTTATGGGATATACATACTGTGACGACAATCCAACCATTGATGCTGTGCTGGAATAATCTTGCTAGTTTCTCACGCGAATTTTGCCAAACTGAGAGAGTTGAAGAGAATCATGAGAATATGAGAATTGATAAATTGATGAGAGTGGTTGACTTTATGTGTTCATGAGATGGAATTGATTAAATTGTACTGCCAAAAGAGTATACATGGAGTATACATGTTGTCGAATCTTCTACATCGAAACATCGCTGGTTTTGTCTATTGTATGCTCTATTTACACTTTAATGATCCTTTGGTGGCTTCTTCATAAGATTTATCGAATTCTCCACCCAAGCATCAGTACCTCCTTCTCCATTCAACACTTCCAATACCCTTGAATCAAATGCTTCTCTAGTATCATTCTTGAACTTGGAATGCTTATTGAATCCTATAATGGCAGCATTTCTGGTACTGGGGATTCTGAGCGACTCTTTCTCCACTATCCATCCCATATGCCTTGTCAATTCCTCTACATGATCCACTAATGCTCCATAGGTTGATAATTTGGTGTTTTTACTGGAATTGTATCTCTTCTTGGCTCCTGATAATCCGTGGGAACAGCAGGGGATCACCACAAATGGGTATCCTAATAAAGGAATCCAGCAGGTTAATTCATCTGAATGGTTTCCAATAATAAATGTATTGTCACCAAATTCACTGGTGGTACATACAAAGTCGGAGTTCATTAGTTTGGAGGAAGAATGATATGTCATTAAAGAATTGTCTTTCATATCAGGGATTTGGAAGTATTTCTCTTTGTCGGCATTGGGTCTCAAAAGAATCTGGGGAATAATAATCTTTTCTGATAACCTATCTCTGGTGGATTGGGGATAATTGGCCCAAGATTTCCGGGCCCGTGCATCGATTCCTTTTCCGTTATATCCTTCCATGTGAAGAATATATACTAATAATCCATTACCACACCCAAGGTCAATGAAATCGAATGCTTCTTGGTTACTGTATTTGACCTTCCATAACTCAATCAAAAAGGCTGCAATTGCCAAATCTTCAAATACGTGTTTCTTAGGGTCTGTCTTTTCCATCCATTGATTCACTAAGCTGGAGGAATATTTCTTCTTCAAGCTGATGTATCTGTTCTGGAATGCTTCTTTCTGAACCACCACGTCGTGAATCACTCTTTTCTCGTATCCATCTTTTGTTCCTTGTGAGTGTTTCAGACTAGTTTGTAATAATCTCATGGCAATTCTGATGGCTCTTTCGCCGTGGTCTAGATCACGAATACCTTGTATATTGGCGGGATTCTCGTACCCAAATGGTAGGTAATGGATTGACAACTGTTGCTGGTGATATAGTATAGCTATTCCTTGAACTTGAGGAAGATAAAATGGGGTTTCATCAACAGTTTTAATATGAGGCATATACACCACAAGAAACGAACTTTGGGTCTCATCACATAAAATCACACTGGTTTGGTTTATTATATAATCCTTGTACGGATTTCTAGGGATCATCCGACGGACAATCTGGCATTTTGGTTTGAATTCGATTTTACTGTTGTCTAAAGGGATTTCTCTCAACTCTACATCATCATAATATCGATACAATAATTTCTCTTCACTTTTGTCAGCATCTTGCAAGTCGGGGAATTCGGGTAATTTGACAAGCTGCTTGCTGACAAACATAGTGTCACCTTTTTCCGAATCATAGATGTTCTCCTTCAAAATATCGGCTCTCATTATCACTGTTGAATTGATATTAGGCTGTTTGATGATATTGCTCATGGCTCTTTCATAGTGAGTCCCATCGAATTCCACATTGGTACTATATATCGGCACCCAAATGTCTCCTAATACTGACTGTTCTTGGACTATAACATTGAGATTGGATCCATTATCTTTCTTGCTGTGTTTCTTCATTTCCGTTGATGATTCAGTCAATTTTTTTCGATGCTCATCGATCAATGAGATATTGTACTAGATGTATGTTATATAATGGACACTAGATGTATTATTATGTATTGGTATTATATTGTATCCAAGTACTTGATGTGTTTCTATTGGATGATAAAGAATTGTTCTACGGCTTTCTACGGCTTTCATCAATCATTATATTCCTATTAACCATACTGTTGCTTAATCAAAAATCAATAAAATACGCTTCACTAACTTCACTTAGTTTATGTTTCTTGTAACAATAATGACATTTAAATGCCTCGGACCCTTTCTTAGATAATTGCCATATGCTTTCTTTCAATGCAACATGCTGACAATACTTGAAAACTACCACTGGGTTCTGCATAGTCTTGACCAACTCCGATTCCTTATTATTCTCTAGTTTAGGTCTCTTGGCTCTCTTTTCTACATCCAATGGTGTTTCACTTACGGTAAGGGGTATCAATTGTTCTTTTGAAACAGGACAAATGAAGATTGGGTGATACTTGAATAGGAAGTTGTTAGCGTCTGGTAACTGAAATGGTAAATCATAAGTGTATGGAGCCACAAGAGAAGACCCTCCCTTGGATTTTGAATCTCCTTCAGTATCATCGACATCACCGCTGGTATTATGAATGCCTGGATCACTGCTAATGCTATGAACCCGACTGAGTCTTCTTTGAATCTGATTGTATTTATAGAAGCTGGGTAAATTGGTGAACCCAGCCAATACACTTTGAAATAAAGACGAATCGTTCGACAAGTTCAATCCTTTGCAATAATAAGAAATAAACTCATTGGCCAAGTTCTGAAACAAGTGCTGGGTATCATTGACGGTGTCAAAGTTCTGTAAGATCTCTCCTGCAAACATGGATTCGTTAAATCTTTTAGGAGATCTTTCCGACTCTTTGGCGAAAGACAATTTGATTTTATTCATAAATTCGGATATTAAGCCCGTAGAGTACTGAACACTCTCTAGTGGCTCGGTGTCAGTGTCTTCATTCACAATGTCCAGGGAAGTATTCACCAACATTAGAGTCATTAATGGAGCGATTTCACGAGAATAATCATCAAAAAACTTGGGGAAATTCCGCTTTGAATAGATAAATGCATTCACAGCACATTCCAGAGTGTCGCTTCCACCTCCACCAGCAACTCCTCTCAATAATAAGGTATATTGTAACATGTGGAATTTGAATTCGATGTCTTTATATGTCTGTGAATCCAGATTATTATTCTCAAACCATTCTAACGCCTTAGTCAAGTCGTGGTTCACAGTCACATCCATAACAATTTCATCCAACAATTTGAACAGATTCAACATTTGTTCATCAACTACAATATCACTATTAGGCCCCATATCTGCCAACATCTCTTTCACAATATCTCGCTGACCAATTTTTAAAAGGTGCAATATCACAGCTTTAGTCAATTCCTCTTGATTTTCCTGCTTTATATCTCTCAAGGCCATTTCATCTCCAGTTAAAGTCAATCCTTGAGCAGGTTGACAAATCTCCACAGGGATTCCATCTAGATTCAAGGGATAAGTATAAGCATCGTCCAAGTTGATGTTGTAGTCAGGATTATTCAAAATATTCTTCAGAAACTTATTTATATGAGTATTATAGCTTTTAAGTGATCCAATCGACAGCTTGTACCAATTATCCATATCTATATTAATCTTTTGAGGCTCTTGTTCTTGATTTAGCTCCAGTTCTAGCTGAGACTCCAATTGTTTTAGGTCTTGCACGAAGCTGTTGGTGGTGTCAAGCAATTCATGGAGATCTGAGTCCCCAGAATGTGACAATATGTCCACCTCTGTAGACAATGACAGGAGTAATGAAGTGGTCATGGTGTGATGTAAGGATATGTATTAATCAACTCCTGATAAAGCGCATCGATCTAAGGTCACGTGATGAGTTCATACAGTGGGTGTTTTATTGTGTTCTATATATCTAAGTAGTCGGCTTTGACTAGTAATTCCAAAGCCAAGTGAGTTGGAATACTGAATTCAGGGATGTTTCCGGTTTCGGCTTGTTCTTTGTATTTATAATGATAGTAGAGATACTCCACAATACATTCCAATATGTCACCGTCCATATCTAAATTAATTTTCCCAGTTTTACTTTCTTCGAATCCCTGGGTGTTTTTAAGTACAGAAGAAACCTGGGCAACTTCTTTCAGAATGACAAACTTGTGGTTATCTGTAGAAACTAGGGTGACAAACTCTGATTCCATTATGAGTATTGAATATAGATGATTTATCTATGAGGTTATATCCTTTTCGAAATATATAAACGGGAATGTTCCTGCAAAATTATTGTCAATGGAACTGGATCTTCCTTATAATACGTCCAATATCCTTATATATCCAGACAAATATCTTCACAGTATTCTTCTAATGATACGTCTGGAGAATAAATATAATAGCGCGCCTTATCATTTGACATTTATATATATACGTCATGAATACCAATCCAAGCTTGAACTGGCAAAAGATCCAGGACGTATATTACAGTCTTCGGCCATGCTATGAAACGCTTGGTTGGTCTATTGGGAACCTTTATGCTGACTATCGAATAAAAGTATCCACACATGCTACGCTTGTGGCGGTAAGTTCCAAATCGGCCCCATATCCTAGCGTTATAGATATCTACACCACCAGCGGCACCAAAGTTTGGTCAATTGTGTACAACAGTACCCCTACGGACCATATTGTGGATTATGAGTTTTATAATGAGAGTTTGGTGGTGGTGTTGAGCAATAAAACCTTTCGGTATTATCGAGACTTGAAAGGGACTTTTGATGAACATTCGTTCGCTAAAACTCTTATAGCCCTAGATGATTTTGGCGAGGACAATGTGTTGAATAAAAGTCATGGAGACACTAATGGAGATTCTGATGGGACTGCTGTGATCACCAACCTTGAAAATCAAGAATTGGAGGAGATCTTTCAGGTATTGAATACATTTGTATGGGGCCAATTTCTATTTCTTCGATTGTCGAATAGATTCATAATAACTGATTTAAAGAAGTTTAAGAACTACGAGATTCCAATTTCCGACACCCTTGGCCGCCGAATCACTTGTATGAGCTTGATACTGTTGAAAGAGCTGGGATTAGACGTTGTTATATGCTTTGGTAATACCGTGGTTACTTTAAAAATAGACCTTGATACTAGTAGTTTTGAAGTTATAGATCACGGGTTGACTGATGGTCCTTTCACTGCTGTTACTGTATCACCTAATGGTCAATTAATTGCATTATTAAATGCTGACGTCACCACCATATTTGTAATCAACTATAATTTTACTCAAGTTCTATTGGAGTATGATACGTCCAACGACTCCAGTTTACCATATCAGATCCAATGGTGTGGGAATGATGCTATAGTGTTATCTCTCAGAGACGAGGTCAAATTGTTGGGTCCTAATCAGGCATCGATTTCGTTTTTTTATGATGTGATAGAGGAAGAAGATCTTGATTTTGATGCTATTTTGAAGGGCAGTGGTAATGACGAGCTTTCTTTCACGATTCCGTTCTTAAGAACAGAGCCTGACGGGTTAAAGATCTTCACCAGCAATCGGTTTGAATTTTTGGCACGGGTCCCTGAGTGTACTATAAACCTATACCAAATAGGGTCTCCTCATCCCAGCAGTATCTTGCTTGATTGTATGGACAAATTGGCACAGCATTCTTCCAAGGCAGATGCCAATATATCTCTATTAAAATCTGATCAACAATTGATTGGTGCCATCGATTCATGCCTTGAAGCTTCATTGGACGAATTCAATTCCTATTGGCAAAAGAAGATCCTTCTGGCGGTTTCTTTTGGAAAAGCCTATAATGAAGACTATTATGATTCAGACAAGTATTTGAAGGTGGTCAACACATTGAAGGTTTTAAATCAACTACGAGCCGCAGATATATCCATCTTTATGACTTATCAAGAAGTAGAAGCTGCTGGATGGGAATTGATTATCGACATGTTAATGAACAGATCTCAATATTTATTGGCCTTAAAAGTGATCTCCTTACTTAACTTACAACACTTAAGAGACAAGATATATACTCACTGGTGTTGTTATAAGATCAAAAAGGAAATTGACCTGGACGATTTGGACCTTTTCAAGATTGTTGCCAACAAGTTATTATCTGCACGAGAGACTGTGATTGGGCAGCCCCGTAAGAACTACTTGTCAGTCATAGACATTTCTGAAGTTGCTTATGAAGAAGGTAGGCTCGATCTATGCAAACTTTTAATTGATTTAGAACCAACCATAGTCAAAAAAGTTGAACAATATCTACGGTTCGACGAACTTGAGATTGCATTAGTCAAGTCTTTTGAAAGCGGAGAATATGATTTATCGAAATTGATTCTTTTGAACTTGTATGACACTTTATCGATCTCCCAATTCTTCAAGATCTTGCATCAGAATGAACAAAAAACATTGGTGTCAAGTCCAAGAGAACTTCTAGGGGATGATTCCCTTTACTTAAATGACGGGCTATTCGTCAATGGGGATTTGGTGGAGAATTTCTGGGTCCAAAGTATAGGAAAGCATGATCATTCTGCTTTGGAAAAGTATTTCAAACAAGAAGATATGAGAGTTGAATTGGCAGTAGAAAGATTCAAAAATTACTTACACGAAACCAAAAATGAAAAGTCGTTAGATTCGATTGATCTGAATTATTATGAAACCTACAAACTGAATTTATTGAAATTACTGAGTAACTCAGGAGACCGAAAAAACTATAAGTTTTACCAGACAGAATTAGAAGTTTTGGAGTTACGGAAAAAGTTGTCAGAAACCTATCAAACCGATTTTTATGGATTCAAGACCCTACCAGATATTTTGACCAAATTAATTCAAATGCATCAAATCAAACAAGCATCTAAAATTGTGAAGGATTTCAAAATGGCCCAGGAAAAATTCTGGTATTTGCTTATTGAAACTTATGGTAAAGCAAACGAATTTGACAGACTTCACCAGTTCATTGTATCTTCATCAGCCACTAATGACCCCCACCGGTTGAAATCTCCAATAGGATTCCGTCCTATTATTGAAACTTGTTTGAACTACAAGGGTCGGTCGGATTATATATCAATCTACATCAGCAATTGTGCCGATATCCATTATTCCGAGAAGATTGAAATGTATGTGCAAAACAACGATCTTTTAGCTGCTGCCAATGAAGCTTACAGATATAAAGACATTGAATTCATGAATTCAATACTCGAAAGAGCCAAAAAGTACGCCAATGATTCGACTATCGAATCTATAAAAGGACTAATTGCCAAATTAGGCTATTAAAAGTATACTAATATACAATGCATTAGGAATCATTTCATATATATGCCGTCTTTGACCGTACCACAACTCTTGCCCTCTTCACCCGTGAGCCAAGAGGGCATTTTGTATGGATTTAGAATCATTTCTTCTTCGTTAGGGACTGAAACTGATAACTCGTGAAGGCCAGCAAACACGTCGGTCCCAGCCAATTTCAAAGTGATTGAAGAATAGTTGTCATTATCATTATTGTCATTATTGTCATTATATTTCTCTTGAATAAGAAATTCAGCATTTTGTATGGGCGCAATTGAACCATATTGATTTGTTTCTGGGGCTTCTGTGTCGTTAGTCTCGTCGTCCTGGTTTAACACAGTCTGTTTTCTTCTTCTCTTATTTCTCTGTAATGGTTCGAGCTGGTCAAACAATTTAGACGACTTGATGACTCCATCAGTTGAGCCTTTGAAACGCAAATTGGCTACTTTTTTCAAAGCATCAGCAGAGAATGGATCCTGGGTGTCAAGTGAATCGTCTTTGTCCAAGGTCTTATGGGTTTCTAGTCCTGCTAATGGAGATATATCCACCGTAGAATCAGCATACGAAGACCAGGCTCCTAAACTGTTCCCAAATCTGGAGCTTCCATGAAGGATATGCATTGATTCTAGCGATCTGACAGGATTTTGTTTCGGATCTGTTTCAAGTCTCAATACGTTATTGAGCCTTTGGGGTAAGTTTCTCTCTACCACTTGTAAAAGAATACTGGTCACAAGATCACTCCCGGAAGTATGGATCACGTATGGAGAATTGACAGGAATCGCCACAAAGTATGGCCGATTTGAAGTTATGTGGGGCCTATTGGAAGTCCTAGCATGAGAAACTGTCTGTAAATCAAATACCTGAAGTCTAATAATTATTAATGGTAGTCGAGGATGGCGGCATACATATATATGGCTCATAAATATCACGTTCAAATCTTGAGTAAGCATCTCCAAGAACTTCCGAGGATTCAATTGTATAGGCACTTCTTTGTCCAAAGAATCTTTCACCTTCGACAGAATCCACGAATTGGCGTTTGGCTTATCTACAATTAGTTGACAATCAATCTGCGAAAGCTGAAGAAGGTTCAACCCATTGGGCCAATACTCCAATAGAATTTTATCAATGATCTTCTTTTTAGGAGTCTTATCAGTTCTAAATACACTGCTTTCATGCATCACCACTTTATTCCATTGTCTTTGGGTTAAATCTCGTCCGTTAAGCTGGGGTTGACTATTGACCATTTGAGGCCATCTATGACATAATTCTACAATTGACTGTCGCGGTAGCCGGGCAAGTATACTGGTCAACACAGAAGTGCCTAGCACTGGAATGTATGTGTTGGGCAATGTGTTCCTCCTGACATTATTGGCCACACTTCCCATGATGTTTCTTGTTTGTTATGGCTATGAATCAAGCGTGTTTACTTTAATGCTGCGATGTCTGATGTGCGGGTAACCGGATGAGCTGCGATGCGATAAATTTTCACTAATAGCTGCAAAGAATTATATATGGATATATATTGCATCGGTTTTGTAATAAGATGACTGAAGTGATACAGAAAGTTACAGAGATGCCAGCGGCAGAGGAGAAAGATGACGGGTTAGACCATAAGACTTTGTTTGTGAGATCCATACCGTTTGAAGCTACATCCGAAGAGTTGATGGAATACTTCTCTCAGTTTGTTCCTGTTAAGCATGCAGTGGTTGTTACTGACAATGATCAGAAATCCAGAGGGTTTGGGTTTGTTTCGTTTGGTATGGAAGATGATACCGTCACGGCTTTGGTAGAGGCGAAAAAGACCAAGTTCAAGGACAGATTGTTAAGAGTCGATATTGCTAAGAGAAGACACCGGAAAGAACCAGATACTTCCAGGCCCTCAGAGCTGGCTCCTCCAATAGAGAAAAGAAGAGCCAGATTGATAATTCGTAATTTACCTTGGTCCTGTAAAAAACCAGATCAACTTAAGAATCTTTTTTCGAAGTATGGTGCCGTGTTTGATGCCTATATTCCTAAGAAGAAAAATGGCCAAATGCTTGGGTTTGCGTTTGTAATCATGAAGAAGACATCTGCTGCCGAAAAGGCTGTAAAGGAGTCTGTTGGATTGAAGATCGACGGAAGAGAAGTGGCTGTTGATTTGGCCCTTGAGAAATCGAAATGGGAAGAAGTCCGAGAAGATGAAGTGGATGAAGATAAAGAGGAGGAGGAGGATGAAGAGGAAGAGGAAGAAGATGAAGAGAAAGATGATGAAAGTGGAAATGAGGAAGATGATGTATCTAGTGATTCGGATGAAAGTGATGACGATAATGATAATGATAATGATGATGAATTTGATGCCTTGAATGACTTAAAGGAAGAAGATCTTGAGGAAGAACCTCCTAAACCCAAGCAGAACAAACAAGAAGCATTTTCAGTTTTCGTTAGAAACATACCGTATGATACTACTGCAGAATCTTTGAAAGAACATTTCCAAGTATTTGGTGCTGTGAAGTATGCCTTACCGGTGAAAGACCGGGAAACTGGGGTTGCTAAAGGGTCTGCATTTGTAGCATTTGTCAAGGAACCTGCTTATACCAAATGTTTAGAAGGAGCTCCTAAAATTGAAAGCACTAGTTTGTTAATCGCAGATGATGTTGCTCCAGAATATGTTTTTCAAGGAAGAGTGTTGAACATCACCAGTGCTGTTGACAGAAAGTCCGCTGGCTTTTTGACGGAAAGAAATCATAATAAGAGAATGGAGGCCCTTGGGAAAGAAGTCGGGGTCAAAGATAGAAGAAACGTTTACTTATTGAATGAAGGGAGAATCACCGAAAATTCCAAATTGGCCCAATTTTTATCTAAAACTGATATGGAAGTTAGAGATAAATCATACAAATTGAGAGTACAGCAGTTGAACAAAAACCCTACTTTGCATTTATCCATGACCAGATTAGCCATCAGAAATTTGCCCAGATCCATGAATCCTAAAGCTTTAAAGGCGTTAGGTCGTAAAGCAGTTGTGCAGTTTGCTTCTGAAGTCAAAAATGGCCAAAGACAGCCATTATCCAAAGAAGAAATCAGTAGATCTATCCAATTGAAACACGGAGCCGAAGAAGTGGTCGAGAAACTGAAAAAGTCCAAACACGCAGGGGTTGTTAAACAAGCTAAAGTCATTAATGAAGTCAAGGGGTCTGGAGAAACCGGAAGAAGTAGAGGATATGGGTTCATTGAATACAGAGACCACAAGACTGCGCTTATGGGTTTAAGATGGTTAAATGCCCACGAGGTCGTTCCAGAAGAAATCTTGGAAGGTTTAGACGATGAACAAAAGAAATTGGCTGAGTTATCAGGATTATCAAGAAGAAGATTGGTGGTGGAATTTGCAATTGAAAACGCCAAAGTGGTGAAGAGAAGAAAAGATAATGTAATTCAAGCCCGTTTAAACAAACATAAAAAAGACGATGATGGTGATAAAGGTAGCAAGAAAAGGTCCAGAGATGACAAAGACGACAAAAGACCATTTAAAAAACGGACCCCTAATAGAAAGGGTAACATGAACAAAGGGCCCAAGAATGTCAATGAAAAGTCCGATGTCAGCGATGATATCAAGCAGATGATTGGAAAGAAGCGGAAACAAAGAAAGAACAAAAAGTAGACACTTTCTATTCTATTTTAACTATCTCCCAATATTCATAGACTGACGTTAAATAGACCAGTACAATATAAATAAGTTACAATCGCTCTCGATGAAATATCAAATTCTCAACTCTGCGAAGCGTGTCGAGATAAGCGTGATTTTTTTTTATTCGTAACTATCATACCTATGGTGTTATATAAGAGGAAACAGGTCCAGGTAGTGGTACCTAAGGAGATTCCACAAGACCTCTCTACAGAAGTCTACGTGATTCCTCAGACTAACGAGTGGTTTTTGACCTACGATGAGTATTTGGCCCGGATGGACTACTATAATAAACGAAAGTTTGTATGTGAGGTTACTGGGAACTCTTGCTTGACGTTTTTTGAAGCCCTTAAAAGTGAAATCAAAGAAGTGGAAGATTTGAATCGTCATTTCCCTGATGCATTAAAGGAACATGTTTTGAAATTCTTACAGTTTAATCGGATCACAAGATTGGATCAGTTGGTCGATAAAGTCTACCTGCAATTTAAAAACAATTACTTCCCTGGTGAACACGTATTGTTAAAAGGTATTAATTTGGGTGTAGGTGTTGGGGAGATTTCCAGCATGAAACAGCATGGATTGGTAAGAGAAAAAGTCGAATTTGCTGGCCAGCCCACGAAGTACCTTGTGGTGAGATTATCTGATAACCAAGAGGCAATTGCTACTGGGGATAAAATCAATAGAGATAGAAATAATTTCACCAAGTACTTGATTAAGACCTTCATCAAGTTGACTATGGCTAGATCCCATAAAATCGGGGCTCCGTGGGTGGTGAAACGTAAATTTTCCAAGAAGTATAGAATTCCTCAAGAGTATCCACCGGATTTACAACAGTATGAATCTACCACTCTGATTGATGATGATGATTTAGACCCATCTCTGATCCGCCACTTTATTAGACCGGTGCCGGGTGATGTGAAGAAGCTTCAAAAAGGGTCTACTGGTAGGAGGGGTAAGAAGGATTCTGATTCCACTAAGAAAGACGCTAAGGGTAATAATAAATCTACTGCTGCAAAGAACCAAAAGAAAGCTTCTATCAAAAACATCCTCGATGGTGACCCCTCTAAGCATGCAACTGTGGAAGAACCCATTAAGATACAGATTAAAAATCTTCCGTTGATCTATTTCCCTGATAATTTGAAAAGAGGTGAGGAAGGTGTCACCTCTGATAGACCTGGCACTATGGCGTCGCTTCAGAATATGGGGATATCTCCCACCAAAAAGAATATTGTTGAAGATTTGAATCTCAAATTCGATCTTCAGAATTCCAAACCACTTCCTCATAAACTCAAACTTCCAGAAAATGCTCTTGAATGGAACAAACAATTACTCGAAATGATTGAGGAGAAGGAAGGAGATATTGACAAACGAAGTAATGGCATCAAGTCTGAGCATGAAGACACGGATGTTGAATTTATCTCTGAGCAAAAGAGCTCTGGTGAGAAAAGACTGGATGACAATGATGATGAGAATAGTGAAGATGATGATCCCAACAGAAATAATGATCTTCTTAGCATAGACAAGCTGTCAGTAGCCGCAAATCACCTAGTGAAAATCCAGGAGGCCTTGCAATGTTGGATTTTCATAAATATTTATCATCAATCGTTGATGATTGATACTTTCACTTTTGATGATTTTATTTATGCCATGGGTTGGAATCACGATCAATATTCTGAAATTGGCCGTTGTGAGCTACTTGATGAAATTTGGTGTAGTTTGTTGGGGGCAATTGTGTCGAACAAAGTTCCTTCTAACAGTAGAGCCAAAGAGTTTAAAAATAACGATGAAATTTACGG
This sequence comes from Yamadazyma atmosphaerica, assembly GCA_030574775.1. Lineage (NCBI taxonomy): Eukaryota > Fungi > Ascomycota > Pichiomycetes > Serinales > Debaryomycetaceae > Yamadazyma > Yamadazyma atmosphaerica. The sequence goes on along the minus strand of JAJMFQ010000005.1, from coordinate 337,977 downwards.
GATCCAAATTCAGATTCCTTTGACTCACTCCTACATTACGCCAACCAAAGATGAAAATGAAGAAATCCTCAATGGTTCCGAAAGTGAAAACGAGAATAATGCTGGAACTTTAGCCAGTGAAGTAGATGATGACGAATCGGAGTCTGAGTCTGACGTCAAAAGACCAAAGAAGTCTAATAGGAAAGATGTCAAACAAGAAAATGGTGACGAAGGAGATGTTGAAGACGAAAGCCAAAATGAAGAAAACGATGACGAAAAAATCAAGAAAGATACTTCTGTTGAAGTTGTAGAGAGTGATGATGAAGCTGGTAGTGATCAGGATAGTGATGAGGATGAAGACGATGCTGAAAATGAAAACAGAGAACATAATGCTCATATTGTCATGAACCATCGTGGTATTCCCTGGCATGATAGATTGCGTAAGCGTAATTTCAGAGACGGTAATTGGCAAACAATCTTATTGGGTGTGTTTTCTCTTGTGGATCACATACCAAAATACAGTGGGATTATTGACAAAGTGAACAAAATTTTGGCCCCATTTGATTCTCCTGCCAACCCCTCAACAGCTTTAAATCAATTCTACGAAAGAATGGACATAAATTTAAGATTACAAGCCTTGAACATACTATGTGACTTATTGGCTACAAGTGATATGGTAAGGGATCATATCGATAAAAGTTTAGAAGAATCAGCAAACTTAAGAAGACGAAGATTAGACAATATCAAAGACTTCAAAAGTCTTTTAGATAAGGCTCAGAAACTTCATCAATCGATCTTCGATACTTACTTGGACTTGTCTAATAATAAGGATAACCAGGAAGTGATCAAGAAAAGACCTAAATTCGATACCACCCAGTTTGAAATGAATGAAGAGGAGAAGAGAATAGCCAATCTCAATTTTGATTTCAGAAAATTGTGTGAAGAAAGAACAGAGTTATTCGAGAAGATTGATGACTTGAAGACCGAAAAGAAGATGCTAGAAAGACAGCTAGTCGAATTGGATTGTCAAAGAGTCCGTTGTCTAGGCAAGGATAGGTTATACAATAGGTATTGGTGGTTTGAAAACAACGGTCTTCCAACTTTACATGGAAGTGCTGATGGTGAAGATGAAAACGAAGAGGACAAAATCGATGATGACGAGTCTTCAAATGAAGACGTTAGTGAAGAGACTTACTTGATGGGTAAGTTATGGGTTCAAGGTCCAAGTGAAGAAGATATTAGGATCCACCTTAAATGTGAGGAATTCAAAGAATATCAAAATGACTTGCCATACTCAACTTTTGATAAAATAGAAAGTAACGTTCCAAATTTGAAGACTTTTGACGACAAGCCTTTGCTGGAGTTGAACTATAGTAACCTACCAGTTGAATTCACTAAAATGGCTTTTGAATCTTTCAATTTAAATTTCACCAATAATGAAATCCAACGGAGAAATTCTCCAGGTGAGCCATTTTCTACTATACTTAATAAGTATGGTATTTTATCAAACCCAGCTATAAAAGACTCGTTGAGCCCTTCTCAAAGAAAGCTTATTGAAGAGTGTCCTGATCCATTAATCAATGGTTCCAACTGGAGATATTATGATAAAAAGGAAGATATCGACCGTTTGATTTCCTGGCTCAATCCTTATGGAACCAGAGAGTCCCAGCTCAAAAAGGAGTTGAATTTCGTCAAAGAAGCTATCTTCTTCAGTATTGAAGCTCGGAATAAAGCGTTTTCAAATAAGGAAAAGATCGAGAAGCAAAACAAAATTCACGAACAAATCAAGCAAGTCGATAATCGACTCAATAACATTAGTAATGCTTCCGCGACTGGAGAAGAAGATGAAGATGATGAAGATATGCCTATTGAAGTCTCTAGTAGTCGAAAACGTAATTTGAGAACCAAACTGAAAGGTGTAAAGAAACAGAAAAAATCCTTTGACGAAATCATTGTCGATGGAGAAGAGCAAGAGTTGGAGCAAGTGAAGACTGAGCTTACAGAACAATTAGATGATTCTGCTGAAGAGAAAGAACTTTCTCGTGTGATGGAATGGGTCAACTCCTTAGCAGTTGAGAAATTCGACAGATCCTTATACGACGGTGGTGATAAGATGAAGTTGAAATCTCGTAGATAGTTCATAAGTGGTTCATTTGTTTCATTAATGTATTTAATATGTAATTTATAATGTACAATACTATATTCTGACATTCAATGTCTATTACGTTTCTGATTATAATAATTTTCGTTATCATGCTTTCTTTTGCTTTGATTCTGTTTTCGAGTTAATTCTGCCAACTCTTGCAACTTCTTCTCCTTCTCCATTTGTTGTTTTTCAATAGCTTGTTGTCGTATCTCGTTACGGACTTTAATATCTTCTCTGGCTTGTTTGTCGGCCGATTCCAACGCCGAAGATAAATCACTTAGTTTGTTCAAGTTCACCTCTGGGGTTTCATTGCTGGTGGCGGCAAGCATTCTCTTATCCAACGATATGGTGAACCCTTGATTGTTTTTCCAGTTGGAAACTACGGAAGGAATCTTCCATTCATCTTGCTGTTCTTTTGACAACTTTTCTGGCTTTGTTTTCTTCAATATAGGCGGAGGAGGTGACGGGTCTGTAGGTCTATTTTTCCGAAGTTTATGTTTTGGCGGTAACATGGGATCTTGTTGATACTCTTTTATTTGGATCTGAGTAGTTCTTCCTCTTTCGTCTTGTCGATCATTTACCACATTATGAGCCGTATAATTCACTGTACTAGAGTCTTGTTTAGCTACTTCACCTAGTTTCTCTTGCAACAATTTATTGATAACATTCTTTGTATCATCAATACAAGTACGTAGGGAATCGTCAGGACATGTTTGCAAGTCATATTTCGGAAAGAAGTGTTTTAAATTAGGATATCGTTTCTTCAAAGGGATAGTATCTTCGTACGAGGTATGGAACTTCCTGTCACCGGCATTTTGTGATAGTACAGACAAACTATAATTTAGGGAACCGTCTGGATTCAAATGATATTTCTTTGATGTATCAGTTAGGGAGTCAGGTTGGTCAGATGTGGTGGTTACTGACAGCTGTTGCGCTGACAGCTGTTGCAGCTTGAAATCTGGTTGAACTCCTGGAAGTATCAACACTTTATGGTTGGACTTATCAGTCTTTCTCTTCAAGCTTATGGGCTTGTGGTACTCTGAATTCTTTGGTTTAGATAACAAAGAACTGAACATCTTTAATTCATATATAGCTCATATATAATTCATACATAATATCTAGAAGTGCGCGATGCCATCGCAATTACATAAGCCCAATAGATTGACAGAACTGGAAGAGCTTGACAACCAAAGGGTTAACTGACGGAACCTTGATGGATTCAGGATCAATTTTAGTGTGGTATTTTGGAGGTTCAATAGGAACAAACTTGACAAAGAACTCAAACACAAAATTGGCCAATTTCTGTTGGAGATCCAAAGGCACCCGTTTGTAAGCAGTGTCAATTTGTGGATCAATACCTGTAGGGTTATAGTTCTTATCATCAGCCAGCTTATGATCCATCATTAACCCAGGATCATCTGACATGACCCCATATTCTTTAACTTTGTAGATTTGACACACCTTGTTGAAATAATCATACTGATAGGTATTATTCACAGTCCAGGTGAAGAGAGATATGTCTTCAAGTTTGACAACAGGCATGAATTTCTGTAAGAATCCTTTGGACCAGGTCAGCAAATAAAGTAATGAAACCCCATTGATTTTAAATAAATGTCTCTCCTTGCCGTAAACGTTATCCAAATAATGATTATAGCCAATGAGTTCCAATGAAGATTTCCAACTTCCAGAAATATGATAAAGTTGAAGTTTTTCTGTAACCTTGTTGGAATTGTAGAATTGCTGGAAATAGTCCTCCTGATTGAAATACTGCAAAAAACTCAAATTCCATACACCAAATTGCAATTTTGGTAACCAATAATTAATATCATCTTTCACCAGTAACACTTCGTAGAAAATATGCTTGATGATTTTGGGTTTATTGTATGTCTTTATATCCAACATACACTGTCTATTAACCCCGTCATTTTCATTAGCCATCAAGAATTTCAATAAATGTTTAAATGTCAATAACTTGTCTCCGGTCTGGATATTAACCAAATCTTTCAAATCATTTTCGTAGGAACTCTTGGTAATAACAAAGTCTGCCTCTTCTCCATTAGGGTGGCAGTATACACGTTTGGTGTTGGGATCGTGACATATCACAATCACATTGTCAGTGGTTAAATATAGATCGGTTTCGAAATGTGAAGCACCCGTGCTAAAACATTTTTCAAATCCTAGTATAGTGTTTTCAGGATACTTCCCCTTGTAACCTCTGTGGCCCGATATTATCGGCATCAATCCTACTGAAAACATTTCTATAAATATTGAAAAAAACAATAAATTAGGATGCAAACTCAATGAAAATTTCAAACAAAATGACTGCGGTATACCGACAACTGAGAAATTGCCGTTTGAAGATGATCACGCTAAGTCCCGGATCCGATGCTTCCCTTACAAGTAGAAGCTTGAAATAAGTTGATCTATAATTCTCTACTTTGGTTTAAATCAAGGGGCTTTATCGTTTATATATTAATTCATTCTTATCTAGCACGTTTCTTAATCGGGTCGTGTGAGAATTACATGTGTCTGATGGCTGCAAAGTCTGCTAACCCCACGAAACATACAAACAAGACGAAGAGATATTTTACTATAAGGACGTTACTATTGCTTTATGTGTATATTGTCTACTTGATGGTATAAAGATATAGATCAACTTAAAGCTTTGATTTCTGAGCCTGGTCAACTACCATTTTGATAAGAGTATAAGCAATAGATTCAGGCATAGGGATGAATATACCCTCTGGATTAGAATCAACGTCATTTTCATTAGTTTCTGGGTACACCAACTTCCTAATAAAGTCGATATCAAACCATCTAGCATCGTACAATTCATTGTCGTGTCCTAAATCAATGACTTCATTGTGGTTATTAAAGTCAACTTCCGCCAAACACCCAATCATTAAATTTCCTGGGAATGGCCATGGTTGAGTTAAGACGATATCAATCTTAGAGCACGCGACCCCAGTTTCTTCCCATATTTCTCTTTTGGTAGCGACTTCCACGGTTTCACTAGGTTCCATAAACCCAGAAGTACACGAATACATCTGGGCAATCTTGTGACGTTTGTTCAAAGACAACAAGATTTTGGATCTATCTTTATTAGTTATGGCTGTAATCACCACCGCGTCAGTTCTAGGAAACGACACATTAGAGACATGAGTGTTCTTAACAGGACAGTCGTATTTATCCTTGCCGTTACTTCTTTTGCCAATGACTTTATCATTGGTACACTTGATCTTGCCACCAGCGTGGATAGGAATAACTTTGGACCCGCAACCTGGACAGAATCTATTTCTATTCAACCAATCAAGAAACATTTTCCCGTGGGAGTATAACGAAGCAGCTTCATCTGTGAACGTTAAATAATGTTTTCTTGAAGTAGTGAAGAAGATATCTGCTTTTTCAACTCCGGCTGACTCCGCAATCAAAGTGGTGATCTGTTCAGTCAAAGTAGGAGACGCAGTCAAATCAATAGCAAAGTAAGGAATTCCCTTATATCTGTCATCTAAGTTCAAATGATCATGTTGTTTCAAATCTAATCCTACACTTTCATCTTCTAAACCCAAGAAATGAACTGTTGGTTGTTCATCATCTCTCAATCCAGGATCTTGAGTTTCGTTGTCTTTGGCCCATCTTTCAATCGTCTTATTCCACAACTCCAACTTCTGTAACCCCACAGAAGCTTTCGCCGGATCCTTAATGTAGTTATCACCATTGGTCATCAACACCAATTTATCCTTCCAGGATTTAACCACCAATGGATCGGTCTTGTGAAAGAACGTGAATCTACAACTAGGATGAGTAATGGCACTAGTAATAAACTTGTTGTTCTCTCTCAAGAAAGATACTCGGTTGATTACTTCCTTCCCGAAGTACATTTCATTTTGCAATTCATTCACGGTCGTCAAGTGATTATGGGACATGTTGAAATATTTAGAATAAGAACTGAACCGTTTAAATATCATAAGCGATTTTCACGGATATAAAAGCGGGCGATTTTTCTGTGCGCCGGTATAACTCCGATTGCTGCAATATTATTTTACACTATGTAGATACGTTAGACTTATATACTGAAGTTATGGTGATATAACTACTTCTTAGCCTTTTTCTTCTTTTTGTTATTCTTCTTGGAAGACGAAGGGGCGGGAGTTGCCGAAGGAGTAGGGGTTTGAGATGGTACGGGAGATTCAACGGCTCCTTGGTGTGTAGGAGCAGCACCCTTCTTCTTGGACTTTTTGGGTTTGTAATATGACCGTAATTTCATAGGCAACCATCTTTCATTATCCAAATTAAGTTGATCTTCTGGCTTGACGACTTTAGTGGCACCGAATTTTGGTTTTCTCGATTGTTTCTTGACCACTTTATTAGCTTTAACTTGGGGAACAGTAGAGGAAACCGGTTGTGGGATGAACGACTCGATATCGGTGTTGATAACATCATCGTCCACGTTACTAACCAAAGTTTCTACTGGTACCAAATCCTTGTTGGTGTTGGTCAACACATTGCTTACAAGAGTGTCTTGTGGATTCTTCTGATTCAAAATCTTGAAGATTTTGCTGTAGTCTTGATTGTTCCAAATCAATAGCTTAAACCCTACTGCTTTGAAGAACGTATAGTACACCACATCAATATCATCTGAATTCAACTGTTCCAAGAAATTGACTAACTTGCCGAGTAATTCCATCAATTTCTTCTCGCAGTTTGATGATGTAAATGATTCGTATAAATTGATTAAAGACCCCACTAACCCTGGAAGTAATTTGGTGTTGGAATCTGGTTTCAAATTGTAATCGACCAACGTCTCCAATGCAGAGAACCCCTGACTGAACGAATTTGTGGAGTTATTAAGAGATACTAATATCAATGCACACACCACTAGTTCATTGAAAGTTTCTGGTGATGGAGTAGTGGTCCTGATTACTTTAAACAATTTCTTGCTGGCGATCTTGGGATCATTGATTAAATCATCGTTTGTGATTCCTAATTTGACTAATACCTTGAATGACAATAAACTGTAGTCGCCTCTGCTGACAAATTTATTCAAGTTATGGGACATTAAGAATTTGGATGTCTTGGATAAGGTGTCTGATAAATACAATAATAACAAGTTGTTTTTAACCAAGGTGTTATATTGATTGAATGATAATTTGCTAGACAATTTGCTGATATTCTGTTGGTAATTCAAACTTCTATGGATCAAATTGATATTATCCTGACTTTCCCCTCCACTGATAAGCTCATCGAATGAATAGTAGTTGTTATTGATGATCAAGGATAACAATAAATCATTAAACTGGTTCAACTGTAACTCTTGTAATAATTGTTTGGATTCTTGCTGTTTGTTTTGTAATTTAAGTACGTAGCTCTTCACCAAAAGTATAGGGCATTTTTCAAGTTGGTAGCTCTCGTCATCCAAATTCAATTCAGTCAAGAGATCTAAAGCTGTTGACAATAAATCCAACGTCTGGTTTAACTGATTATTTTTCAAAGCAATCAATGCTTCGTTAAGAATCAAATCATGGTTCGATTCAGATGTTTTGGAGATAGCCATCGCCTTAGTATCGACTACATCCGATTGACTTATGGTGGCTAATTCATTAGTAGCCAAATCCAAAGAATTGTCTATTTGGTCATTAGAGCTGATCAAGTCATGGTATAATTCCAACGTCATGTCATGCTTCCCGGTCTGATAGCAGTCCTGGGCCATGATATGTTTCAACCCTCTGATCAAAAACTTAGACGATTCACTGGACTTGCTATTAAGATCTTCATATAGCTTGTGCAATTTTTCCGATTGTCTGGTTTTATAGTAGACATACCCCACTTCAATAGAAAACTGTTGGATCAATTCGGGATTTTTGACCTTGTTTATCAACTCCAACGCCTGATTGTATTTGTCCAAGTTAATAAGAGCTACCAAACAGTTATTAAAAGATTTGATATCATTATACTGTTTGATCTTGGACAAGTATTGATACGAGACGTCAAAGATATTGGCATGGTCTTGATCTTCTCCGTTGGCCACATTCAACCCTTTGAATGCTTGTGTAATGGAATTAGACATGGTCCTCTGGCTTGTGTTTATTCAACCAGATCCTAGTTTGTCCGTCCACTGAAATATCTTCGCTAACAGTGCTTGTTGGAGATATCTTTACCAGTGCTCGTCGGAGGAAAAAATTTTTTGAGGTGGTCACATGAGCGCGCCAGTGCTGCAAAAAATGGAGAAGCTATGGACAGATAAAGGGAGGAGATGGTGGGAGGTCTAGATAGAGGGTGAAGGAAAGTTGTATTGTTAGGAGTTGCGTTGTATAAGTGTTATTTGCTTGGGTGGGGGGATTTTTTGTTTGGCTTTAATTCGTGGCAATTCCGATTTTTTCGTATGCGTGGAGATGTGAGATCTTAGGAGAAATAGCTGCAAAAAATATATAGCAAGAGCTCGATAAGTGATCTTTTTCGTTTTTTCGTTTTTCAATACAGTTTATTGTGGTTTCAAATGTGTATACGGGTTTTTATAGCCTTTATTAGTATTCTGTGATTTTTTGGTGATTTTTAGGATCTTCTAAAAGCATTTTTTCATATTGAAGATATAATTTTGTGAATTTCACATTTTTGATGCAAAAAGACCAGAAACGTCATTATACTTCTGCTAGTCATTTTTCTGAAAGATCCTTTGTTTATTTACATTCTCTCGAGCCGAGACATCAATAACAAAATTGCTATAAATTACACTTTCTTAATAAACGGTCTATATTTTAAAAGTAAAGTCTATACGAAACGAAATATGTAGCAATATAAAAGAAAGAATAAAAGAATGACGGTATGGGTATTAAATGACTGGCCAGCATATTGGCATGAAAAAAGAATGGAAAAATTAGTTGGATAAAATAGTAAACCCGTTTTTTTTGATCAAGTCAGACTTCAAGTCGTTTTTTCCAAGACTGAAGGATCTTTTATGACGCTTAATCATCAACAGTTTTCTCAACAATCCTTGTTCTAAATCGTCATCTTCGTTGAATTCATTTTCAACTTCATCACGGATGACGTTCAAACCGGACTTGAATAAAAACTTGGAATTAGATTTCATTGGTGACACGTAGGAGGGGGTATTGTTGTGGAATTTATGAACAGAAATGGAGTCACTTTTGAAAGTCTTAGGAACAAACTGTTCGGTCAATGGCTCAATCAATTCGTGGTTGTGGTATATAAATCCTTGATACTCCCGGATACTTAAATCTTGTAAAGGTTTTCTTGCCATATGGCTTTTGTTTTGGGGTAAGTTTTTGTATTTTGGTTGTAGAATGTTTTCTTGTTCGTTAGTGTCGTAAAGTTTATCATTATCATAAGAATCATTAAGGATTTGATTTTCTTGACCAGCAACAACCACGTCGTTAACCTGTAAGCTATTGAGCTCATTAGTGGTATAGTCAACCTTATCTTCGAAAATCGTGAAATTCAATTTGCCCTTCTGTGGAGAAGTAGAACCAGATCTACTAATATTAACACTACTGGAACTACTATTCGAAGTAGTGATAGATGGTCTGAATTTCACAGGGGACAATTTGGATCTCTTAATAGGAGAACCACCACTACTACTGCCAATATAGTGATTGCTAGTCTTTACAGGAGAACTAGCATTGGAACTCGATCTTGATTTAATACTCTTGCTGGGAGATGGAGATAAAACATTAGACTGTTTAGTAGTCAACACCGGCCGGGCCCCATTCAACATGTTCAGCATAGTATAAAGATAAGCAGTAATAGTCAAGTTAGTGCCTAAACACGCAATACAAAACACTAGCAGAAAAATAACAACGAATCACCCTGCCTTTTATATTCCCTTAGTTTAAGTTCCGGCTAAACAAATGCAGTTGTGTGAAGTTCAAGGTTAAATCGTGTGGAAGGAGACAATCGCAAAAATGCTAAACCACGAATCTTTGGAGGATCCACACAGGTTTGGAGGGGAGAAACAGTTCTTCTCGCTGGGCCGAACAATAGTATATGCACCTTGAGTAATACGAGCACAAGAGGATTATTTTTGAGCGGCGGATTTGTTTGCCGGTCCTAAAAATTTGGTGTTTTACAGGTTATTTTGGTGTTTGTTCCCCCTGTCGACTAAATGTGTTGCGGCGGCGGTATTTACCACGCCAGTAGGGCGAGCAGGGGTGCTAGATAGCGCGACACTTCAAGCCGCAGAAGGAACAATGTGATTTTGGCGCCAAAATATAAGGCTCCAGGGGACATAATGTGAGACGGCGATTTCAAAACAAGGTTTGGGTATGTCTAGAGCTGGTAGACAGGTTATATATAGTTGTTTGAGGTGGCCAGGTCAATGGGATAATTCTGCTAGATCACTTTATTCACAGAATAAGTTGATTCAGTAAATAGAAGAGACGCGTCGCAAATATCTCCAGTCTACAAACGGTATTAATTTCTACAAGGGAATCGGTAAAAGAATCAGTAAAAGCCTTGAATAATACGAGCAAATGTCGTTCCTAGTACATTCACTCAGCTATTATAATTCCGGGCGCCACAAAACTCGTTCACAAAGGAATTCGCCATAGAAAATAATACCAAACCGTGTTGCAGTCCGCGTATTGAAGCATTCTTGGAGAAATACAATATATCACATCCAACCAGTAATTATTGTTTAGGGGCATTGTTTGCGGGTTTCGTCAAGTATTTGCACTAATTAGTGAAGATCAGCCTATTAACATCTATTATTGTTGGGGACGTACAATAGACTCCGTCGTAATTGTAGTATTGTGGGTGGGATTCATACAATGTAGTTTGTTCTCAGAGAACAATTTGATGAGATGATTTTTTTAGAAATTTTCTTCTTTCAGTGTATAGTTTCCTAACACTTTGATGTGCTGTCGGCTTGAGGATAGACTTTGTAGTGTGATAAGGTTTCTGCACCGCTCAATCAAGTTTCCGACCCAGTAAAGAATTTAACCTGTTTGGGTAACGCATTAAGCGGCTCAGATGTGCCAGGGACCCAATAAGTATACGGGATCACCCTACATATAGGAGGCAAGGAGTTAAGGAGGGAAGGAGAGTTGCGTCGTTTTATGTAGAGTGGACTATTTAGGTTTGGAAGGGCACTGTGTTGCAAAGAGGCATTTCTTTAAAAATAGGGATGAGTGTAATTACAACTCCATTTTAGGGTCCGTAAGGATTACTTTTACATTCTTATCTACTGATTGGCAATTATTATTATCTGCTTGCAGAGAGGAATTCTTTGGAATTTGATCTACTCATTTCCCCTATTTTTATTTGTAAAAATTATTTGCAACAAATGGCAATTTGGTGACAACCCCTTCTCTCTTTTTTCCTCTCACGTCGATATTAACAGTGGATCCAATTTTAAAGGTCTTATCGATGTAAGCTTGTCCAATATTATGTCCTAAGATTGGCGATAATAATCCAGAACTGACAAACCCAATTTCTTTATCGGTTTGAGGATCCAAGATCTTAGATCCTGACCGTGGTGCTGGTCCTTTAGATGTTATTCCAATTCTTCTTCTAGGCACCGTTTTCTTATTGTTGATTTGTTCGATTATTTTATCGTACCCATTAAACTTTTCATCGTCATTAGAAATATCTCTTCTGGTCTTTGGAATTAACCAAGCCAAAGAAGCTTCAATTGGAGTGGTCGATTCAGTTAAATCATTTCCGTAAAGACACATTCCGGCCTCTAATCTTAAGGAGTCTCTAGCAGCTAACCCAATTGGTTGAACCACATCAGGCTGCTCTTCAATCAAACTTTGGAAAAACTCATTACTTTCAGCAATTTCTTGACGTGTGCTAGAGGGAATAGATAACTCAAACCCATCTTCTCCGGTATACCCAGTTCTAGAGATTTGGATCTCACTGTTAATTAAAGAACTCAAGTTGGTTCTAACCATGTTTCCAAATTTCAAATCATCAAAGCTGTAATTGCAATACTTGGATAAGATCAGGGAACTTTTGGGACCTTGCACTGCCAATAAGGTTCCTTCGAAGTTCTTATAATCAACATTTCCAAAATTAGCTAAGTTGGATTGAATGAATTTAATATCTTTATCCCTGCAACCAGCATTTGTGACCATATAGTATTCTTCATCATTGACCTTAGTGATGATACAATCATCAATGATCCCACCCGACTCGTTTAACAACACACTTAAACTGGAAGAATTGTTGCTCAATAACGATAAATCAATAGGAGTCATTTTCTGTAACAAACCAACCGACTCCTTACCTTTTAAGGTGTGTTGCAACATGTGACTGACATCGAATAACCCGACATTGGATCTTACAAACTTATGAGAATCGATATGGGATAATCCCTTGTATAGAATAGGCATTTCAAACCCCGCGTAAGGCACGAATTTGGCACCGTATTTCACATGGCTGTCATACAATGGAGTCTTGAGTAAAGTGCTAGTGGAGTTGTTTCTAATGAATCTAAGCATTTTCGATGAGGCAATGAAGAAAAAACCACCAGTGAATAGAGGGTATAAGGCACTTATATTTCAGTTCATATGATTGTGACTCGGGTCGCTTAGTCTGACTCTCTCGCGGGTCGAGTCAAAAACGACTGCAAAAAAAAGAATATATGTGTATATTCTAGCGGTGTTCAAATGCTATTAAATATGCTATAAAAGGTAGACAAGGTTGATCTTAGAAGAGTCATAGCCTTCGACATCCAGTTGAGTATATAATATAGCACCAACTATGATAAAGCTCAATAGAATAAAGTAGATGATAGTTGCAATCACCAAATAGAAGAACTGGCTCTTGGTGTGGACTCTGTTTGATTCATGATGAGCAAAGTCAGTGACTTTCTGGGATTTTGTGTATTTAAATCTCTGGTATCCTAATAGACTAAGAGGAAATACCCATAATATTGGAACAATTAACGAAACAAGGATTAATGTAGTCAATAATTTGGAATGCTTGTATTTGAAGTTGCAAGTAGCACAGCGACATGTAATATCTTCTTCTAGATCAAATTGTTGTAATAAAGAATAGCCCATTTTCGTCCAGAATTATGTAACAGACAGTTAACAAGCACTTGTATGCTATTTATACAGTTAAGCTACACTAGTCTCTACGTTATCAATCTAGTATCAAAGGTTTCAAATTTATTACCCGATTGAGCGGTTTCAATGGACCAGAATAATATTTTCTAACTTTTTGATTTTACCACGGAAAAACCACCGAAAAAACCCATTTTCTTTATAATTAGCCATATAATGTATCTAATGGCAATGTTAATCCGTCACATCGTTCCAAAGCACAGCTGGTGCCCTTTTCTACTTCCATTGTAAATGCTGCAAAATCACTAAAGCCGCGATGATCTCAAGCGCGTTTTGGTTTATCGCTTATATAAGGAACTAAGAATCAATACGAAGAGTCTGACATGTTCAGATTCATATAGGCACTATAGATGGATTTTATATGTCAATGAGTGCACACACAGTTATTCATCTTTTGGAATCGACGAAAGTCCGGGATCGAAACGAGGGCTTGGATCTTATCGAGCAGAAGTTTCCCTCGTTATATTGTCCCGATATAAAGGAAATCCTTGGAATCTGTAAAGCATTGGTTCATTTGATAGAACTTGAGACCCTCCAAAGAACAAAGAATGCCACTGCCGTGACTAGAATGAAGCGGGGAAGCTTCATCTTAAGAATTACTATTGAACAAAGCTTGTTACATTTGCCGCCCAGACCTTCCAACTATATCAACCTAGCCCTTAAGATGATGAAAATCATTGAACAAGAGACGTTTATCGATATTATCAAGACTTTAAAATTGCTAATACGACAGCAGTACATCAAAGACCATTTTAATGTTGAGATTTGGCACCAGTTTGTCCTGTTTTTCACCACAGAGTTGCAGAGCCATGATGCGATAACCAATATCAATGAATTGTTGGAAGGTCTCAATTTGTTGTTCTCTGCCGATAATGGAGTGATATTTTTGCCTTTACTTTCTATGCATCTCCTGCTAATACTTGAAATGCTACAGACTCATTATTCAAATTTCAATAATGATGCATACCTATGCTTGCACATACTCAAATTTATCAACCAGTTGTTGGTTATCTTATCCAATCAAGATTTCAAACTACAGACGCAGTTGGTTCTGTTTGGATTTAAAATGTTACAGAAAGTCCGATTCAATTTTAAGAATTTTCTGTTTGTCAACGAGCAGATTTTAATTTTTTTGAATCTAGACCAAGTTTACTATCTAATTGATTTTGAACGACGTAATGATGATTCAGTGGACTCAATATTACTCCATAATGTCAAGGAGGTGATCAATTACCTTCTCACTAACATGTGTCTGTTTTCTAAATTGAACTACTTGGAGAATATTGGCTTTATGAGCGATACCACGGCTTTTACCAGTGATCTTCCCAATTGGTTTACTTTAAACACGATTTATTTAAGATTTAATGATCATTCGTTGTGGTTGCTATTAAGAGGATGTTGTAGACTACTTGACACCTATTTCCGGCTAAATAAATCCATCAGCATCATCTGTGACTCGGCCTATGAAGGCGAAGACTCGGTAATCAAAAGGCGAAAGTTGGACTTGAATATAATTCAAGGTTACTTAAGCACTTCAGATACTAAAATTTCATTTCTTGAGAAATTGGTTGCCCATACAGAAGGCGTGAAGCATCAACAGATAGGGTTGTTAATATTATGTTTCCATTTGGAAATGACTTCCCTACAAAGTAACTTCCCGACCCAAGAGCCAAATGAAGACCAAGATGACTTCGAAGATCAAGTAAGTGAAACGTCATCTGATTCTGTTATTGAACGGAATTTCGACTGGAATACGTCATTATTGTTAACTGATGATAACCCACAAAAGGATATGATCAATTTATTGTTGAATTCATGTAACAACAAGCTTTTGACTTTTCTTTCCCTTTTGGCATTGAATTCAATGATATTCAATTTGACTCATACTGATATAAAGGTGTCGACTGATTCTGCCAGCCATATTCTCAAGTTGGTATTACCATATGCAAAATCAGAGGAGTTCTGCCACTTATCCAACAACTTGCTTTACAATTTGATAGAGTGTATTACCGTCAAGAAAATCAACTTGTCTAAATCCTCCGATACTTCATTGATTAACCAAGTTTCGACTATCATTGAGTTATCGTCTTTTTCTGGCCCTGCCTTGTTGAGTAACTCGAGTTATAAGTTTTGGGTGGCATTTGTGAAGTTGATGAAGCTATTAGGATTGAATACGAATAGTGCCCATTCAAAAATATCCGATTGGATATTGTTTAAATGGGATCAAAAGTTTGATGTCGAATCAAACGATTTTTGCAAAAAGTTCGACTGTTTCCCCAGATTTTTTGTGTGGCTAATGGGTATACCGCTCATTCACGATCCCAAAGTTCCTGATTATGATGGCTATTCTGGCAAGCTTTTATTATTAAATAAAGTAATGATGGAAAGAAACAAGTTGATAAATGTCCAATATCGTTTCAGCCAAACTTTTGTGGATTCTTCTGGAGGTCCAGCCCATGGGGGTATGGAACCTGACCATTTTAAAGAAACTTTCTACTTCAACAAGGTTCTCCAGAGATTCATCCAAATCAATGATTATTTCGAAATGAACAATGGTGAGAACAAGATCCGGTATAAATTGTTGATTGGAAAACTCATTTTAAATGATCCAGATAATTCGGAATTGAAGCGGATTCTAGAGTCTCGGTCTATGAACAAGATAACACGGCTGCAAAAGTATGAATTGATGAAAGCTCTTCCTCTGGATGAAGAAGACGGATTTCTGTTCAGCAACTATTATAAGTCTGTGAAAAATATATTTCCAACTTTCCAAAGCGACCGGTTTGAAAATGGCGATGATGGAAATAGTCTTCACGATTTGGAATTCGAATCTACTGATGATCTGCTTGGAGTGTCGCTATTAAGCAAAGGTGAAATTGAAGTATTTCTGACCAGTAATCAATTAGAGCTTCTTAGTCCGGTTATTAACATGATCAAAAGTTCGGGCTCTAAGTTTACTGAGTTTGCTGATGAGTTTTATAACTGGTTGGAAACATTGAAAGATAGAGAATTACTATATGTGCTATATCAAGTATCCGGATTCGACGTTCGGTGGGATGAAATGCCAAAAGATAGCAGTAAGCAGAGTTTGGTTCTTTTGGGGCTGAAACCGTTAAGAAATGTGTTGTATGAGCGGAACGAATTGACATTTGTGACCATTTGTAGAACCTTGATTATATTCGTTGATCTCGGAGAACATGAAGCGGTTTCGGCTGATATCATACTGTGGTTATTGATGGCTGGTAGTAAAAAACTAATTTTAACGTCCTCTTCAAGTACAGAGTTTATGAGGTTGCTATTGAAGATAATGTTGAATGAACCCAGACTCCCGTTGATATCTCAGAAAGTCGATTCTAATGTGTTGAAGAAGTGCTTCTTTGATTACTTCAAGTTTGTGGATTCCACCGTTAGAATAAGTTTGGTGTCCACGATAAATGAGTATATGAGCCTGTTGAATAGACAAGATCAGATGTTGTTTTATAAGTCTTTGATAGAATGTTTCAATATTTCCGTTAGACAAGAAGATGTGCTTCAATATTGCTTATTCCTTGGACTACTTTCTAGCAAGAATTTCCAGCTCACCAATTCCTCAATATTCAACTTATTGGAAATCGGTTCTTTGGATGTGGAGTTTGGCAACCAGTATGAACTAATCATCAGAAAGGCATTTAATTTGATCAGAATAAACTGGGATATCCAAAACTTCAATAAAATCTTTCAGTTGTCTAGAGCATCGCTTTTCAGATCTTGGTTTATGCATCACAAGACGTTCGAAAACTTTCCGTTCAATATTCTTGGATGTCTGTCTATCAGCAACTTCTATAATGAAAACAAAGTTGATTTACTAGCTACGGTTTTGGCGTTTTCTTCTGATGACCAAGGGGCTGCTATGTCAGCAAGAATGATTTGTCAAACTACGGAGATCGCTTCAGATATATTAAATGCCATTCCTATAATGTTTGCTATGGCTTATGTCAAGGGAGGCATACGGAATCAGATCCAAGGCAGAATTGGCCATTTATTGAATGAAAAGGTTCATATAAATTTACAATCCAGATTGACATTTGTTGTTTTGGAGTGTATACGCTTATTAGACGTATCTGATCTTCAATACCTCCTTAGCCACAATAAATTATCAGGAAAAGGTATGAGAATCCCTAAACTTGTCAACCTGTCTTCTGTCTATTTGTCGAACAGCTCTGGAACTGAGCTTATAAATAACTTGGTGAAGAAATATTCCAATGGGAGCTTCTGGAACTTACCCAATACTTATTTCATGATTAAAAGGTTGATAATTGATTTGAACGAAGCTATAAATATTGAGCAGAAGCAAACCGTTCTCCGAAGAATTCTTTTCGTACTAGCAATGGGTGAAGATCATATAATCAACCATGCACTTCTAAGTTTGGTAATTAATAATGTCTTTCCCTTAGTTAGGGCCTTGGAAGTTGACTTAGAGCTCAAATTCTTGATTAAATTGTTCAACTTGCAAAAATGGAAGTCCTTTGAGTTTACACATGAGCTAATGCTTATGGCCTTGGCTATACTTGTTGATGTGCCTTCTGAGCAGCTTGACTCTGAATTGGTAAGAGAATTCCGTGAGTATCAGATGGATGAGCTTGATATGTTGAAATTAGTGGTTATCAAGCTCTTGAATGGTGAACCTTTATCACCAAATGAACATACAATTTCCACTAAGGACATAGACAGAAACAAGGTTAATGGGTCCTATACTCAAGCATTCAAATTATATTCCTACTGTTTGGAGAATAAGGTTCAGCTACACACGGACCCAAACGATGCTGCTATGATACGAGCAATGAAAGTCACTTCTTTGTCTGAAATGGGGCCACGGTTCAAATTACATTGTGCCCTGGTTCTTAACATGCATTTCTTAGACAATAAAATGTGTTTGGATGACGGCAGAGTGACAAGTCACGAGTTTGATGATATTAGCGGCGAATGTTCTTATTTGGAAGGAATAATCAAGATAATCTTGGATTACCAGCTTGTTAATGATAGCCAAATATCGAGTCTTGCAGATTTAACTATAGGGGCATTAAAGTACCGGGACGAAAACTTGATTCGTCATTATGGTAATCTTAACCATATTCTTATTTCAGAGTGTGACCTTGCAGATCAATTCTTTCTAGACCCTCCATTCTCCGACGACACAACTGAAATGAGAGAATTCAACCAGTGGTCTATGAAACACTTTGTAGCTACGTTGAAAGAGCTATCTTTGAAGAACAATAATGCTCTTAGCATCATTGAAAGGTTTGGAAAAGTGGTGAAGGGCTTTGCAAGTAAGTCGTTGCCTTATTTGATTTGCTACTACCTTTCAGAGTCATCGCATCAGAGATTCAAGTCCATAATTAATATAATCCATGGTTTTTTGCAGACCACCAGCTTACATTCCAGGTCGCTGGTTTCCATTTTGCTTCGAACTATTTTGATGCTTAGACAGGGAGCCATACTGAAATTGAACTCGTTTGACAAGGTGTACGGGAACATAGATTTGCTGGCAGTCTGTGAAATGGCTGCAAAATTCAATTTCTTTGAAACAGGGTTGATGCTTCTTGAAGATGGAGTCACAAATGAAAGAATCCTGTCGTGGTATGATAATGTCTATGTAGAGAGACTTTTTGAATCTGTTGATGATAATGATTTGATAGAGGGTCTTCCTCAGGAGACCAATTTACAAACTGCGTTGAAGAATATTTGGAGGCACAATGAATCCACCGAAAAAGTCAAATTTGAGTTTGCTAATTATGATTCCAAACTTCAGACGAACCTAGACAATGATCCAAGTCCCTTAATCAGTACAATGCTTCAAGACGGAATGACAGGAGTGTCAAGGATGATAGGCACTAATGTTGATGTCTCAGAACAAACTGATAACCTCTATGAATGGTCATGGAAATTGAATAAATGGAGTCTAACAGTACCAGAAAAGCCCGAGACCACTAATGAATTCATCTACAAGGCATTGAAACTGATCAACGACTACCCAGATACCAGTGGATCAATATTAGATGATTTATTGATGGTTATCATTGACGAAAAGGACAAAATCTTACAAATAAATAACCCTAAAGAGCTTCAGCGGAATTTCGAGGTGTTCTATCAAAATTTGTCTATCATAAGTAATATTTATTCCATTAACGTCAATAAGGGACACTATGATTACCAATATCTTGAAGAGAAATTAAACCAAAACTGGTTATCTGATTGTACATTTGATTCTATCGATCATTTGATGTTATCAAGAATTATCGGATTCAACTTATTGGGTATGAGTAAATCACTTGACTATTCCACAAAATGCCAGTATTCAAATAATGTGGTTAACGAGCTCGTGAGATATAATGATTTGGCTATAAAGCACAATCGAGAACAGAAGATGCTCAATTCTTTAATGTTGATCAATGACCATTCAAGCAAGAATGGAAGTTTTTCCGTTTTAACAGACAACAGTTTGCGATTGTGTAAGTTTCAAACGTCAAAAGGATTATGGATGCAAAGACATTCTACTATAGCCATTTCAATGTTGAAGGAGCTTGAGGAAACTATCTCAAAGTTTGGTGAAAGCAAAAAATACTTTGATCATGCCCATAATGGAGTGAGTGGAAATATGGTAGTCTCCACCTTGGTTGAATGGTTGTCGGAGTCCAAACAAGAATTGCCAACGATCATAATGGAAAAATATGTTGATCATATTCAAGAAGGAACCATGAACCATTCTAATTCACTCAATGGAGAAATCTTTGCTAAGTTGGCTAAATTCTGTGAGATCCAGTATAAGTCACACGAGCTTAACGGCAAATTGATGAAGACAGAGAAGCAGTTTAGTGCCAAACGAGAAGAGCTTGATAAAATAAAAGAGCATTATGGACAAATATCTGTACCCATACAAGAGAAGAAATCGGTCCAGAAGTACTATAGTAAACTTAAGTTGCAGTATACCAATGAGTTGAATGATTATAATGACTTGAAAGAGACAAAGACAAGGTTTTTGATCAAATCAGTTGAACATTATTTGCAGCATGTCAAATACAGTGATGACGATTTTGAAAGTGTTGATAAGTTTTTCTCCTTGTGGTTTGAAGATTCTAACAATGAAGATTTGAATAATTTGATCAACGAAAATATCGACCAAATATTGGCATTGAATTACAAGTTTGCAACATGGAGTTCTCAGTTGATATCCAAACTATCCAATGACTCCTCATTATTCCAAGGTCTTATTCAAACAATTATAAAAGATGTATGTTTAAACCACCCATTTCATTCGTTATACCATTTGATATCCTTAAAGACCCATGAGATCAAAGCTAATGAAAGTAATAACCAGTTCATGCTAGCAAAGGTCATTGCTGCTAATAGAATATTGGGATACTTGCGGTTGCAAGATCGAGAGTTTGTAGAAGATTTTTTCAAACCGGTGGAGAGATTCTGCCAACAAACTTTGGGTCTTTCTACCTATAAAGTGACCAGAGGTAAACCTTTGAACTTGAATAAAGTGGATAAGTTGCGTGACTACTGGATTGATGATTTGGGATCAATTCCACTTCCAACAAGCTCTGTGAAATTATCGAAAAGACGTGATAATTACAAAAAGCTTCCAACGCTTGAAACAATGGATCCAATAGTTCAGATTGCCTCTTCTGGGTTAAGTTTACCGAAAATCGGCAAGTTCAGACTCACCAATGGAGAAGAAGCCAAAGTGTTATTCAAACACGGAACTGATGATTTACGACAAGACGCTATTATGGAACAAGTGTTTGAAAAAGTCAATGAAATATTTCAAAAGAACCGAGAAACGTCTATGCGGAACTTACGAGTTCGAACGTATAAAATTGTTCCTATAGGCCCCAACTCCGGGGTTATAGAGTTTGTGCCCAATAGTATGGCATTGATCGATATCATTAAACCCTATCATAACTTGAAAGACAGCATGAGGTATGAAAAAGCTCGAGAATTGATGAAAGATCACCAAACTGATGATAAGTCAGAAAGAATCAAAATCTTCCATAGAATTCAAGACAAAGTTTCCCCGGTATTACGACTGTTCTTCTTTGAAAACTACCTGACTCCTAAAACTTGGTACAATACCAAAGTAACTTATTCTCATGGACTAGCCACGTCCTCGATAGTTGGGTACATGTTGGGCCTAGGTGACCGACATTGTAATAATATTTTATTGGATAAAACCACCGGAGAGCCCATTCATATTGATTTGGGAGTGGCCTTTGACCAGGGAACCCGGTTACCCATACCGGAAACAGTACCATTTCGATTGACTCGAGATTTGGTAGATGGATTAGGAATCACCGGAGTTGAAGGAATATTCAGAAAAAGTTGTCAAGAGACTTTCCAGGTATTACGAGAGAACCAGGATCATATTATCAGTATTCTTAACATCTTGAAATGGGATCCGTTGTATTCATGGAGTCTTTCACCGTTGAGAAAAAGACAGTTGCAAAATGATAACGATTACGGTAATAACAATTTCGAGGAAGTTCACGATGATACCAGTGAAGCCGGTCAAGCCTTATTGAAGGTACAAGACAAATTACAAGCCAATGGGTTGAGCAAAGAAGCAGTAATAAGAGAGTTAATCATCAATGCCACTAATCCTGATAACCTAGCATTAATATATTGTGGTTGGTGTCCATTCTATTGACGCACCTTGACGCATGAGAATCGCTGCAAATTCCTGTAAATAGAATAATAAACGAGCGAGAAATTCACTGATAACAAGTACGATTATATACATATGACTAGTAATTTGGAGTATATACCACTACGAATAGAAGATATTGAGACTGGAAATATTATTGCTGATAGCAATTTGTATCTACGGATCGAAAGAACCAGTACAGGGGGTCGAATACTCACCGCTTCCATACCAGAAGGGTCCTTCCGAGTGGAGATAGATAGACAAGAGTGGGAAACATCCAGAAAATTGGATTATGATGAAGAGAAGTGGATGAAGCAACTAGATATACTCTTGCCTGCAGATGATGATGGATTCCACCGTGGTACAAATGAGAGACAAGTGATAGATCAAGAGAGAGAAGAAAAAGATCAAGATAAGGAAGACATAGATCAAGAGAAACATGGTGATGACGACATAGATAGAGATGGTGATGGTGATCAAGATGGAGATGAGCAAAACGAGTTGGAATTGCATGCAAAATTAAGGATGAATTCCCGTTATTATGAAAACAACAGGCTAGTCGATGATTATTATTTAGCAGAAGAGTTTCTTACAGTGTCAATTCGGACGACTGTAGGAGTGTTGAAGAAGACGTATGGAAGTTTCCGCATTCCAGCAAATGAAGAAGAAGTGGATATATTTGAATGGATGAAAAGTTTGATAGATCTGAAAACTCAATTGATCAAGGCTCGTAGGAAAGATCAAAGAACAATTCAGCATTATGAGCTGGAAATTGCTCAATACAAACAAAGTTTAGCTCAGTCTGAAGAGAACCATGACAAGATCATCCAAGATCTATCAGTTAATTTCCAACATATTTTGGCAACTAAGAAGGAGAAAATACTCCAATTAATGACAGAAAACCAAAAGGGGTTTAAAGTCAATGAACTTTACAAAGAGAAAGAGAAGAATAATCTCGAGAACATGATTCTTGATGAAGATAAACTAGATCAATTACCCGATGAACTACCGGAACGAGTAGTCAAGCGGAAAGCAGGCAACCACAAAAGTCCTAGAAAAAGAAGTAAGGTGAAAATCCAAACCAATGCCCATAATCACGACTCTGATTTTGAACCAAGTGCAAATGGTACTGATGAAGACAACGATCTCCTCAAAATGACTGATAGAGATATCATCAACACCGTCATGGGGGATTTGGAACACGAAGAAGAAGATGTAAAACATGAACCCACGGATTTCCAGCCAGAAATACAAGATCAGCGTATGACAGACGTAAGTGATTCTGATGCCGAATACATTAATAAAGAACTAGAATCCAGCTCCGAACCAAATAACTCCCCCCACCAACAACCTACCCAATCAAATATCAAGAAAGAATCATCTTCAGCAGACATCATCAACGATAGTCTTACTGACTACAGCGAATAAATCTGAATTGCAACCATCATATCGAGTAGTGTCTGGATTAAGTCATCAGATCAAAAATTTTCATTCTCTGGCGTTCTACTCGCACACATCAAAACGAAGTTTTTCTCTTTCTATAACTCTTTTTTTACCCGCTGACTAAATACATAGCTAACGAACCTAGTTGTATCGAATCATCATCTTCCATTCCCATTAATAACCAGCAAAAGCAAACCCCTAGCAGATCTGGTGAATCAGTGTGCGTGTCAGTGACTGAACCTTTTAGAGCGTGTCAGCCAGAAACGAAAAACCTAAAGAAAAACCTCGCATACGCATAGAAACTGCCAACACGCCATCGGATTTAGGTTCCTAAATTTCCTTATTTTTTGTCATTTTTCCATCATTTGTATTGACAGTTTGTCTTGATTGCACTTCAGCAAGTCACTAAGAACATTCAAATTACAGTTGCATTTTCCATCCGTGGTATCCTTGAGTGTAAATCATAGTTAGTGTGACAGAAACGTTAACAAAACGCCGTGTGTATTAAAGGGGAAAAAGAGAAGTAATTCAGTTTCATCTTCATTTCTTTTGTTCATAGCTTTGTGTCCATTATTTTGTTGGATTTCAGTTCCGTTGTGTTTTCCTATTGAATTTTTTTAGTTCCATTTTTGTGTTTTATACTTTTAATTTGTTACCGGTTAGGGAGTTTTTGTTTGTGATCAAAAGTTTACCAGTTGATTTCTACCATTTTATAGACGCTTAGTATTTCAAATCATGTCATATTACGGTCCTTACCAAGGTATACCTCAGCAATATATCCAAGGCTATTACCCCACGGGCCAATATTATCAAGATTCCAATGAACATTTAGAGAACTTACCGCCTCAAAATTACGGGTCCAATGGGTTTGATGTTTATCCTCCTGCTCCTCCAGGCTCTGGTCAGGTAATCCCAGGTTCTCATCAGTCTCAAATGCGTCATTCTCCAAATCCTTCTGATCGTAATAATTCCCATCATCATCATCACCAGCAACATAATCATCATAATTCCCAATCTATTCATAATTCCAACCAGGATTCTGATTCTAATGCAAATGGGCCTAATCACATGCATGGCCCAGGACAAAACCAAAGTCAGGGCCCAGCAAGCTCCAGCTCTGGTTCTATCCCCCATTATAACCATGGTCATTTACAAAACAATAGTTTTGCTGGTGGCAGTGGAAGTGGAGGTTTGAATTTTGTAGGTGGTGTTGAATCTTTGTCACCAACTGGGAATGAGTTTTACGGAGACGATGGATCCTTTTTAAGTAGCAATGGGATCAGCAGCAATTCCAATAATTTGGTCTACCCACCCATGCAAAATCAAATGGGAGATATGTATAATTCTAATTATTTGAATTTACCTAATCCCAATGAAATGAATATGGGAGGAAATACCAATAGCCTTGCTCCTACCAATAATAATGGCGTGAATGTAAATGGAGCTCCTTCAAGAACTGTTTATTTGGGTAACATTCCTAATGATATTCAGCCTAATGAATTGTTGGATTACGTGAGATCAGGTATATTGGAATCGGTCAAGATTTTACCAAACAAAAATTGTGCATTTATTTCATTTATTGATCATCAATCGGCGTTATTATTTCATTCTGATTGTATCTTGAAAAAGTTGAACATTAAGGGCCACGATATAAAAATTGGTTGGGGTAAGAACACCAGTATAT
Organism: Yamadazyma atmosphaerica; assembly: GCA_030574775.1. Classification (NCBI taxonomy): domain Eukaryota; kingdom Fungi; phylum Ascomycota; class Pichiomycetes; order Serinales; family Debaryomycetaceae; genus Yamadazyma; species Yamadazyma atmosphaerica. The sequence goes on along the minus strand of JAJMFQ010000005.1, from coordinate 312,958 downwards.
TACCTGCTGTGTTGGAAAGTATCCAGAGAGACGGAGCCACTAGGAATGTTTACTTGGGAAATTTGAATAATCCTTTAACTGGCCAAATGATCACTGAATCCGAATTGAGAGAAGATTTGTCCACTTATGGGGTCATAGATTGTATAAAGATTATTCCAGAAAAGGGAATTGCATTTATTCATTTCTTATCTATATTATCTGCAATTAGATGTGTGGCTAATCTACCATTGAAAGACAAATATTTGGAAAAGAAATGTTTTTATGGGAAAGATAGATGCGCATTCATCACCAAAACTCAACAGCATAATGCGGCTCAATACTTGGGGTTGGCTCCTGGTATGGAACATATTGTTACTGCTGCTGACAGAGAGTTTATTTCTTCTGCATTAGTTCAACAATCTGCTGCTGCTGCCCAAATTGCTACCCACGCTGGTGGTGCCAACAATTTAGGTAATAGAACCGTTTACTTAGGGAACTTGCATCAAGAGTCTTCAGTAGAAGAAATCTGTAATGTTGTCAGAGGTGGGTTGTTACAAAGCATTAGATATTTGAAAGAACGTCATGTGTGTTTCATTACCTTTATTGATCCTATTGCTGCTGCTCAATTCTTTGCTATGTGTCAATTGCATGGATTGACAATTCATAATAGAAGAATCAAAGTTGGATGGGGAAAACATTCGGGACCATTGTCAAATGCTTTGAGTTTGGCTGTCTCCAATGGAGCTAGTCGGAACATATACATTGGTAACATCACTGATTTTAATTATTACAACCAAGACAAATTACGGGAAGACTTTACCAAATTTGGAGAAATCGAACAAATCAACTATTTGCAAGAAAAGAATTGTGCTTTTATCAATTTCGTTAACATCTCTAATGCCATCAAGGCTATTGATGGAATCAAGTCTTTCAATGATTATAAGAGTTTGAAGATTAATTTCGGTAAAGATAGATGTGGGAACTTACCAAGACAGTTCCAGCAACAAGCCCAACAAGCTCAGCATACTCAATCGACCCAGTCATCGAACCCCAACATACAATTAGAACAATTGAACCATGAATTACAGCAACAACAGCAACAGCAGCAACAGCAGCAAAAACACCATGCTGCCGTTGAACACTCCGACCAAAGATCTTTGCGTCAGCCATCTTTATCGCCATCACCAGCTCCAATCCCAGACCATAAAGATTAAAAGTGCTACCTTAAACAAAAGAATCAAAAAAATCCACACAAAACCAATAAAAACTTACCATCCCTGAAATATCACCAATTATTATGATTTATGTAGTTTTAACCCATTGTAAGACATTAGAAAAGGAAAAAAAAAAGTTTTTCGCCAAAATGTATATAGGATAACGTTTCAAAATATATATTTATATTTATTGTACTTGTTAGCGAATGCAGTATCATAGCTTGGGGAAGAGCTTTATTATTATAATCATTGCCAAAAATAATGAAAGAATGAACCCCAATGCCTTCAAGAGAAACCAAAACAGGATTTTCCCACCTGATTTATTCATCACATAGCTGTTCAAATTATCACCAACAGCATCCATAAGACTGTTGTTTTTCATTAAGCCTTCGCTGGTTTTAGATAGAAGATTATTATCATCCAAAATCTTCATTGATAAGTTATAGGCTCCCAGTTTCAAGTCACTAGCTAAAGTAGATAAATCATTGATTAAGTCCTGCTGAAGATTTTCGTGATAGGCATTGACTTGTTGTTGTGGGACTATGGAGGAGGTAGTCAACAACCGTTTTCGAAGGGATGTTATATCTTCGGAATCATGAATGGTGTTAACACCTGTACTTGAAGTAGTAGACTTGCTCTTCATATTATCATTATCATTGGTATTGACATTGTCTGAAGCAGGATCAGTTTCAGCTGCTGATTGGATAGTACTTATATTATTCCTCTTCTTATTGATTGCATAACGAGTAGTATCCACAAGATATTGTAAATTATTAAACTTGGAATCAATACTCTTATTGTGCTTCTGGTTGATAGAAGTTTGCAACTGTACTAAATCATTTGATATTTTTCGGATTGTGAGGTCCGATACAATAAGGGCCAGTTCGGTGGTGGCGGATTGTGGATCAAGATGGCCTATATCGATGGTGTATTGGTCTATCAATTGTTCTAGCGATTTCATTGACATGTTGGTGGATGATTTGATGAGACCGCGAGCTTAGCGAGTTTTAGCTAGCGAGTTTTAGCTAGTGGGCTCCAGCTAGCGGACCTTAGCCAGCTTAGTAAGGAGAAATATGTTAGAGGAGAAGGAGATGAAGAGAATAACAGGAAAAGAACAGAAAAAGAACAGACAAAGAAACAGGCGACATCATGCTATAATATTCATGTTAACAATAAATTTATGCCTAACTACTATCAAACAACGATTAACAAAATACACAATCGTGGTTAGCGAAAAAAGGCAGATAACTCTAAAACATTTCCATAGAATCAACTAGTCATTCACTTTAGTATAAAGTGTCTAGTCAACATGGATAGGAAATGTCTATAGAGAAGAAAAGAGATGAAAAATCGAAGACGTGAAAAGTTGGAGTTATTGTATAGGACACGACCGGGTTATATAGGCTGGAATAAAACTGGGTTTTGGACTCAGATTTCGGCGTAAGAATCAACAATGTGCATGGCTACTGCATACTTTGTAATTTCCGAAGAATATTGTACAGCTTTGAATTGAAATGGGAACCTTGACAGGCTATTACAAGCAAAAACGCCAGGAATTCAATCTTCATACCCCATGCGGACGTCGAAATTCCCGAAATCCTCTCGGTGGCCAAGCTGGCTAAGGCGCGAGACTGTAAAGAGTTATCCTCAGAGTAATCTTGAGATCGGGTGTTCGACTCACCCCCGGGAGATTTTTTTTCCTAAAATAGGAGAGATTTATTAGACGAGACAATTCACCAAATGAATGGACATAAGTTAAAATGGCCAATTTTCAGGTTTATAGGCTCGAAATAACCCCAAATCACACCTCTGCCCGTTAAACGCTATAACCCTTTTGAGCCGTACAAAAATCATACCGGAAGCCCCGATTAACTTAAGTCATATTTAAGTCATTACCAGCCTTTCCAATCAATGTGAGGCGCACACGCCCAGCGCACCTTCGTCAGCTATTCCCAGAAATTACCGGAAGGATACAAATAGGAACCAATTCCAACGTTTTGTTTTTAGCTGAAGTCAACAAGTTTTAAAGTTATAGCCATGGATTCCGAAAAGATTGTTGCTTGTATTATTGGTATGTAAAGTTAAGAGGGAGTGATGTGTGTGGATACATTGGACAGACGGAAGTGACAACGTGAAAATTATAGAAGCATACAGAAACGAGGTGAAACAAACAGAAACGAAGTTAAACATATGAAAAATTGAAACAAATCATCAGAAAATATAAAGAAACAAACAACTCATCACACATATCCAAGTTCCTCTCGAACAATACTGGGGCATAATACTAACTAACTATAGCGTTATTCTTACCACCTTTAGCAGTGTTCATGAAATGTGGTGCCACCTCCCCCTTATGGATCAACATTGTTTGTTGTATTTTCTTCTGGTTCCCAGCCATTTTGCACGCTGAATACGTGGTGTTAAAAGATTAGATATAGTGTATTAATAGATGTTTAATTGTAATATGATATCTGCCAATACTAGTAGCACCAGCACCCAAGGCAATGCAACCGCATCTGCCGCAACGTAGATAACTCCTCTCATACTGTCAGGATCTTAGGTCCGAGATTCGTGGTTGTCACCAGACCGGGTGTGGGTCAGGTGTTCGAGTGCTTGTACCAGACCGGTTGGGGGGCTCTTGAGTTCAGCCCCTCGCTGTCCAATCAGAGTTCACAAGATCATAAAGCTGCAAACTGATAAGGGATGCATGCAGGAACGTTTGAGTTTCATTTTTTCGTCTTTGGCAAGGGGGAGACTTCAAAGGAACGGGTTTATTAACTGGTACTTTAAGGGAGGTGATACAATACAAGGGTTTTATTGTTTGTGACCTTTGGGGGACAAAACCCGATTTTATTCCTTTATTACATCTTTTGATAATTATTCTCCCTCATGACAGACGAGGATAACTCTTTGGAACCGTTCTCGTTCAGTAAGAAGCCCATAGATACGTTCATTCCTATACATTCGACGATATCTGAGATCCTTCCTACCACTAGCAACGCTAGCACCACTGCTGATCAAGTTCAACCTGAGTATAATGGAAATCCAAGCCCTCACGATAAGAGAGGAGGCAATCCTATTCTTAGTGCAGTGGATTATGATGAACAAATAAGAGCCCCCCGGTTCAACTTTAAGGATCAACCTATTGATTCAAATCCCCATATATTTTCAATCAACAACTTATTTTCTGATAATACCGGTGATAAAACTGAAGGAAAAGATGTGGAGAAGCCAGATCAACAGGAGTCGGAAGAGCCAAAGTATATACCAGCAAATTTTGATTTGAATCGAAATTATACTTATTCTTATTCGTCAGTAGAGTTGGCAGAGAATAATAGCAGCAATAACTTGGCAGCTAACTTCCAACCTGATTTCCAGACTAATAACTTCACTGATGCTATCAATAATTTGAATGAAAATTTGACTACTGAAGAAAGATCCAACTCAAATGTGACTATGGGGACTACCACCAGCACTGCATCTTCCAGCTCCAACACCACCAATAATACTTCTAATTTGCATAACTCCAAGTTTGTCAAACCCGTATACAACTTTAAAAGACCTTTGAGTATACCAGCGGTACTAAGACCTATGAATGATTCCAGTTCTAATAATCCTCAAAGTGCTAGAGGCAGCAGTCGAAGTTCCCAAGTGCCTTCTAATGATACTTCCATTACTAGTAGTCCAAATTTGGGATTCAAAATAGACTTACCTAGCCAGATTCATGAGTGGTTCAATAGTGAAACGGAATTAGATGGTACTGGAGGAGGAAATGGCTCCACGTTTGATCCTTTAGTCATGAGTAATGATGAACTTTTAAAGTACTTTGAACCTATAGAACCCACACGTGAACATTGGAAGCCCAATAATTTTACAAATTGTTGTATGAAATGTTTCAACAACTTTGGAAATTTCTTTAACCGAAAAAGAAGACACCACTGTAGATTTTGTGGATTTATTATATGTTCTTCATGTCTTTTCAATGACAATATCAACGACGTCATCAAGTTGACTCGTACCAGAGCCCAAAAACAAAGCCAGCCAAATCAAGAGGGAGCCCAAACATCGGCTTGGTTCCCTAGTAATCGAGCAAATGATCCCGATGAGAATAATTTTAATTTCAATTTGATTTATTTGGATTCCAACGCCAGATTTGTGATTCCTATCTTCAAGAAGTTCTACTCTTTGGAATTGCCTATTAAATCGTTAAAGAAATTTTTCAAGTTGAATAAAGTATGCAAAAACTGCGGTGACAATTATTTGAACCTTCTAATAAATTTGAATACTACAGCCGATCCTACAGCCAGCCCGGTGGTCAGTGCTACTCCTAAAGGTAAAGTTGATCTAGATACTTTAAACTTACCGTTTGTGTTTATCGAAAATCCATTTTTAAGTAACAAAACCAGCAGCCAAGCTCCAAATTACGAGAGAAGAAACTCCATCATCAACAGCAAAGATTGGAACTGGAGTTCGTTTTGACCTACCAATTATAGACAGTATGTATTATAGGTGGTTATTTTCAGTTCTTTAATGATAATTTTGTGTATATTTTTATGTAGTGTGGAATATAAAATTGGACCTTTTCATTGTTGCTCTAAGAAAAGTTTGTTAACCGAAGATTGTATATAGACGCTTTTTTCCTAGTCAAGAATCGAAACCAATAGGCTGTACCTGGGGAAAGACTATAGGTAATTACCCTTTAAGGCAGTTACCGGGCAATCAAAAAATATCACAAAAGTCGACTACTAGGCCTGATACAACTACCGTAATAGTAACAATCTTGATTCTTTGGTTTATTGCAAATCTTTGGCTATTGTATCTGATAGTTTCTTTTTGATTAGATAAACCCGGCTCTAAACACGCAGGAGGGAATTAAGCAGAGTTGCTAGTGTTCTTTCCTGGCCCTGTCAATCAAATTCTCACGATAGTTCTTATCAGTTGTCGCTAATTGCCAAATTGGGAAATTGGCTGCAGCTTGACCCAGATCCTACACCATTGATAAGTAACCATTTTGCTGGGTACACCCACGCAGATAAGACCTGGAACTAGGAAATGGCCCACCGATTTTGATACGAATAGAAATTTCCGGACTCCAAGAATTCCAGGGATCTTTATAATCGACATATAAATACAACTGATAAGTTCCGTTTTTCCACTGATAATTATTCTCAACTACAATGCTTACTGATTCAGAGATTGTACCGGGAACGGTTCACTTGGTTGATATTGAAGGGAACTTGCACGTGAAGAAGGATGAAAATGGGAATGAAAAGGTTATTTTGAGACCTCCACCATCTAATAATATTAATGATCCTTTAAGATGGTCCCGAGCTAAGAAACATAAGCAATTTTTTGTGTTATTTTGGTTGGCGGTGTTTTTGGCGTTGACGGTGGCGTGGACAAGTCCTATCTGGTTATTATGGACTCAAGAGTTTGATTGTACCATTAATGATTTGAATAATGCTATGGCGTTAACTTTCTGTTTCTTGGGGTTAGGATGTTTATTCTTGCAACCAACGGCCTTGAAATTAGGGAGAAGATTTGTGTACATTTTATGTTGTGTGTTGATGATAGTTGCTCAAATTATTGGTTCACAAGCTACTAGTGTTAATCAAATCTATGGGGTGTTCATTATTGCTGGGTTTGCAGCAGCTCCTTGTGATTCGTTAGTGGAAATTTCCACCACCGATGTATTTTTCCAACATGAAAGAGCTAGTTATTTAGCCTTATTCATTTTGGCGCTTTACTTTGGGAATTATTTAGGTCCAGCTGTTAGTGGATACATTGTTGATAGATTAAGTTGGCAATGGTCTTATTATTTACAGATCATTATGTTTGGAGGAACTCTTTTGGTTTTATTGGTGTACATGGAAGATACCACGTTCAGAAGAAAGGAAGACGACGAGACATTTGAATCTGAAATTCTTGAACAGATCAGATCCAGAGATACTGCTATTAGTAGTCCTGAGGGAGTATCCGAAGCTGAAAAACACAAAACTGGCACTAATTATCAAATCAAAGAAGACCATGATGATTCCAGCAGCCAAGAACCAGAAAGTAATCGTCACGTTAAGGAAGGAGAAGTCGGTGGTGATGATAGTTCGATCGACTATTCTATTCCTAAAAGAAGTTACTGGCAAAAAATGAAGATTATTCAAACCGAATATAACGATACCAGATCCTGGTTATGTATCTGGTACAGACCATTCCTTATGGTTAGTTTCCCAGCAATCTTATGGGGAGGTTTAATCTATGGAGCACAAATGATGTGGTTATCATTAATTTCCACCACTCAAGCTTCTATCTACGGAGTGGCTCCATACAATTTCACTAATGGACAAACTGGATTGGTCAACTTTTCACCATTGATTGGGAATATCCTTGGGATGTTCTACGGAGGGAAGTTTGTTGATTGGTTAACTATCAAGTTAGCAGAGAGAAATAATGGGATCATGGAACCGGAATTCAGATTATACGCCATGATTGTTCCTACTATAACTAATGCCATTGGGTTATTAGTATATGGATTAGCCAATCATAATGGAGACCCATGGCCTGTTTCAGTTGTTATTGGAATTGGGTTTCTTGGGTTCTCTATGAGTTCCACCGGGGCCATTTGTTTGACCTATGCCATTGATAGTTATCACAAGATGGCCAGTGAAGGAATGGTGTTGATGTTGTTCATCAGAAACATGATTGGAATGGTGTTCACCCTTTGTTTCCAATACTGGTTGGAAAGATGTGGATTGAAGTTGTTGGCGTGGTTATTGTTTATGATGAGTTTAGTGATCAATGGATCATTTATTCTTTTGATCTTCTATGGGAAGAAGTTGAGAAAGATGACAGAGAAGAATTATCTCAAGTTTTCAGATCCTAACTATGGGGAAATATTTAAGAGTAAATAGGTAAGTATGTTAATGGAGATTCTAGAATCGCTTTGGAGTAGGATAATTAAGCGAGCTAAGGCTATTGTGAGAAGGTATGCACAGAAGGACAATGGTAGCTTGTGACGGTGTAGATTGTGACGGTGGAAATGTAGTGAGGACCAAGTGTAGATGTAATAGTGTAGATGTAATAGTGTAGATGTAATAGTGTAGATGTAATAGTGACTGTGATGGTAGGTGAAGCTGTAGATGGCATAATTGTATGTGTAGACAGTGGGATAGGCAGTGACGCGTCTTGTCCATAGTTAACAGAGCGGTTAGCGGAGCTATTCAAACGGAGAAAATGGCAATAGTAGTACGAGCTCTGATCATACATACCACCACTAGAACTTAATACCACCAGTGTCACTAAACAACCCCACTAATAGCATAAACAACATCATTAAAACTAATAACACTAATAACACTAATATAAACACAAACCAATGCTATCCTCGCGGATTTCCTATACATTTCTCTACAACATCAAGTTCCTCTAACTAATAACAACAAATCTTATAATACAATCCTATAGTCTTCCTCTCCCACCTCCATACTTCCCTACTCCTACTTACCTATTTGCTATCTCATTTATCCACTTGGCACTTGCCACTTCGCTTAGGCCTGGTGCCGATTTACCTAGCCCCCTTTTCCGATAGTGCGAGAACTGTTTTTTATTGTTACAACGCGGCTGACTAAAGACAACCCACTGACTTCATTAACATTGTTTTTTTTTTTCTGACCTTGACTTTTTTTCTGGTGTATGATTAATAGTAAGATGTATCAACAACCCAATCATTCATACGCTTCTACAGACTCCATCAGACGATTATCATCCAATAATCCCTTCAGAGCCACTTCTGGAGCTGGGGCAAATGACCGTGTGGCCAGTATTGATTCCAACAATTTTGTGGGAAATCGGGTGAGCTCCAACTCCAGTAATGGGTCGGTTAATATGGTCAGATCTCCCAACTCCAAGAACTTTGATTCTTGGGTGGCTAAGAATAAGCAGTTGGTGCAAGAAGATGACTCTTTTGAAGATGATAATTATAACAACTACCTCTTGTTGGATGAGTATTCTCGGTCCAATGAAAAGGTGAATGAGTCTCCTGCCGATGATCCATTATTGGCTCCCCCTTCTAAACCTAGAACTTTAAGAACAAACTCCGATTCGAGTGTAAAGTATGTATAAGGTTTATCCGGCCGTTACTGCCACCGCTGATGGATCCGACTGTCACGTGAGTGGTTCTAGTTTTCTGTTGCTAAATTTTCTGGTGCCTGATAGGGGTTCAAAACTGAACAACATTGCCCGTTTGCTAGGTTGTGATCTATCAGCAGCCATTTAAGAAGTGACTGTGGCCACTAGATTCTTGTACCGTCGTTATTTTTACTAACTTTATAGAATGTCCTCCAATAATCCATTTGCTAGTGCTTTGAATGGAGGTTATGTACATCATAGGGACCCTCCACCAGTTCCTCCTTCAAGTAAAGCTTATAAATCCGGAACTCCCCCATCAAGACCTCCAAAGTCTGGTGTTCCCCCTCCACCTCCATCTTATGAAGAAGTGGCAGGTCCTGAAACTGCCAGAAGAGAGTATCCTAGAGAAAAAAGTGGCTCCAGCAGTTCTAGACCTCATAGATCTCATAGTGATAGTTCCAGACCTCATAGGTCCCATAGATCTAGAGGTGACAAGTATGAAAGAAGTGAAAAGGATAAACATCATCGTAGTAGTCATCATAGATCTTCTAAGAAATCTCCTTCAAGAAAGAATTCTGAATCGGTTCAAGCTAAGAATTTAGATACAATTGATAAACTTGATGTTACAGGATTCTTTGGTGGTGGGTTTCATCATGATGGGCCTTTTGATGCTTGTACTCCCCATCGTAATAAGAACACGAAAGTGGCCCCAGTGATGGCTTTCCCTGTAGATGGGCCTAATTCTTCTATAAAAGGACAACAGAACCTCAACACTGAAGATCAAATGAATTTGGCGTTTGGAAACTATTCTGATCAAAACGAAATTATAGGAAGAAAATTCTCCGTCAAACAAAAATTAACAAGTAGATCATCTGACGATTTATTGACCAAGCCTAAAACTACGGATTTGAATGGAAGTGGACAAGCGTTTAATTCTCAAGTGCAACAAAGTCTATATAACTCCAGAGAAAATCCATCTGTGGTGAATTTCGATGCTCATGTTAAATCTGAACCGGTGCATGGAATTCAAACCGCTGGGTTAGGGTCTAGTACCTTCATAGATGGAGCTCCTGCCCCTAAAGCCGATGATAATTTGAATGTAAACAATGGTGGTCTTGGAAGAAAAAAGTCTTTAGTACAAAGATTAAGAAAAAATAGTGGCAGTGAATTCGGATCAAGAAGAAGCTCTAATGACCAAAATATGAGATCTGGAAGTGGAGGTGCTCATGCTAACTCCACTGATGAATTGAATACGGTCAACTCACTAGAAGTGCCTGAAGGAAACTCTTTGATAAGAAGAGTCAAGAGTTTAAAAGTTGGAAGAAGAGAACGTTGAGTCCCTTGTTTCACCTTTGTTATATCACGATTACGACCTTCTCATATACACCATTTTAGTTCTTCCTCATCTTTACATGATATTTTTTGATTCGATACTTTCAATAGTTCCTGATGTTTTATAATGTTTTGTTCTATACCTTTCTGTTATATATAGTATATACGTGTACATTATTTAGGCTTACAGCTAATTCGACTATACAGTAGTTAACCTCGATCAAATTTTTTTGTGCGATGGACGGTTGAAAAATCTTTGAAAAATTATTGAATTGTACCAACGGGCCAGTTTGATATTTCAGTCATGTTCAGCAGAACAACGATATCCCACGGAGTGGCCGGGTCCAGAAAAGCTTTTCAAAGACATGTCTCGTATACTTTACCAAAAATCCCGTTATTAGAAGACTTGAGGGTTAATCAACAGGACTTTAAAGGTCTTATGAGTAACGATAGTTTGAACCAGTTATGGTTCACAAGAGGTGAAGGGTTTGTCAAGGAATTAAACGAATTATTGGTGGAAAACCAAATAACACCTCCTAACAACTTACAAGAGTTGATAAGTTTGACCATCAACAAACCTGAGTTCCATAAGATTTATACCAATTCTTCATTATTATACAATTTACAGTTCTTCTTTGAGTCCTTGAACGAAAGTACTGTCTCTTACGAATTCAAACAATTGGATGAATCTGTTTTCTTTAAAAATCCTGACATCAATGAACCTACTGTCAATTTGCCACAAGATGAAGGGTTAACGAGTTGGTTGGTGGCTTCGTTTGGATCTATAGGGGAATTTAAAAACTTATTATTGAACTCTGCCAAGTCTATCAAGGGAGATGGGGTGACGTGGTTGGTAGCTCAACCGAATGTTTCTGAACTGTCGTTAAGATCACATGGATTTAACAATTCTTTGAACGAGAATAATGAACCTAAGTACACTAAATTGAGTGTCATGAATACTTATAATGCCGGCACCATAGACGATTCTATTAGATCTGGACAATTATTGAAGTTGCAACAACAAAAAGCTGCTAAAGAAGCTTTACAAGCCGAGAGTGGTGAAGAAGGTTCTAGTCTTGAAGACAAGTTGAATGAGTCTAAGAATGAGAATTACTTAAGCTCTATTGGCGACGCCGAGTTGAATTATTTGTTCTCTGATAAGAAGATTGTACCATTACTAGCCATAGACGCCTCATTAAGAAATTATTTATTGGACTATGGGATCTTCGGTAAAGCAGAATACTTGGAAAATGTATGGAACTGTATCAATTGGAATACTGTTAAGGAAAGATCACCACCAAGATTCATTGCCAACTTTACTATTGATTAGGCTTCAACTTGTGTTGATTAGGCTTCAACTTGTGTTGATTAGGCTGCAACTTATGTTGATAAGGCTGCAACTCGTGTTGATCACGTCTACACTAAATATTGTAAATAGAATACACTTTGTATTAAAAAACTATAAACTGTAATTAACTATCTAGCTCTTTAATGCTTTATTAACAATTTCCTCTAATTCATCCATGTCATCGGTAGGAACTCTTGTCATTTCAATTCCTCCACCGAAATAATCCTTGATGGCCATAAGGGTATCATAAGATCTCTTGTCATGAATGAATGAAATGGAAACACCGGTTCTACCAAATCTTCCAGTTCTTCCAATTCTATGCAAATAAGTGGAAGGGTCTGGTTTGTTATTTTTGTCTAAAGGTAAATCGTAGTTAACAACCATGGATACAGAGGCAATATCAATACCTCTGGCCAACACATTGGTGGTGATCAATACTTTGGATCTACCTTCTCTGAAATCATCAATTAATCTGTCTCTTTCAGTATTATCCAAGTCACCATGTAAAATAGACACTGTGTGGCCTTCTTTCTTCATCTTAGCATATAAGACATTGGCGGTATTTTTGGTCGCTACGAATATAATCGAAGACCCAATAGTTAAAAGTCCATATAACTCGGTCAAGATCTCGAATCTGTGTTGATCACTATCACAGTCCATGTACAATTGTTTAATGGCTTCAACATTCAATTCTTCTTGTTTCAAAGATAAAGAGTTTGCATTTGGAACTGCTCTTTCAGCAAACTTTCTGACCTCTTCAGGGAAAGTAGCAGAAAATAAAACCAATTGACATGATTTAGGTACTGCTTTCTTAACTCTAATACTCTGGTCAGCTAATCCTTGAGCGTCCAACATATTATCTGCTTCGTCCAATACAAAAACTTTGATATTCTTGGTATCTAAAGTTCTCTTTTTAAGTAAGTTTAAAAATATCCCAGGAGTCCCCACTAATATTTGGCCAGTGACTTTTTGATTGTAGTTGATAGATTCAGGAATCACAAGCTGACTGGTGATTTTGGTGAACTTACCCATTGTGTCTATCACACTTAAAGTTTGTCTGGCCAATTCTCTGGTAGGAGATAAACATATACATTGAGGAGCCTTCAAGTTTTCATCCACTCTGGATAACATAGTCAAGGAGAAAGCAGCCGTCTTCCCAGTCCCCGATTGCGATTGACCTATCATGTTGGTAGGAGGATTGGAAATCAACAACGGTAAAGCCTTTTCTTGAATTTTAGATGGTTTAGTAAACTTCATGGCATATAAACCTTTTAAAAGTTCTTCTGATAATCCCAATTCTTCAAAGGATTTGACAGAGTACAATGGAGAGTTTGGATCTGCCTGTAAGTCAGCGAGCTTGACTTCTACTTCATAACTTGACTTTATTAAATTGGTATCTGGTTCTGGTTTAGTTTCGGATTTAGTTTCGGACGTAGTATCTGGCTTGGATTCAGTTTTAGATTCAGTTTTAGATTCAGTTTTAGATTCTGGCTTGGATTCTGGCTTGGATTCTGGCTTGGATTCTGGCTCGGAATTTTCAGTCTTGGTTTCGGTTTTTGTTGCTTCGGTCTTTGTCTCTTGTGTCTTGGGTTCTTCTGTCTTTGCTTCTACCTTTACAGGTTTAGTTTCTTCGACCTTTTCTTCGACCTTTTCTTCAGCCTTTTTAGTCTCTTCGGTGTCCTTGTTTCCAATCGACAACGACGAGAGCAACTCGGCAGCATCTGATTCACCTTTCTTTTCACTCATCCTCGTGTTGTATTATAATATGAACTTGGTGCAATAAATGCAAATATTCACTGAGTTGTTGATGAAAATTTTATCGCGAACTTCAACAAGTTAGAGATAGACAGCGGCTACGAGTTAGCATTGACTGTTGAATTGTCTGGAAGCAACTGTATAGAGGTTAAAGCTAGCAATGGCAGGCGCTAAAAATGGTTCTAAGAAACCGGTCGAGCCAAAATTGACCGAAGCAAAAATAGTGGAGAAGAAGTACTCGCTAGTGAATGTGTGGGTGATATCAGTGTTCTTAAAGCTTCTTTTAGCTATTGGGTACCATTCGACCGATTTCGAAGTCCATAGAAATTGGTTGGCCATAACACACAATTTGCCACTACGCCAATGGTATTTGGATACGACCAGTCAGTGGACATTGGACTATCCACCAATGTTTGCTTATTTTGAATGGGCAATGTCTCATTTAGTGCCGTCGTTTGTCGAAAAAGATGGGTGTTTACAGTTGGTTAAGGAAGGGAATTATGGTCTTCCTACTATCTTCTTCCAGAGAATCACAGTTATAGTGAGTGAATTGGTATTATTTGGCTCCCTTCAGTGGTATATCAACACGTCTAAAACCCATAATGAAGCCAGAAGAGCCTATGTAATTGCAAGCAGTTTGGTGTTATCGCCAGGTCTTCTTATAATAGACCATATGCATTTTCAGTATAATGGTATGATGTATGGAATATTGGTATTGGTGATTAATAGTGCTCGACTTCAGAAGTACTTGTGGTGTGGGTTTTGGTTTTCTCTCTTACTATGCTTCAAGCACATTTATCTTTATTTGGCTCCTGCAGTGTTTGTATTCTTATTAAGAGCATACTGTTTGAACTTCCGTTACAATAAAAAGAAGAGTTTGGTGGTAAATATGTTCCGCTTCGTCAACTGGATGAACTTGGTCAAATTGGGAACTATTGTGGTCTTGACTTTTGGTATCATTTTTAGTCCTTTTATCTACTACAATCAATTGCCACAGCTTTTGGCTAGATTGTTTCCATTCTCCAGGGGTCTTACCCATGCTTATTGGGCTCCTAATTGTTGGGCTCTTTATTCGTTTGTCGACCGGGTGTTGATACAAGTGTACAATAGAATCCCGTTGAGCAGGTTACCACTCAAACAGATGTTCAAATTTAATGAAGCTTTATTAAAAGACCCCAAATATTTAAACACTGCCACTAGAGGTATGGTAGGTGATATTGAGTTTTTGATTTTGCCAACCATAACGCCTAAATTAACCTTTTTCTTAACATTATTCTATCAAATCATGGCCTTGATTCCTTTATTTATCCAGCCAACCTTTGAAAGGTTTGTTGGATCATTGGCATTATGTGGCTACGCGTCCTTCTTGTTCGGATGGCATGTTCATGAAAAAGCGATTTTATTAGTTATCTTCCCTATTACTTTCTTGATTGTGAAAGATACAAGGTTGCTCGTGCCTTTCAATCTATTGGTCAGCTGTGGATACGTTTCGTTATTCCCGTTGATATTCACCAGCTCTGAATGGCTTATCAAGGTGTTATATACATTTTTGTGGTATATCATTTACAGCTTCAACTTCAGAAACGTCACCAAGATCCCTAAACACTTGGTGGGACATGAAATGATCCTTGACCGATTTATCAATTTATATATCTTGGGACTAGTGTTGATTGTCGCTTTCACCAGTCTCATCGACTTATTCGAAGCACAAGTGGAAGTATTAAAACATTTACAGTTCCTTAAATTAATTGTCATTAGTGTCTACTGTGGGGTTGGGATCATCGGCAGTTGGAACGGATTCTGTTGGTCTTTCTTTGTTAATGATTCCATCTTCAAGGACACTGACCAAGACTAAAACTGTACTATACATAAGTAATATTACGCTACATAAAGAATATACATTGGCATATAACCAGATGCGGTCTCAAAAAAATTGCAGCAATTGAGTGTCCGGATACGACAGGGTCCGGTTTTGCAAGCTGCGCAATAACCGGCTGCCAAACTATATAAAGGGAAGGACACCCCTTCTCCGAAGAGGAACATTTTCCACTTCAATATATAAGTGTTAAGGTAGTCGTTTACTTGTGATTCATTATTAATTATCAATTGACCAATGTCGGAAACTATTAGTTTAGGTACATACTTATTTGAAAGGTTGAAACAAAAACCAATAGGAATCAATTCCATCTTTGGAGTTCCGGGGGATTTCAATTTGACATTATTGGATAAAATCGATGAGGTGGAAGGATTGAAATGGAGAGGGAATGCCAATGAATTGAATGCTGCCTATGCTGCTGATGGATACAGCCGTGTTAAGGGAGGGATTCATGAGGATCCTAAGGAAGGAGGAAGTGGATTTGCTGCTTTGGTTACTACCTTCGGAGTTGGTGAATTGTCTGCCTTAAATGGTGTTGCTGGTGCTTATGCTGAACATGTTGGATTATTACACATTGTCGGAATCCCATCGATTGCTGCACAAGCTAAGCAATTATTGTTACATCATACCTTGGGAAATGGTGATTTTACTGTGTTTCAGAGAATGTCAAGTAATATTAGTCAAACTACTGGTGTGGTTAAAGATGCTTCCAATGCTACTGATGAGATTGATAGATGTATCAGAGAAGCATTTATTAACCAAAGGCCTAGTTATTTGGCATTTCCTTCGAATATGGTTGATGTGGAAGTTCCTAGATCTTTATTGGATAAGCCATTAAATGTGGAAATTCCTCCTAATGATCCTTCTGAAGAAGACGAGGTTATTGAAAGAGTATTGGATTTGATTTCTAAAGCTAAAAGTCCTGTTATTCTAATTGATGCTTGTTGTGTAAGACATAATTCTACTGTTGAAGCTAAGGAATTGATTGATTTGACCGGATTTAAGTTCGCCTTAACCCCTATGGCTAAAGGGTCCAAATTCATTGATGAGAACCATAAGAATTATGCTGGAGTCTATGTTGGGACTTTGTCTTACCCTAAAGTTAAAGAAACAGTGGAATCTGCTGATTTGGTGTTATCTTTAGGAGCCATGTTGAGTGATTTCAATACCGGATCATTTTCTTACTCATACCAAACAAAGAATGTAGTGGAGTTCCACTCTAATTATACCAAGATTAGAAGTGCTCAGTACCCTAATGTCAGAATGAAGCAGATTTTACAGAAATTAATTGGCTCTTCTGGTTTAAAACTGGCTATTGAACATTATACTCCAACTGAAGTTATTAGAGACCCTTTCCCTAAGGACTTACCATCCAACGATGATCAGATCACTCAAGAATGGTTGTGGAGTGGATTATCCAGTTTCTTAAAGAAAGGTGACATCATTATCACCGAAACCGGAACTTCTTCTTTTGGAATCTTACAAACACATTATCCTGAAAAAGCTTTAGGGATTTCTCAGGTGTTATGGGGTTCCATTGGATATTCAGTTGGAGCTCTTTTTGGTGCTGTCACTGCTGCCGAAGAATATGATCCTACCAGAAGAGTCATTTTGTTTGTGGGAGATGGTTCTTTGCAGTTGACCGTGCAAGAAATCTCGTCTATGATTAGAAATGGCAATAGACCATACATCTTTGTTCTCAACAATAATGGGTATACTATTGAAAGATTAATCCACGGAGAAACAGCTGAATATAATGATATTCAATCTTGGGACCATCAGCTGTTGTTGAAAACATTCGGAGCTGACAACTTCGAATCTAAAAGAGTGTCTACTGTTAATGAAATTAAGAGATTATTTGAAAACGCTGATTTCAACAAAAATGATAAGATAAGATTAGTAGAGGTGATGCTTCCACAAATGGATGCTCCTATTAATTTGGTCAAACAGGCAGAATTGTCAGCCAAGGTTAACAAAGCTTAGTCTATCGTATCGTAAATAGATGAAATAATATAAGTTGCAAAAGAATGCGTCGTAAATAGGTTATTTCCGATCACGGCTTATACTTTGTGGAAGTAGTCGGAAAATTGTCGGAAGAAACGATCCAAATTGAATAGTACAATATCGTTACTGTGCTAGAGCGTTGTATACTGCACTAGAGCGTTATATACTGTTCTAGAAAGTCGTACCGTTATTATTCGGTCCGAGTGTATTGTTTAAGTCAGTGCCGTTTTTTCGCCGTTTCCTCCGCTTGCTGCAAATCTTTTTTTATCTATTTGATCAGTAAACTATAAATACGGACCAATCCCTTCGTAGCCTTCAACCTACTTTTTGAGCCATATATACTGATATGGCACTCACGAAGAGGTTAGTCATCGTTGGTGGTTCTTATGGCGGTCTCCGGGCTATCGAGCACATCACGGGATTGAAACTTGACCTAGAGATCGTGCTTATGTCTCCAAACAGTAGCGTGTTCTTCAATGTCTCGTCTCCCAGAGTGTTAGTAGAGATAGAAAATGTAGAAAAGATGTTCTTTCCTATAAAAGACTTTCTTGAAACAAGATGTCGGGGAATCCCGAAGTTTGTGCAAGCCAAAGCCACTGATATCGATTTGCTGCAACATAAGCTATTTTATCAGCATAAGTATGATAACCAGCCCCAAGATAGTGGAGATGAACAACAAATGAGTTATGATTTCCTACTTATCAGTACCGGAACTCACGGGGACATCAACGGGTTTCAATTGAATGATAATAGCCATTTGGATTCCATCAAAGACTTGAAGCAAATAAATTCTCAACTTCAGAATAATAAGCAAATTGCAATTATTGGCGGAGGTCCTACTGGAGTGGAAATTGCAGGAGAAATCAAGGGCAAGTACCCTGACAAAGAGGTGACTATCTATGGTAATAAAGAATATATTGTACATTCAATGGGACTGGAATTCAGCAGAAAACTAGTAAGCAAGTTGACGGAGTTGGGAGTAAGAATTGTCAATGAAAAACAATTCCAGCAGTTTGATGGTGTCAACAAGACGCTTAAATTCAAGGATGGGGAGCAAATCAACGCTGATATGGTCATAATGACAAAATCCACCCCTAATTCTAAATTCTTATCAAAGTACCCCCAACACCTCAACGAGAAGAAATACATTTTAGTGGACGACCACCTAAATCTTGCAGGCCATGATAATGTCTGGGTCATAGGCGATGTGCTAGCAACGAGCAACAAGAACATTTACGATATCATGAGATGTCATGTTCCGTATGTAGCCGAAAGTTTGAAAAAGCATTTGAGCAATAGACCAATCACTAAACCTTTCAAGGGAACACAGCCGGTTATAGCCCTTCCTGTTCACAAGCTGGGAGGTGTGGGACTGTTTGGGGGGTGGAATCTTCCTAGTTGGTTGGTGTACTATACCAAAGGAAGGGATTATTTTCTTTCTGGAGCCAAGCGTCACTTTGGATAACATATGAATATATATTGATCTAATTTGATAATGTTCTCTCTTTATTGACACCTCATCTACTTGTGATCTTGGTCCTGGTTCTTGTCGTTGAATATGTAGTCAGGAAACAATGACTCCCAGTCTTGATTAAACAAATCTGACGTCATTAACACTGGTGGACCTCCGAAAAACTCCAAGTCTTCATTCATGGGAACCGAGTTGGAAATAGATGGGGGTTTTTCTTGTTGAGTATTCATATCAGTGTGGCCGAACGGAACGCCTCCTAGTTTGGGAGAAAAGCCTGTGCTGGGATTCAAATGAGGCGCTTGTGAGCTGGAATTCCCTGTGAAGGGAGGCTCTAAATCTGAGTCGAAAGAAGAGGCATTGTTAAGAATGCTGCTTAATTCTGATTTCGAATTGGACTTTACCATAGGATGGCTGATATATCTTGGAGAACTGTTCCTGGAAGCATCTTCAAAGTATGGCGTTATGGATTTCTTTCTGATGGGATGGTCTATGGAATTGAAAGCAGAATCAAGTGGAAACTCGTTGCTCTGACTTTGGTTCATGGACAAGTTGTCATTGATATTTTCTCCGCCTGGGGTTGCGTAATCGTTATCGTTCAAGTCGAAGTCGTCGTCGATCAAGTCTTCAAGGCTGATGTTAATGTTTTCGTAACTGGATAATTTGGATGTAATTGAAACAAATGATTTGGAGGCCAATTTCCACGTTCGAGAACACAGTCTCAACACAATCAAGAAGAATTTCAACTTTTTGATCTTGTCGGAGCTATTCAATATTTGTTGGCTGTTGTTCAATAATAGAATGATGGATATAGCTAAAATAGTCACATAGACAATGAAAATCGACAGTTTCTTCAACCCGTGGACTGATTTGAACTTGTTGATTGCATAATACAATTCGTCAATTGCTTCAAGGCATATGTATCTAGGAGTGAGCTTCAAGTTGAGTCCGCCGAAACTTTCTGTATCCAACCCTATGAAGGGCCGATTCAAACACAAAATTAAAATGTAATAATAATAACGAATGCATGACAATGTGGGGTTTTCTCCCGACTCAATCAACAACGATTTATTGAATTTCAAATCTTCCGGAAGATTCAACTTCCAATTCAAAATCTTTTCATTGTACTCATTCAATTTTGTAAGAGTAGAGTGAAAATGCATAGGGTCATTTTGAAAATCTTCTTGGTTGAAATTCTTATTGAAAATATCATTCAACATATTATCACTGATATTAATCAAGTTAATAACATTTTTCAATGGATTGGAGATATTAGACACTTTCTGCTTGGAATTTTGGTTTTTCTCTGCTTCATCTAAATATCTAAACTCGTCTATCCATTCCAATTCAGGCAAATCGTCGGTCTCAGGGATAGTAGCATCGTTCAACTTCAACAACGAAGGCCGACCTAAAATCAAACTGATAAAGTGGTCAGCTAGGTAAGTGCCCCAGTATATTCTAGATTTGATTTCGATATCAATCTCTTTACTATAGTTAGATAACTTTTGTTTCAAGAACCATGAGTCGGGATGTAATTGGAACCCCAAGTCAAATCCCATTCTAATAGCATTTCCTGACAACATCCAACCGCTCGAATTGGCCCCATTGAAGATATCGTAGAAGGATAGTAATAAGTAACTCTGTAACGAGGTTATAGAAGGATTATTCAACTTGTTTAACAACAAGGACTTAGCTTCATTATAAAAAACAAGAGAATTCGAATATATCACTTCATCATCAGCCATCTTGGCTCCTAGAGCACTGATACTAAGAATCAATATCTTCGAACAGTACAAGTTGTATAGCTTGGGGTTGAAAAATTCTTGCAAAAACGCTTCTCTGAATATAAACATATTCAAATCCGGATATTGCCAGGTGAAAAACAACTTCAAACACTCGAGTATTTGGGGATCCTTGTTCAACTGGCTAATGATCTTGTACTCGTCAGTCAAGGTCTTCTTCTTGGATATTAAATCATTATCATAAATCGAAGTAGGTCCATAAACACTAGCATCGTTATCATTATCATTATCGTCAATGCCGCTATCCTTAGTATTTTCTGGTTCAGATTTGATCTTGGGTCTTTTATCCCCGTTGTCTCCGTTCACTAGCTGTTGGTCTTCTCGTATAAGATTAGTTCTAGCTTTGTCGTCACTCATGTCGTTATCTTTATCAACGTCATTACTCATGGTCCTCATCATTTCCTTATCATCATCATAGTACTCTTCTATTTCAGCTTCAAAGTTCTGTTGGAATTTCTTGAGGTTTATATCATTTAACGCCAGGAGCTTGTCTGATACAATCGGAGTATTCTGAAGACGAGATACCACTTGGAGCAATTCCAGGTATTTCCGCTCCAACCTATCGACATAATTCACTTTTGGTCGTCTTTTCCGTCTATCATTGACTACTTTTACACACTCGAAGTTACCCTTTAAACAGTTGGAGCAGGGCCTTTCATAATTACATTTTATCTTCTTCGTTCTACACCTTTGACATGATAAGAGTTTCTCCTTTTTCTCCACGGAACTCATACTATAACAATGGCACCACCTGCCACACGGTCTATATTCCCGGTATAATCTGGTGTTGTTGCCGTGTGTGGTGGCAAGTGTATTGGATTCACGTCTTGCGCTTAGTTTGTGTTGATAGCGTTGATGAGTTGCGACTGAGATCTTTAGAATGAGACATGATAATTGACATGTACGACATGATAAATGACAAGAAAACTGTCACTAGAAAATATAGTGGAGTATGAAATGGAGCATTAATATATAATAGAGCATTAATATATAATAGAGCATTAATATATAATGAAATGTATTAGATTATATAATGGCTTAGTTAATATAGTGTATCAGTTTAAAAATAAGATTTGATAGGTCGAGTATACCATGATCACCACTCCTGCAAACGCCAAGGTACAGTCAAACACAATCTTCAGTTTCCGCCATGAGGTATCATTCTCAGGCTTCAAGGTCTTTAGATGAATCAAAGGTGGATAAATGTACACCAAAGGAATACAAGCAAAGCACCCGTTGAAACTGACAAACTTATCAATATGATTGAAATTAAAGTATGCTAAGATGCAAATGACAAGCAAGAACACCACTCGGTTCAAATTCTTAAGCCATTTGATCTTAGGGCTGAACTTTCCGGAATTGTACAACTTTCCATTAGACCAGAACATTTTTGAGTTGAACACTATGGATTCTAAGATTCTGATGGCTGGGAATAATTGCAATGGAGTAGTTAAGAAGACTGCCAAAGAATACAAGATGAGAATGATCTTGATTGATAAATTGTTGTATGGCAAGTTCAATAAGATGATTGACTCGACATTTTCTCCGAAGCTTAGGTATCCTAACACTCCAATAAGAGAAAATAATGTAGTGATAATGACCATGGAAATGGCTAATATCTTGGGGAAGTTTTGAGGATTTTGCATGGACGATTCAATAGGTAAAATCAA
Source organism: Yamadazyma atmosphaerica (assembly GCA_030574775.1). Lineage (NCBI taxonomy): Eukaryota > Fungi > Ascomycota > Pichiomycetes > Serinales > Debaryomycetaceae > Yamadazyma > Yamadazyma atmosphaerica. Next base: position 290,389 of record JAJMFQ010000005.1, on the reverse strand, counting down.
TCCAATTCCCTCGAATGAAGTGACAGCAACTCCTACTAACATGGACCAGCTGTTGGAGTTGAACTGGATGATGTTGGGACCCATACCATTTTCCACCAACGTAGAAATCGAATAGTAGAAGATGATCACGAGCCCGATCACAATGAACACGGAACTGATTAAAGAAATAACCGACAATTTGGAGATTTTTCTAATCAACACAAGCGGTATCAACAATAAGAATTGAGCCATAACCAATTTGAACTGATTAATATTGAAAAGCTCCGAGATATTTTCAGTTGCAAATAAGATATACGTAGAAACAAACCCCACTTGACTGATGATGATGGATATAGAAACCAATATTTTCAAGGGATTTCCGTATGTCTTGAACCCTAGTTCACCAAAAGATGAGATTTTGAAGGAGTTTTTAGCAGTAATCAATAGCAAATAGCAAATGTAGGTGATGACTCCAAATACATTTAGAGTAATGATAGAGAACAATAATCCTCCATTAGCAAATGCTTTCGGCAAAAACAAGATCCCCGAACCCACCAAGGCCTTGAAAACCAAAAAATACGTCTTCAAGTCAGACGATTTACTGGAATCACCAGATTGAGGAGCTGGATGTTTGGAATTCTTATGAGGGTGATTGTTTTCTCTCATACTGGCATAATAACTTGGGGTTTCTTCCCCTAATAATAAACTTTCTTCATCTTCGTGATCGTTTTCATAGTCCGTGTCATCATCAAGCTGTTCACCAGCGAAGTTCAGATAAATATTTAAGAATTCTATCAAATTATTGGTCAAAAACTTAGGAGGCGACTGGTTATTCTGGATCGATTGGTTGATGATAAATTGTCGTCTAAACCCTCCAGGAATGTTTATATCCGATGCAGTGGAGTTTCTTCTAGATTCGTCTAAAAAATTCGAGAATGATGAGGATCTTCTTAGTTTGTCATGAGAATTATTCGATGGATTATTGGTTAGATTTCGTGTGATGTCACCACCTTGGCTGTTGATGTCGGGGACTAGACGGGCAAGAGATGGATCTAAATCTCGTGGCTGTGTCTGGGAGAGCTCTTGGTAGCTTGCTGGAGGTGAAATATCTGACTCAGACATGATTCAGTTAGCACTAGATATTAGCCGCAGAATACAAATGTCAATGCGAAAAGTATTGTCTTACAGAATGTCGGAAGAAAAGACTATCTAGAAGCTTATAAAATGTCTGTGGTTTAACACTGAAACAGTTTATTGTTGTATCTAGTAAATGATCTAGTAAATGAATGGGCTGATATTATTGTAAAAGCTGACCAAAACTGTGGATTTTGATGGTGTCATTTTATCATTTCTTTTGGTGCGCACTGGTTGTTGGAGCGATGAGCACGTTAGTACCATACGGCTCTATAAATATCTACAAATGTCTACAAATATCTACTAACAGATTAATTCAGCTTGATATATAGCTGTTGGGTAAACTTGATATATAGTCGTCTGGTTAACTTGTAGACACCCCAGTTTTTCAAAAACTAAAAAACCAAGAAAATGAATCATCTGTTGTAACCATGCGTTATGATCTGGTACAGCATAACAGGCAGACCACGCCAGACTAATGCACCGAAGCATAACGTCAAACCATTACGTAGTAGACCAATGTAGTCAATCAGTCAATGTAGTTGGTATGTGCTGCACCTCAAGTATACGTTTACGGAGTCCGACCCCGTATAATCCCCATACAGAAGAATACGGAGAGGCTATATCATCAACAGCGTGGGGGTTGATGGGGGATTGAGTGGGGGATACTTGGGGACCCAGGCGTTCTCTTTCCCGGTTCTTCATCAATCCAGAATTCCGAAGCTCCATCGATCGCCTTCGCATGCGGAAAAAGAAATGCTCACAATACGTCCGTCTGCGGACCTCTTTCTACAACGGGAAGAAGGAATGCAGGCCCTAACCGCCGCCGAGGCTGGACCTAATATCTGTGACCCCAGGCAAGCCGCGGGTCCACCTGGAACCAAACCATGCCAAGTTAGGATACCGGTGGAGGAATATTTCCGAACTCCATCAATCCATCTCTCCACGGTTCCGGTCCAAGCTTCGTAGTCTTTTTCATGTGCTTACTATGGTTAACATGTCCCTCTGATATAGCAACTACTTCATTTCGCCATACTAATCGAATTGCCATCAAAGCAATTGTCGCTTGAAAGCAATCCGGTGCAATGGGTCAAGGGCTCTCATCGGTCACCTCTCCACCACGCAAAAAAAAAAAAAATTTCCGCGATACAACGTTGTATTGGATGACTCGCAAATGGCTCAGTTTCCCGGGGACGTCTGCGCCCGTGGACGCGAGGCAAACACACATGTTTGCAACTTCTATCGCTTCTATCATACCTTATCTCAAGTAGATGTATTTCAGGCGTATAAAACTACTCTACCATGTTTCTGAACATGAAACTTGACTACAAAATATCCATAATACCCTTGTATCTTCCTCTGATTACTCGTCGTTTACCGCCTGAATCATATGACAATAGCCTATTTTAACCCCAATGTGCGGCGCTGGAAAAAAGGAAAAAGTCGATTAATTTTTATCGGAATTTTGGATGAAATTCGTTTGTTTCCACTTACTCCATGGGGGAGAGCGGGAAACAATTAACTCCCCCATTTTTTTTTTAGCAGTATACGGGTGATATAAATAGTGGCGTATTCCCATTTGACACCTTACAGTATTTTTGACCAACTTTTTATTCTTGCGTTTGACACTGGTCGCTACTTGACAGTAGTTAACTCGTAACTCCATCACACATAGCACACTGACACCATTCTCATCATGAACTGTTTCGATGACTTATACCTTAAAGATATAAATGTGTACAGCGGTCCAAAATATCAATTTGAAGAGACTGTTGATTATTTGTCCAATGAACATCATATACCTGATTCTTTACTAGCAAGATGTCATAAGAGTTGTCGTCATTTCGACATGTCTGCTATTATTCCTTCTACGGCATCGGTAAGATTACAGAATATTTCCTGGAGACGATTAAATAAGAATTTGTTTAAATTGAAAGAGGTGAACCCACAATCCATTAACTGGTACAAAGATTATGACATCAACTGGTGTTATGGACCTAAATATCCTGACTGTGACTTGATTGATCAAGCTCCAGTTGCACCACAACAAGATATGGATATGTCATTTGATTATAGCTTTGAATCTGAAGAAATAGCTCCAGTGGATTACGATTCTGATTATGATTCGGATTGTGAAAGTGATTCTTTGCAATCCACATCGACCGAATCGTTATTATCCTGCAATTCCATGGATTCCAATTCATCCAGCTCTTCATTTGAAACTTCAATCAAGTCTAATAATAATATCAAGTCCAATAATTCTAACATCAAGTCTAAAGAGAGTGTGTGCCAAACTAATAAAAGAGTTAAATTCAACTTTATCGTTAGCTCAAGAGAGATTATCAATGGTATTGCTATAGACTATGACTTTTTAGACGACTCCATGATTCAAGTATGACCTTACGCTATGACCTTTAATTGGAATATCAGGTATATTCACTTCATTTCTTTTCTTTTAATTTTGTATTATTCCACTATTTAATTTGTATAGCATCTGAAAAATATTTATTAATATCCTACTTTACTTGTAGCCTGTGAACTGGCCAACCGGCTAGACCCTCAATTCATTCAAGTAATGATGCTTCTACAGAGGACTAAAAAAGAAAGTTAATAAAACCTTAATTTGCATAGTTCTCCGGGACTTTCATCTGAAATTGATATGCTCTGGGCGAAAGAAGGTTTTGATGGCTCTATTTTATGCCATATGCTTACTGAGCTAGGTAACCAAGATTCATACATGGTCATATGTCCGCTGACATGGGTTCTAGTCTAGAATCACTACATGCATTTATACACCTTGAACAAAAGTCTCTCTGCGAATGGTTCTCATAATCGGGGCAAAATGTTGCAGCCTCTGTAACTTGCATGCTGCATGCGTCCAACATGCATATGGAACAAAGATATCCTCGGGAAATCCTTCTGCGTTAACTAATGAATAATTTCATGTTGGCCCTATTCCACTTCTCCGTGGTGCTTATTGTAATGAAATATGGCCTGACACTCTTGGAGGACCCTGGTTGATTGTTTCCTTGATGACCTAACAATAGCATTGTGGCCCTATAGGGGAAACACCCACTTGTGTTCCTGCTGCGAACAATATTCCTCTGAAAATTGAAAAAAGTGGGGGTGTGTGTTTTCTTCTATATTAAGCAACTTATTTGACGACGATGGTTACACTTGCCATCCGTTGACCCATAACACCCAAAGCAATTCTGTAACAAAGCAATATTCTAACAAAGGTATCAACAAAGGTGTGTTGTTGATAGAGGCGAAAGAGTACTTTCTCCAATGGGGTCCCCCACATTTTTTCCCCCATCTCACCATTTCCTTATACGTTCTATTGCACCTCAGTTCTCCAACAACTTCACCGGGATTTGCAACTCCGCTTAATGTCTTTTTACCCCATCTCTGGCTTATTGATGTTACTCCATTTCTTTAACCCACATACACCATATCGGGTGAATTTCATAATCTGGCTCAGCCCTTTCTAATGTGGGGCATTTGAGGTACGACCGGAGTGGCGTATTCGAAGCCTTTGCATTCTGGCATCTTCGGAGCGTATTGGCATCTTCGGAGCGTATTGGTATCTTCGGAATACATTCTGGTAAACATGAGTTTGATGTGGGGACGTTTGTTTGAACCATGTTTAGTCTAATCTCTTAGATCCAAGTGATCAATGGTCTTTTACCCTTAAAAATCACTACCGTTTCATCTCTTCAACTTCGCTTTAAACATTTACTCGTCACTTGCCCTTTTTCTAGGATTTACGTCCTCTTTTTCGACTACGTCCTTGTTATTGATTTTATGATTCAACATTAACTGAAAACTGTTAAGTGATTTGAGATTGTTCAATGTATTCAAACTACTAGCCATAAATTCATTGTGATTATCCATCAACTCGTTTAGTGGCTCAGTCATCGACTTTATAGACTCCGTCAAGAGCTTGTATGGATCTTCTGTCATTTTTCTGATTCCAATGAGCTGTGTTCGAGATTATTTTTAATGAGACGCGATTTGAAAAGCATCATATAGATCTATCTAGCGGCTATGAATTAGACCATGAGTGACGACGATTTTAACGATGATTTGGACGCGTATCTCATGGGGAATCCAGCTGTCAAGCAGGCTGTAACTCTGGCTGTTGACATGAATAAAAAAAAGCCTCCTCAAAATGTCATGAATAATGTTACTAATAACTCCACAAAACTATCTACCGCATCTCACAAATCAAGAGTCAATTCTAGTCCTAATGTATCACGAGGTTCCATCGAGTCCCTGTCCCGGTCAAGCTCGAAACAACAAAGAGATCTATTTGGCAACATTGTAGATTCCAGTGGTGATGAAAGGACCTTGGGGTCATCACAACTTGTGCCTATTCAACCAGAAGTCCCTACTCATCATGAAATAGATTATGACGCTCTTGAAACTTATATCTATCCGATAAATTATGAAATTCGGGACTATCAATTCAACATTATTGAAAAAAGCTTTTATCACAATATCTTGGTAGCATTGCCCACTGGATTGGGGAAGACTTTCATCGCTGCCACAATTATACTTAATTATTTTAGGTGGTTCCCGAACCTGAAGATCATATTCATGGCCCCCACAAAACCGTTGGTTGCCCAGCAAATCAAGGCTTGTTTCAATATAATTGGTATGAAGGATAAATTTGCCATATTGTTGGATAAGCTGAAACGGAACCGTCAGGAAATATGGGATCAATTTAATATTTTCTTCACTACTCCACAGGTGGTTGAAAATGATTTTTGTAATGGGATTGTGGATCCAAAAACTGTTAGTCTATTGATTGTCGATGAGGCACATAAATCAAGAGGGAACTATGCTTATAATAATGTGGTGAAATTCTTGAATCGTTTCAACCAAAGTTACAGAATTGTAGCCCTTACTGCTACTCCCTCGGCCACCGTGGAAGGTATTAAAGAGATCATTGAGAATTTGGGTATCAACAAAATTGAAATCCGTACCGAAAATTCTATCGATATCATCAAGTATTTTAAAACCAAATCTATCGATAAAGTCGATATAGATGTAGGGAAAAACATGTTGATTCTGACTTGTATGACGTTACTCAAAGATGCGGCCCTTCCATTCGTTAAGCAGGCTAACGAAAAGCATCTATTTGGTATGACAGAACCTGAATCTTTGAATAGTTTCAAATTGCTTGAGATCTCAAAGCGTAACTTATCGCCAGCAGCGAATAACAGGAAACCTGACTCTGTCAAATGGCTGAATCATTTTCTCCTCAAATTGTTGATTTTCATCGCTAACGGGTTCAAAAAATTGAAGATATACGGCTATAGTAATTTCAAAACCTTCTTCTTGGACAATTATAATAAAGCCAAGTCGTCTAAAAACAAGTTAATGAAAGAATTTTTCGGTGGTAGCAATATTATCGAGCTATTGACTTTTCTAGATAAGAATAGTCCTAGTGCCACGGAAAGTGGTAACATCAGTCATCCCAAAATCTCAACTTTAATCGAATATATCAATGAGTTTTATGAAAGCCGTCCTAACTTCAATGAGTCAAAGATTATCATATTCACTGAATATAGGGACTCGGCACTAGAAATAGTCACCAACATTGAACAATTGAATAACAGTAAGTTAAATCCTCACATTTTTATTGGACAAGCACCTGATAGCAGCAATAGTGATGGGTTGGCTCTTGAAACCAAAGATAAAGGTAAGACGACCAGGACCTCTTCTGAAGACGCAAAGTTGAAAGGTATGAACCAGAAAGTTCAGAAGCAATTAATCAAAGACTTCAAAGGACAAAAATATAATATCTTGGTCGCTACTTCTATTGGAGAGGAAGGTTTAGATATCGGTGAAGTGGACTTAATCGTCTGCTACGACTCCACAAGCTCTCCTATCAAAAATATCCAGAGACTTGGTAGAACTGGTAGAAAAAGAGAAGGTCAAATATTGATGTTGTTTTCGGGTAATGAAAGGGATAAATTCGACAAGGCCATGGATAATTATGAATGGATCCAAAAATATATTATAAAACACGAGCGGGAATTGACAAGAGCATCACCGCCTAGAAGAATTTTGCCTAAACAGTACAAGCCTCTTCTTGTCAAGAAGTTTATTGATGTCGATGAGATTACTGTGGATGATAATGATGAGATCATTAAAATAGCCATGAACTATATGAAAGATAATGCCAGTGCTGCAAAGACGAGTAAGACTAAGACAAACTCAAAGAAGAAAACTGACAAAATTACAAAGAAATTTTTCATGCCCGACAATGTGGAAACGGGATTCATGAATGTTTCTGAATTATTAAATCCAAACTCCAAGTCGAAGAAGGTTTCTAAACATCCTCATTCTCCTTCAACTCTGCAAGAACTTGAGCTAATAGATACTAGCAGCTTAAATGTTAGTAGAAAGAGTGACGATGATTCCAGTTATACTAAACGCAAGGAGAAGGAAGCAGATCTTACCCATGCACCAGAATATCAAGCTAATGTCTCAGTGACTAATGGAAAGTCATTAGGTCCAAAGCGACAGAAATTGAAACTGGCACCAATTGAACCAACAAATGTGATAAATCTTGTGGATTCTCAATCGCAAAAGGAACCTGAACAGAGCTTCAATTCTCAAGACGATTTCAATGATGTGTTCAATGATGAGTTCAATGATGATTTGGACAACCAATTAAAACACAGTTCTCCTAAACTAACCGAACCTACTTCAAATGAATTCGATGACGTCTTACACCATCAACTAGGCATTCTTGCTTCAAGTACTCAAATTGGAGTTGAATCTGAAATGGCTGCAAAAAATAAGAATCCCAAAGAACTAGTCAATGATGTCATAGCTTCTAATATTTTTGAAGAGTCAGACGGGTTTTTGACATCGCAAGAAAAACTCGAATTGTTCACCAACTATTATAATCCTGTCACCGAGTTCAAATCTTACCATCCTATAGTTACCCAGTCATCTCCTCCACCACTTTCAAGCACCAAGTCAACTCGATTTATTCACTTCACTAATTTCCATAATGATTTGAATGACGCCAAAGCCAAGCAGATTATCAAGGAATATCGTGATACAAACCATACCAATTCTGAAGATAATTCCATAGCATCTTGTATAAAGTATCTTAACAACCATTAATGCATATATTATAGATTTAGTATCTGTTACCCGGACTCTGTTTCGGTCCATCCACTACCATCACCAATCTGCGACACCGTTGAAGAAGCAGAAGTAAACTTTTCTTTCTTCTTTTCTTTTCTTCTTCATCTTTATGCAGGGGCATTACGTGTATCAGTGAGGATTCGTCCGAGATCATGTTTTTGCTAGTTGAAAACTATAACCTGACAAGCTCTTCAGTGTGTGATAGTCTTGTGCTATTGATGCTGAAGGAATTTTTGGACCCACTCAAAGTTGATGATTCTTTGAATATCAACTTTTCACCACTTTTATCTTGACTATAGTGAGGTCGCCATGTTCAAGTTAATTCTGGTGGAACCCTGAACGTTTGTTCTATTAGTTGTGGACTCAAAGTCTGAAAGTTATTACGTTCCTGCCTTGTGCCTCGCTCGATTTGATAATCCCATTATTGAGTCTTGAGCTGGATACTTGATGATACTACTGTGTCACTCGAATAATAGGCTAGATTAACTAAGGTTTCCTTTGAGTGCGATACCATCAGATTGAGTGGTGTTATTGTAATTATAAACCTTTACATTGAAAGATACTGTTGTGTTTTACTCTTCTAATTTTTGTTTTGTAGCATTTTTACTTCGATTCCTTTATTCTCTGTACTATTTGGGTACCTACCATTTATCGTTGGCGTGCCTCCTAAGTATTATATTACACCTCCTCCTATGTATTGTCTTGCTTCTTGTAGTGAGTTCATAACACTGAAAGCTTTATGCAGCTAACGAATCGAAAATTTTTTAGTGCGAGGTCGCAAGTGAAAAACTGCAACTTGATAGAATCCTACAAGCATCTTACACTAAGAATGTTCAAGAAGTTTTCCAAGGAAGAGATCCACTCTCGATCTAATATCAAATCCTCCGCTCAAAGAGGTTTGAAAACAAAATTTGTAGACAATTTTGAAGACTTAGAACCAGTTATTGATGAAATAATTCCTAAGAAATCGCAAGCGATCTTAATCAAATGTGAAGATAAAATCCAATTATATTCCGTAGATAATGAAGTGGTGTTGTTCCAACATTTCGATGATTTAATTCCCCACCTTAAAATTGTTCATAAATACCCAGACTGCTTTCCTAAAGTCCAAGTAGATAGAGGAGCCATCAAGTTTGTATTATCGGGTGCTAATATAATGTGTCCTGGTTTAACCAGTGCTGGGGGTAAATTACCTGAGGAGAATTTGCCTGAAGGTAGTATTGTTATGGTGTATGCTGAAGGAAAGGAAAATTCTTTGGCCATCGGGAAATTGTTGATGAGTACTGATGACATAAAATCTAAAAATAAGGGACACGGTATCGAATTGGTCCATTACTTGGGTGATGGATTATGGAACTTGAAGGAATAAAAAAAATACGTATTCTATATTATTTCTACGTATATATCTTGGTTATCTGACAACTGGAAATCATTTATAGTGGCAATTTCGTCATCTAGATATTGCTTCAATGACAAATCCTCATTAATAAAATAATATACATTAAATGCCAGAATTGATTCTCCGGTCAATTTACTGATTAGCCCCAATAATCTTAAAATGGTGAAACTCTTCAAGACTAGTTTGTTTGTTATAAGGCTCTTTGTTCCTTCCATGGAGGTTTTGTAAATATTCACCCGTAGTTTGTCATAATAAAACTCGTGATATTTAGCAGCAGTGGATTGGTTGGTGATGACATTCGCTGCCGACTTCATTTGATACTTCTGTAGCAACAACTCGTATCTCTTTTTGTTTATGCAATCATATTCCTGCTGTTTGACTTTATTGATGAAATATAACTCACTGTTGGTGATTTCATCTTCTGTGAGATAGCTTCCGTTCAATTTGTAGAGTTGATTAGCAGTTGGCTTAGAGGAACATATAAACCTTCCAACAATATGAATCATGACCTCATCCTCATGCAACCCATCGAAGACAGGGTTTCCATTGATTCTTAATTCTTCCACTACATCAATCAGTGATAAGTCATTTAGTACTTCCCAGTCACTGATTAAGTTATATCTGACATCAAGAATTCGTATCGAAAACTCATCAACAGATCTTATTCGATTGTTAGCAAGAACAACGTTGTCACAAGCTAACTTTGGGACTTTCGTTAGGTCATTGAAGGATAAGTCAATGTACTTCAATTTTGCTGGCATATCCAATTTTTCTATGTCTATGTCTTCATAATGATTACTTGCCACGCTCAACTCAGCTAAGTTTGGGAAGCATGCTAAAAGCTGATTCAAACTGGAAATCGGTATATCTGTGTTAGACATATGTAATGCTGTCACAGTAGGATTCTGTAATGTTACGTTTGCTCCAGGCTTGTTTAATTGATTCCCATTCAAGTTCAACGTCTTCAACTTGGGAAGTTTCTCAATTATTGATTGAATTTCTTCAAAGCTAGTAAATAAATTATAGCTCAAGTCTAGCTTAGTCACATTATCCAATGAAAAGCCTATCCCCGAATCATTGCCTGACATTATACCTTGTTTATCCAAAGATATAGAAATCAACTTACTGAAATTTGCATTCATGGCATTCAATTTATCAAACCCATAATTCTCAACTACCTTTGTTCCAAACTTCATCAGATCAATTATATTACCATCTTCCCATCCATATTGTTCTATCAATGCTTGTTCAAATGTCTTGGGCTCTAGAAGTTTAGAATTGTTGCTCTTTATAAATGACCCTGCTCCCTCTTTCTGAGGTATAAAATATTGTTGGTTTCCGATATTACCATTATTCTTCCCTCTGGTTTCATCATCCCATTCTACTCCCAATGCCGTGACTTCATCTCCCCATTGCGGTATCAGTCCTACAAATCTAACAGTAGCGAAGCTTCCATCTCGAAATTGAACTCTATCTCCTACGTTATACATGTATGTGCCTTCTTATGTCTCAGTTTGGGCTCTGGAAGATTACGCCAAATCGAGATCTACGCGGTGAACATTATGCGATAAGAGATGATGAAAAAAAGTGAAGGATCATTTATATATTGCAGAAATCTCTTTCTGATAAACGTTACTTATTCATTCCAATTGACGGATCTGTCTTGTTCTAGTTATTAATACCATAATTGTCATTCAATAACCCATCCAAGTCGAATTCTTTAGCCCAAGAAGTTACAACTGTAGTTTGTTCAGATTTTGGTGGTTCTTTGTCCCCTCTTAATGAACTTTTGGCATTTTTATTGAAAGCTTCGGTATTTTTATTAGTGGCATCACTGTCAGCTTCTTGGTTGCCGAATTTGGACGTGTTAGGTAAGGTCCAAGCCAAGATTTTGCCATCTCTCCAGTCATTCAATACAGATTGAGCAGCACTTTCCAAGTTTGGTATACCTCCTTTCCCTAATCTACCTCTAGTTCTAGCTATGTGAATTAAAAATTGTTTACTAAAATCTTCGAAGCTAGAAGCTGGCAAAGATGGCAAGTTGTAAAACGTCTTTAATCCATCGGCCATTTCAGTATCCTTCGAAAACTTCTTCAACAACATGTTCACAGGAGCTATTGGGTCCAATATTTGTTTAGGGGGTAAAGCAGATAATAATGCTAATTTGGCTTCTTGGCTAGCCTTGGTACTTTTCTTACCAAAGATTTCATCTGGGAAAACAATCCCTGGAGAATCCAAGATTTTCAATTTGTTGTCAATTTTAATTTCTCTCATAGAGGTGGTCACACCAGCCTGATTACCCACTGGGCAAGCTTTGGAGTTGTTTCCGATTCTATTTGTCAATGCATTGATGATAGAAGATTTACCAACGTTAGGGTATCCAATTACCCCAACTATTATGGATCTCTTTAAATTAGCTTTGGTGGAGTATGTCTTTAAGGATTGTAATAATTGGTTAGCAGTTAATGCTGATGTCAAATTTTTATTGAAGCTGGAAGGAGCTGAGCCCGAGGTAGCCTTAATTGGAACAGTAGGGAAGGAAGCTTTTAAGAAGTTTAACCATTGATTCAAAGCATTGGTAGGAATCAAATCTACTTTATTCAATATCAATATTAATCTCTTATTCCCACTTTGTAAGACAGCTTCTTCAACCTTCTTGGATCTGGTATTTTCTGGGTCTCTAGCATCCAATACATATAATATTACATCTGACTGCTCTACCACGCTTTTAAAGATTTTATCATAAGCCTTACGAGAATTGTCAATTTGAGTGTTTCCCATGTCTTCTTCTTCTTCATCCATGCTTATATCATACTCTATGTCTTCGTCTGAGTCAACCATTTGATCATCTTCATCATTATCATCATCACCGTCATAATTCTTAGCTGCTTGCTGAGCTGATTCCAACAAGGCGGACAATCCATTATTTCCATCTTGCAAATCATCATCCGAGTCGTCATCGATATCGATATCATTATCTACAGATTCTCCACGGAGCAATGCTTCTTCACGAGCCTGTTGTCTTTCCAATTTCATTTGCTCTCTCTTCTCTTTCTCAACTCTTCTTTGCTCTTCTAGTTCGGAAATGATTTTGTCTTTATAAGGGAAACTGGATGGGATACCAGGATCTTTATTTAATCTTGATTTCCATGTTGGATCTCTCTTGGCTAACTTTCTATCTTTTCTTTGTTTTGCAAGGGCTTTCTTCTTGATTCCTTCTCTCAACTTGGTTGATGTTCTCTTCGAGGTACGCTTCTTAGCTCTCATTTCTGCCTACTTTTTATTGTATTGCAATTACTATAATCGTAAAAAAAAATTGAAAAAAATTGTGCGATGGAGATGAGGAAGAGCTGCAAAAACTATATCATTGGTAAATACACTACGCGTACAAATAAAAGTGTTGCAACCTCTTGTCAAGTTGATAAGCATAGAGAAGGTATATTGGAAAGATGTCCAGTAGAGTTTTGATGATCTAAGAATTCGTTTACATTATATAGAAAAATGCATCTGTAAGGTTTGTGGTTCTGTCCATGTCCTCTTCATTATATCTGCATTACTTATCACACTTAGTCCTCAAAAGTATCATGGTCATCAGATTCAGGTTTTTGATACTCAAAATCTTTGACTCCAAGATCCTTGAGATTCGCCTTTATGTTTGTTCTCTGGGTCTTCTTGGAATCACCTTCATCTTTTCTATGATTCTTTTCTTTCATATCTTCACTTTCTCCCTTCCCCACGATTTTTAAATCCCCATTATCCAATAAGTCCAATAAATCAGCATTTGTTAACCGGTTACCATCTTGCAGACTGGATTTATCGTCTGCCAATCTATTGACTATCTTATCTTTTATAGCTTGCTTCCACTCCCCGGCCTTTTCTGGTACTTTCTTCTTAGCATATCTAGCAGCATTTGCGAAATCTTCAGCGCCTAAAACAATCTCAACTGAATCTCTGGCAGCTAACCGTTGCTTTGTATTGTCATTCCTTGTTTCCACATATGGGAATTGGCTTTTTAGAGTCTTGGAATCGTTTCCGCCTTCGTATTTCACTGCCTTAGATAATACTTCTCCAGTATTGTTAATTGGAATACAAGAACAGACATGAAATAGTCCACAAAGTAGAAGAATGTTATCCTTGGACAATAACATAATTATGCGTATACTCGTTTGTAATTCTACTGTATATTTTGTGAATAAATAGCTCAATGATAGCAAAGAATTGAATTAGTGTAATATAATACAAGCGGAAAGAAAAAAGAAAAAAGCAGTTGTCCTTCTATGGAAAGCACCACAAATGCAAAATCTTCTCAACCAAATTTGGATAATGTGGGAACAAAACATTTTAGTCAATGTTTCTTGATTTCTGAATCGATATATTACTGGCACTTCTCTGTAATGATTCTCTACTGTTATTCTGAGAATGGAAGAACACGTTACCGGCGTTCCCTTTTTTGGGCACCACAAATGGCTTATTGATGAAATTTGTGATATTATTGTTGAAACTGTTATTTCCATTGTTATAATCATTTTCATCATGTTCAAAGTCCCTTGTTTCGTTCAAATTAATGGCCGATCTGGTTCTGAGTTGAGCCAAATTAGGGCTGGATTGTGATGAGCTCATTGTTCCCTCTTCTAAACTCAAATCAAAATCATTTTGTGTGATTTGGTTATATCTAGTTTGAGCATCGATAACTTGTCCCAAGAATGGAACTTTGATCAAGTTTTCATATGCATATTTCTTGACATTGTTTAACTTACGACTCTTCAAAAGGTTAGATCTATTCTTGGTGAAATTGTAGACTATTACCAGGAGTAATACGAAAAACAACATGGAGAATATTACACTGCCGTCACTGTCTTCGTCATTATCAGTATCGAAAGCCTTACTGTTAACTATAGCTCCACCCGGCACAAATTTCTTATGTGAGATCTCGCTTGGATGAACACCAATTATGGGACCGTCCTTTTTACTTGAAGGTATTTCTGATGATGCATACAATAAGATTTTTCCTAATGTCCATGAGAGTTCATTCCCATCAATCGAATCGGTAGACTTGAAAGGCACATGTGCTTTGGTAATCTCTTTTCCCTCTTGATCGTCCTGCTTATTTTCATCTGGCAATTCCACATCTAACCTTGGCAACTCAAACCCTTCGTGCAATACGTTTATCACCCAACTAGCCTTGAAACATGCATCTTTTAAAAATTCGTCAGGGTCTAGATTTGAATATTGACCTTTCTCTGAATTACTTAATACCGTAGACCAGTCACTTTCACAAAACTCTTTTACCCTCTCGTTAAATATACGGTAGTTGTATTCCCCTCCACTTTTGAATACATCATTTGCAGTATACCAATATTCTGAAATACCCACAAACTTATCATTGTCGAAATTCAATTTAGGTCCGTGGACTCCATTAAATAAACAGGGGGTGTCTTTGCAGGGGATATTCTTCAAGAGCAAAGGATATATGGTTTTGATGCACATTTCATAATGACCAATACCTTTTATTTTATATGAACTCTTTTCATATTCGTAGTCCATTTCGGCGTCCTTAGGCAAACAAGGATCATTGATAGTATGATCCACCTGAGAATTGATCTTAGCTAAATTGATCAACTGAGCTAAATATCTCTTTCTGGCTTCATTAGCTCCAAATCCAAGCCAAGTCTCAACAAACACTGGCCATTCCTGAGTAACACCATTGATGTTCCGAATCAATACATGCGACATATCTTCATCGTGCTTCTTGAGATCTTCCGAAGATGAAGGAACAAATGCTATCTGGGTGGACGCACCTCCCATATCCATAAACCCAATCGATTCATGAGCAGTATTTTCAGATGTTTCTTGATAGTTGTCTAATTGTCCCATTAAATAATTCAACCCCAACCAGCCATAAATTCCCTCGACTTCTCCATCAATAATTTGAACATGATCCTCACATTTATGAATCAAAAATGGAGAATTCTTCCTCAAAAGAGAACAAGCCTCTTTAAGAATTTTCTTCCTGTCAGTCTCGGGTAGTAATCTCATACCTGCTGTTGCAAGTACAAATATAGGAGTCTCCAGCAATTTGTCATCTGGTATTATTTCTTCAGCAAATTTCACCAAATGTTCAAGATGATCTGTCCATAAGTTCTTGAACTTTTTCGGATCATTATACTTGGATATTCCTGGAGTTATCTTCTTAGTCCAATTGGCTTCTTGGGAGATCTTTGGCGGTGATTGCAAGACCTTGGAATCCTTGACATTTTTAATGACGTACTGAGGATCTGGCCATTTATAAATTTGTATACGTGACCCTGATGATCCCGAATCTACCACTATCCCATACTTATAATTTGAATCTGGAATATCTACCATCGTATATGTAAAAATGCCGATTTATTTCTTACTTGTAATGCCTATGAAATGACAACCTCTCCTTGTACTGAATCTCCGAGAAATTTGTGTGGTGGACTCCGAGTCTTATCGCTATTAGCAGCTGGCATTTTTCATTTCTGAGCGCGTGGAGCTTTGAGTATTGATTAGCCAGACTAGAAGAATACAAGACAAAGCATAATAATAATAACAATATAATGATTATATTACCTAATACACCACCGATTCCAGGTTCATTTAATGTTACTTCGGATGTGTTTCCTTCTCAATTGAGTTCCATAAGAGCATCACTAGCTAACCCCACCATTGACAGTTATAATGATCTTGTGAGGTATGTAGTGAATTTAGAACAATATGTGGAGGAGCTCTTTAAGTTTGGCAAACAAAGACTGGGTAGTAGGGATTTTGACTCCATTGTAAAGTTCAGTGGAAGCTATAAATTAGTCACATCCACCCAGCCGCCATGGCTGAATATTGCCTATAATCCAAAAGTCATGGAGAAGTTTGGTGCTAATGATGATGATGTTGAAAATACGAAGAACATGGATTTGAAAGTCAACGCTGAAAAGCTTAAGAAGAAATTAGAAGCAATGAAGCCAAAAGAAATTGACTGGATGTTGTACAACGAGTTAGAATTGGCCATTGTTTCTACCACTTTAATTTACACTCGATTAGGAGCTGAGTTGATTAACGATCTAATTGAGCTCGATTTCGACCAGAAAACCCAAATGGAAGAGATTAATGAAAAATGGAAACAAGTTATAAGTTTCTACAAAAAAGGAATCTCATTCATTAAGTTAGCTCAGTTATTAAATGACCACTATAATGAAAGTAATCATTTGAACGGAGATGTACTCATTTTCCTAGAGAAAATCAATAGTCTTTCCATCCAAATGTCAATTTTGTGTAAATCTTCCTGGATGAATAGAAGCACTTTCAACGAAACAGAATCTTTCAAAACCACTAACAATGGGACTTTGTGTCGGGTAGCGATTTACGTGGTAGATGAATTGAGGAGCTCTAAACAGATCTTGAACAATCTTGCTGACAATAATAACAACTACTTGGTGCGTTTCACAAAGGACAAATGGGCACCATATTTAAGCATTATTGAAAGATATACCGTGGCTTACGCGGGATTATTCTTGTCAATAGAGACATATCAACAAGATAAAATAGGTCAAGCCATAGGAATATTGAACTTTTGCCTTTTAAATCTACAAAGTAAGAGACAGTCTGAAATTTCTCCAAAGAATAACAAATTGATAACCAAATTCAAGTCTAAAATCTCCACAAAAAAGAATGAGAGGTTCATCAAGAATCTTCAATCAATAACTTCTTTAAATTTGAATGATTCCTTATTCAGCGAAAAATCGGGTATTATTTTGAAAGACTTGAGCTTTCTCTTTGATCAGTTGGTTCAGTTGCACTTAAAATTTACCAAAGAGAACGATAACTTGAAATTTGACAAAGTAGCTGATATTCAAGACATTCACAAAGATAACAAATGGCCGTTAGGATCTCAAATTCCTGTTAGTGACATCTCAACTTTCATGCCCAAATGCTTAAACAATTCAAACTCTGGTGCCACTGGTGGTGCTGATGGTCCAAGTTCTCTGTATCCTGGGAGAGGAGCCTATTATTAGCTTTCTATTATTTGTCCTATTTATAGGCTAGTTTATATAAATATTCCAAAGCTACTTAGTTGAAAGATCTGAAAATCGAATGGATCTCTTGTTTGGAAACGTGGAAATCAATATCGTTGAAGTTGCTTGTCAAAATCTTATCTAGTCTAAAGAAATAATTCACAAACTGTTTCTCCATATCATTCCACAACTTGTCCAACAAATCTTTTTCGAACATCGTACTACCACTAATGAAATGCTTTTCGAGCTTTCTTCTGATTTCACCAACTCTAGCCGTTAATTCTTTGGTCGAGTAATTCGATAATATTGCCTTAACAGTCTTCTTATTATACTTCTTGGTCTTCATGTTATTGTCTGTCAACGCTTCAAAATTGTTGACAAACTCAATAATTTTACTAATATTCTGGTTCAAAAGCTTGGAGAAATAAACATCTTGTACCTTCTTGAACATTGACTCTAATTGAGTTTTCACTTTGGCTGTCCTCTCATTATTGAAAATAACTAGCTGCTCTTGTATACTGAAAATGTTTTGCAAAACACTAACGTTTCTATAATTTCTCTCTTTGTCATCAAGTTCATTATTCTTCAACAACGGGTCATCCTTTCCAAATAGATGAATTAAAGATTCACTTATTTGTTTGTATGAATCACTTAGTAATAAGTTAACACTCTTGTCATTCAAGTCCCCTTGCAAACGAGAAGGTTTGTCCAAAGTCGATTCGGTCAAATGAAAAAACTGGTTGACGTTTTTTATACTGGGAAGAATTCCACATTTTGCACTGATCGATGATTTATTGATTGAGTCGATCAAAACAGTCACGAACTTATTCCAAATATTTTTGTACTTGTCTAATATCTTCTTCAAAAAGTTGAACACAAAAAAGTCATGGTTGAACTTTTGTGATTCGACAGAAAGAGTATCCAAGTAAATTAAAATTATAGGTACGTTGTACTCAACAGGCAAGACCTTCTTGATGAACAAATTACTGTAGTTCCCGAAGACGTTATTCAAGTTAGCAATCAAGTCATTCGAGTAGTTGCCTATTTGTGGTTCAATTGATGTCGACTCCAATACCAGAACTCTACTTTCAAATGGGTTGAATTTCAAAAAGTCATTCAAGTCGTAAAGATCATTGGTGTAATGAAATAATTGACCGACAAAGTTCGAAAAAATAATGGACAAATCTTTGGTATCATTGACCATATCAACTATGGTTTTGGTATCTTCGATACCCTTATTTGATGTGAACTGAGGACCCAAAGCTATTTGGTCTGGGTAACTACCAGGATTGGGCGAAGTCGGAATCGTAGAATTGTCATTCTTGGGGCTTGATGGTTCAGGATGATCTCCTTCTTGAAATCCTAATCTTCCCATTAATTTATCTTTCCTAGACGACAATCTGAGTGTTCTTGATTTCTTCAAAGTCATATGTTCAGGGCTATCAAATTTAGATACACTTGAAAGACCAGGCGTAGTAGGATTAGAATTGTTGCCGTTGTTAGTATTCACTGTGGTATCCGAGGGTACAGCTGTTGCGTACTTGATAGCTTTGATCCGATGCTTCAACAATTGCTCTAAATATTCACTTAAGTTTGAAATCACGTAATTCTTCAATTCATTGAACTCAGAAGGTGCCAACGATTTGACAAAGTAAGTCAAAGGACTATAGATAACCAAACTATTCAATTCGACGAAAATGGATTTTGGGTATATTCTGTCGAAGTTACTCAACTGGTCCAATCTCGATCTAAATTCTGTCTTGAAAAACTGATTGAAGTGCTTGATGAGTTTGCTGGATACATTCTCGTAATGGGCGAAATATTGTTTCAAAGCAGACATGGAGTACAATTGATTTGAATCCTTTCCGCTTATATCACTGTCACTATCATGTACATCGAGGTCTTTGCTATCTTTTTTAATCGTTTCCAATGCATTATATAAGCCTAACACCTGCAATTCCAATGAAGACAACTTGTTAAGTCTATCGAACTCTTTGAAGCCTTCCAAGTTAGACAAGTCTTGGTCATTCATACTGATCTTATCCAAAATAGATTTTAAGTCGTTGTATAAAAGCTTCTTATTGATAGATTTCACCTGCAAACCTTGTGAATTGTTCTCGATCGCATTGATTTCCGGACCCAAGTTTTTGAAATTTATTTCCATCTTGCTAAAGACGAGATTAATGTTTTCGATCTCGTTTAAAGAATTGGTCAAATCTTCCCGTTCAGAATTTCCACTAAAATCAAGATTAATTAGTTCTTTGACATTGTTGTATTTGATCTTGTTCAATTCACTCGTGAGTTTACTAATCAAGCTATCACCATTGTCATTTATATCCCATTGCAACTCATCAAGCAACTCTTCTATTTCTGGATCTTTTTCACTCTTATAAATCTCACCTTTCTTCCTGATGTTTAATTGAGACTCTTGATCATTCTCGGTCTCCGTAAATATCGTGTCATTCTCATTCATGGAAAAGCTTCTATCATCCAGTACATCAGCTTCCAGTGAATCAATTTGACCTAATTCATTATTGGAACCGAAAAGGGGCCGTTTCAACTCTGAAAAACCTTTGCTAGATTTCGATCCCGGGTCACCTCCAAAGTTTAATTGAGAATCCATAAAATCTTCAATTTCTTGGATGGATGAGTCAATAGTGTTTGGTTTCTTGTCCTCATGAAAATTTGAAGAAGCAGAAATTTCTACCACATCATTACTGGTGTCAATATCGGGTATCTCTTCAATAGAGGGTTCAGTTCCTTTTGAAACCTGCCTACTTTTAGAGCTTGGCTCCAATTCTTTGCTCAACTCATCCAAGATATTCTCCTGTTCATTATCATCAGTGTCGACTACCTCTTCAATGCCATATGATTTACGATTTGAATCCAACGTGTTGTTTGGGTCTTGTAACTTTTGCTCTAGCTGTCTATTAAGCTCGACATTCTTTTCAAATGGTTCAGAAACCTTTCGTGTCTCTTTCTGTCTTGAGCTCTTTCTCTCGTGAATGGCGCCAGCTCCTGCTGCTGAAGAGCCAGCCGATTCTTCATTCCCAAAGATGAAACTTTGCGAGTCGTTAGTCACCTCTGCGTCACTTTGAGACGGCGTCCTATTAGTGTAGGGATAGTTACTGCTGGCATTGTTATTAGTGAGATTGTTATAATCGCTGTTTTGTAAATCTTCTCGAGTAGTGTGAGCAGTTGTTGTCATATTTAGTTCATCCAAAGTAGTCTGCGACACATTTGACCTGTCCATTACTTTCATAGGTTTCATAGGCAATTGACCGTTAGAAGTGAAATCTAAGTCTTTGTAATGATCATTCGGTTGTTTGCTGAACGGCTCTTTGGTAGGAGGCTGGTTGAAGGACAGTTGGGATGTTTGTCTAGCTTGGGGCTGGACTGGTAATACTGGATTTGGAAGGTTTTTACGTTTCAAAGACTTTGATTTTAGTAATTGAGAATCAGGCTGTGGGGTTATTACATCATGCGAGCTATTAGTAGCACTAAAAGACTTCTTGGTCGGGGTTATTGGTAAGTCAAAGTCCATGATCGAGAATCCCTTCAAGTCTGGATACTTCCCAGTGAACGAACCGAAGGTCTTGGTCAAATTTCTAGAAAATCTTTCAATTCTTTCATACCCCTCATCAGACTTCCAGAAATAGTCTTTATTTAACTTCAAGATGAATCCATCATCATCTACTCTTGTGATGCATTTCAACTCGTCAAGATCCCAGGTTCTACCAATTTGATATTGATTTTTCTGTTCATTGAACTTACCTTTCTGTAACAATACTCTACCAGAATATTTCGAGCATAATACCAATATACGGTCCTTAACACTGCCCAATTTACTGTTTGGCACATCTTTTGGGGGCGGAACAGCTGAAAATTGAGAGAATTCTTTGATTGTGATGTGAGATATGTAAGTTACTTCTCTCACATTAGCTCCATTATCCTTGATGAACTTGTTATAACAATCGTCTTTAATTTTATTAGCAACCACACTTCTATTGGAGTGCAAATCGGACAGTGAATGGTTTACCGAAGGTTGTGAAGCCGAAGCAGATCGAGATTGAGCCTGGCTATAGCTACCATAACCATTTTGGGGCATTGGAGCCGGGGCCCCCGCCATATGCGATCCTTGACTCATAGGAGCACTTTGATTATTGTAATTGTAATTGGCAGATTGAGGTTGTATTGGAGCTCCGTTTGGATAGAATCCACCTCCAGGACCGGGTGGAGGACCTGAGTTCGGCGTGAACTGGCGCCTTTGCTGTTGATTCAAATTGGGAGATCTGGAATTTTGAGGTGGTGGTTGTCGTGGGTAATTATTAGGTCTAGGGTAATTCATCTTGGATCAACGATTTTACCCTACACAAGAGAAGCACAGTGAAACAAAAATAGCCACCTAGTTGAATGTTATGGAGAAAATAAATATTGATTTCCAAAAGTTTGAGAGTTCGCAGAAGATCAGAAAAAGATTAAGCATCAACAGCATAATTAAAAAGGAGTTTCATATGTGAAAATTTCAAGAGAATTCAGATGAATATCTATATATTTGGAGACTAGGTGATTTAAACCTTTATAACCTATTTATGTGTTGAACTAGTTCTTCTTTTTGTTCTTTTTGGTAACCTTAGACTCGGATGTCTTACTATCTGATGTTACAGCCAGATCGGGGGTGGAATTTTCCTTTGGGTTTACGTTCTCTATGTCTGCTATCCTTTCTGACTTGTCAACGTATCCATCCCATAAATTAGCTAAGTCTTTGGCTCTCTCATCTATAGCAAATAACCTTCTTCTTAAGGCTTCATTGAAACAAATTTCTTGTGCCACTTTGAAAAACAGCTGAGACCAATTCTTCTTGTACACTTCACACTCTTGAACAATTTCTTTCACTTCTAACTCTTGAAATTTGACTTGTATATTGAATTGTTGGAAAAGGTCGTCTCCAATCAATCCATTTTGATATAAATTCTTGTAAACAGGCTCACTTTCTTTCAATCGTAACGATCTTCTAATAGCCTCCACTGCTCTCTTTAATAAGGCGGCCTTCATGACTTTTTCGTGGGGCTTTTGTTCTTTGGGCAACTGGGGATCATTGTATTGTTGTTTCAAGCTGTTGTATATGATTAAGCTATAATTTTCATCAAAAATTTGTTCTGCTTGAGATAAATTTTTCACTTTCCGCTGTCTGTAGATAACTGAAAATATGACAAAACACGTTAATAATACAATCAAGTAAAGTATAGGTGTAAACACCGAGATGTTTATGTGCTGCTGGGCCTCTTCTTCATCCATAATGTCGGTCCACGGATCTGTTCAATACAGAAAAATACTGGGGTTTAAACACGTAATATTTTTTTCCTCGTTTTGCCAAACCGCACAAAACAGTTGAAGCCAAACGCTCTTTATTAATCTATATAATTTACAAGTCCTAAGAATTTGGCTAGATCTCTTTTAACTGCATTGAGATCTTCATCAGAAAACTTATCTATGTGGGCTTCAATGGAACTTTTAAAATTAGCATGAGCCTCCTCTATAGTCTGGGAATTATTATCCTTTAAAAACTGATCTACGTTTTCAGAATCTGGTAATATTAATTCATAGAATTCTGCCAATTGAATCAAACTCACCTTATCTAAACTTTTGAATTCTTTCACAGTCTTAGGAAATATGTCATCCATAACATCGCCGTCTTTATTGGTTACAGGAGTAATTTTGGCATCATCATTCTGGCACTTGGAGTTTAAAACTCGGTTGATTGATCGCTCTTCTAACGAATCTAATTGAGTTTGCAATTCCCCCACTAGTTGAACAATATCATCATTGGTCACATAATCGGATAGATCTACGTCCTTACCGCTACCTTTTTTACTATCCATGTTATTCATACTTTGCTTAACATTCTTCACTTGCATCTCAATCAACTGCTGACCGGTCTTGCTAATTAAAGCAGATTGCTTCTCTACTAATTTTGACAACCCATCTATCCGCTCATTCAACTGTTCTATAGTTAATTCTGACATTTGTACCTTGATATGACTGATAGTGCTACGTTGAACAAACGAATGTGGCCAATTTCACGGGGAACAATCTCACTTTTCGCAAACCGAATTCCTGCAACCAAAGAACAGGGTTTAGCAGCAACTGTCAGGCACCAGGGGCAGTAAAGAGGCGAAGTAGTGCTTTTATGGTTTGGTATCTTTCCAGTAGTATCTAGTATGAAGAAATTATTAGCAAACGTGACATACTTGGCTTTTAATTGTCTTACCGTACCTAATAAGTCTCTACTCTACTCTATCGTGTCTGTTTGTATGCAGTACTGGTGCCGCAAGCTGCAGCTGGTCCCGAGGTCATCACCGTTTTGTCTTCGCCATAGGGTGGCACCCATACCAAGAATGCGGGTATAAAAGTAGTGACGTCAAAACGCCGAAGTTGAGACAAGCAATCGTGAAAGGTATTTAAGTTGAGAAATTCGGAATTATTATAGATCGATAACAGAATTGATAAGTTGTTTTACAGAAATGAATAAAATAGAAATCGTCACCCAACCAGAAACTAAAGATAGAGTAAAGAGGACTCCTGATAAGGATACGTTGGAGAAACTAAGAGAATTGATACAAGAGAATCCAGGAAGCACCCTATTACAAGATGTCCAGGAGCCTGATAAGGTTACAGGGCAGAAACCCTCTTCGTCTGAAATTGCAGGACGAGCATCTACTCACAAAGATGTGTCAATTGAAACTGATGATCGTACGAAAGGAGAGAAGCCAAAGAAAGAGTTAGACTTTGATGGGTTCGAGATACCTCAGGGTAAGATTCCTTTGGATGGGCATTTTTCTAGTAATGAAATCAAAGAATTGGTAAACTTAGCTATTGATGAAGGACTTCTAAAGCCTAGTGTCAAAGTGAAAGTTATAGATCGTAATGAGTTGGTGGGTGATAAGGTTGTTATAATGGAAGCAGATGACTCTGCAGATGAAAACGAGAAAGGTACTAATGATGACAACAGTAAATCAGAAGAAAAATAAGTAATTAGATCATGATGATATATCGTCGACTTTCAGTTCTTGCTTAACTTTTGTTCATTTCCGCTATTATTGTAGTAACATTGACTATATTCTTATCGCTATATATTGTATAGTTAATAGGAAACACCATTTTTTGTGCGACACTTTTTATATCTAATCGCTGCTAAAATCATAACATAAAAGGGCCAACTTAAAACTAGTAGGGTACGAGGATTATGATCCGATACTTGAAGCTTATAGTACTCACTGTTGGAGTGTTATTATGCCTCACCTTTGCTGTTCTCTATAACTATGACTTGGGAGGATCGGATTTGCCATTCTGTCGTAACGTTAAAATGTTTCCAAGTTATGCCAGAATCTTAGGATTTGATACTCGCTTTACTAAATATGCTGATAAATATTCCCTTTATTTGTATAGGGAGCAAGGAAAGGATATGAAGCCTACGGAGGATAACGGATACTTATTGGATGGTATTCCCGTGTTGTTTATCCCAGGTAATGCTGGGAGTTATAGACAAGCTCGTTCAATTGCATCTAAATCGACAAATTTAATACATGAACAGTTAGAGAAGGAGTCTGATAGCAAAATTAGGTACAAAAAAATGGATTTCTTCACCGCTGACTTTAATGAGGATTTCACTGCATTTCATGGCAAGACCATGTTGGAACAAGCAGAGTATTTGAACGAAGCTATTAAATTCATCTTGAATTTATATGCTCTGCAACAGCCTGCAGTGTCGCCTTCTGGACTGCCTTTACCTGTTCCCAAATCGGTTATAATAATAGGACATTCTATGGGAGGGATAGTTTCACGTGTGATGCTAACGCTTCCAAATTATAATTTCGATTCTATTAAAACTATCCTTACTTTATCCTCTCCTCATTTACGATCTCCATTGACCTTTGACCGAGACATTATGAAAATATACCAAGCTATTAATGAATTTTGGTCCCAAGGTTTTTACGGCGAAATCAAAGAGAACACCTTGGCTCAACTTGCCCACGATAGGTTGAAAGATTTGTCGATAATTTCTATCACCGGTGGTTTACTAGATACAGTGTTGCCTGCCGACTATACTACCTTGAAAGGTTTGGTTTCTTTCACAAATGGTTTCACCGTTTTTACCAGCGGTATTCCAGGAGTTTGGAGCTCGATAGATCACTTGGCGATCGTTTGGTGTGACCAGTTGAGGACCGTTGTTCTGAGATGTTTGTTAGACATAATTGACTACGAAAGTCCTGATAAATTAATTCCATTGCCTGAAAGAATGTCTGTATTTAACAAATACTATCGACCCGTGATAGATGACACAGTTGACTATAGTCACACATTCAGCAATAACTCGGAAATACTCAATTTCGACAAACAAAGTGTTCAGTATAAGGACGGATTTTTCAGGAGCCGTGATGGTCATAATGATGTCATTGCTTACTCGATCCCGCAGGGGAGTCTTTCCAGATTTCAAATATTAAGTTCTTCTGAGAATGTAAAGGTGTTGTTATGTAAGAATCCCCAAGACGAGAACCATAAAAGAGAAGATGTTAAGTGGTCCCTCAGTTGTATTGACTCGAGCAAAAAATTGTTAATGGCCCCCAAAACCGCAAAGGTAGATTCTATAAGAGATTCCACTATTGGGGGTAAGAGTTCTCCGAATTACGCATTGACAATCAATCTGACCCATTTGAGAGAAAATGACTACGTGATAATAGAGTCTGATGGGAGTGCTGGATATAGCAGTGATTTACTCGTAGAATCTGATGAAGAGATGAATGTTAGTAATATTCTTCGCAATCGCTATGAGCTCAAGGATACCAATTTGATGAACAAAATTCGTCTACGTGGGGTTCGTAGCAGTATATTAGCTTATCGGGTGAAATTGACGGGTATAAACAATGTTCTTGTCAAACAAATGATTAATGAAGAAGTCAAGTGGCATATTCATAACGAATTTGTCATGGATTTTCACGGTGATTCACCTTATATGCCAAGAGACTTTGATGATATGGTTTTAGAAGTTTGGAGGGAATCTGACGAAACTGATTCCACGAAAGTCGAACTTTCAATCCAACTTGATATACTCGTCAGTATGAAACTTATGATAATCCGATACCGTTTAGCCCTAGTTGGCTATGGTCTTCTTATTAGCTTGATGGTACTCATTTTTCAATTGAAAGAACATGCCAAAGCTGTTGCTACTAGTGGAAATAACATGACGGGCTCTAGCACTTCTGGGGTAACCTCCTTTGAAAGAGTAATGGACAAATTTTTCACGATCAAGTCAATTCTCATGGTATTGGGAGCAAGCACAATAGTCGGGATACTAAACGAATTCATGGTATTTCGTCAAGTAATCAGTGTTCTCAATTTAGAAATGGGCAATTATGCTACCAATGGTTTAGGTATCAGACAAAATCAAATTATTAATGCCATGTTTCTTTCGATATCAGTGGCTCTCAACTATATCATTATTTTTTTGATAAAGGGTTATTTATTGCTTATGAAAAAATTAGAATCGGTCAAACAAATACAAAAGATTCAATACCAGTACCAGCCTAAGATCAACAACAAAGTGAAAATGATTATATTGGGAATATTGTTTTCGCTTACTATCTTTGTTATCCCATATCAAGTGATCTACATTGTATTAGTGATAATTCAAGTCATAAGACTTCCGAAACTAACCAAAGTGACTGATTTCAGTAGTCAGTTGAATATCACTGTACTCATGCTAATGATTTGGATTCTTCCCATAAATATTCCTATAATCATTGTGTTGATCCATAATCTAACTATCAATTGGAAATTCCAATTCTCATCGCATCATAATTTATTATCAATTTTACCAATATTTTATCAAGTATACTATAATCATGGCACTCAATTGATTACCAGCAAGAACGGAAGCAGAAATATTGCTAGTATTTATTGGCTCATTGGATATTTGGTTTACATGATAAACTACTGCTTCTTCTACGGCTCCATCAATACATTCTGGCTTTATCATTTATTCAATTTTCTATGCATAGGCATGATATTGATCACATATATTGATCGTGGTAGTGATACGAAATTATATTGGTTTAAATAAATTTCTTGTAAATAGTCAAAATACACAGTAGAGTATTGAAATATGTGATTTTTGCAATTATTTGTGAGGTGTGGCAAATCCAAAAAATGAACTCTCAACCCACAAACCAAATAGGGATCAGTCATCTGCAGAGGTGGAGAAGGCAAGCATCAACTTGGTCACGTTCAATCAATCACTCCAATGGAAACAATCTACACTACAAAATCACAAATATACAAAGAATCATATAATAACATTCATTAAAACTAATATACATAACCTTCTACTCAAAACATTACAATATATTATATAATCTTTTTCTGATGTTTTCAACCCACAAACTCAATCTAGTTAGCAGCAGAAGAATATTTGGTAACAGCTCTGGTACCTTCGGAAACAGCGTGCTTAGCTAATTCACCTGGTAAGATCAATCTAACAGCAGTTTGGATTTCTCTAGCAGAGATGGTAGATTTCTTGTTGTAAGCAGCTAATTTAGAAGCTTCACCAGCAATTCTTTCAAAGATATCGTTGACGAAAGAGTTCATGATAGACATAGCTTTTTGAGAAATACCAGTGTCTGGGTGAGTTTGTTTCAAAACTTTGTAAATGTAAGAAGAGTAAGTCTCTTTTCTGGTCTTAGTTCTCTTCTTTCCGTCGGTGGAGGCGGTCTTTTTGGCAGCTGGTTTCTTTTCAGCTGGAGCTTTGGAAGCAGGTTTCTTTTCAGCTTTTGGGGCCATTTTGTTTAGATATCGTTAAGTAATAAAAACTTGGTGTTTATACAGTAACAGAAAAACAGAAGTAGAAGGAGAAAAAAAAACTTCAAGAAAAGTAGAGCAGGAATTTAAGGGATATTTAAATCAAAAAAACTGCGAGGATTCTCAGTAGCGAGCTGTCGCGCTAAGTTGCAGAAACAATCCATAGTATGAACCTTAAGAGATAAACAAATACGGCGCAGGTTGGAAGAAGATACCGGGACAAAAACTGTAAACAAACAAGCCCTGTACTATGAGGCGCCAGCATGAAGTAGTATAAACAATTGGTTCTTAATAATGCCAGCTCGTTTCAAAGAATATGGCGTCGGAGATTAAATGGTTCCTTAGTTTTCAGTTTGTTTGTTTATCAGGAGACACTGTAAATGTACTGATGTTTACGCTGAATGTATTGGAATTCGCGTATTTTATATACCGATAACACTGGTCTGGCGCGAATATTGTGCATGGGTGGCAATTATCGCCTCAGTACGGGACAACAATTACCATCTGTCGCGTAATAAAGATCACCAAATCGTACCGCATCGTTGACACCACAATCGTGTCTGTGCGTATATATTGTCCTGATGTGAGTAATTTACAGTATATCTTCACATGGTTATTGTTCACCATAATGTTTTCGCCCGTTTGACTTTGGGTGTAAAATATAGACCTATGCGTAGTAATGGTACCTGCCGTACTCCAAGCAAATTTCAGTCTGGACTCCAAACAATCGTATTATGTGCCATAGATAACATGAAGCACTAACAGTTTCACGGTGCGGATGTTTGTTTGTTTGTCTCTCAAGGTGAGAATTTGGAGACAGAGGCATAGTGAGGAAAAATTCTCATATAAATTAATTTGATTTCCCGCTTTTAGCCCCTTGGAATTTTTCTGATTCTTCTTTTTTTTTGTTGTTTTTTAATCAATAACATAAATTTATTAAACATATAATTACAATGTCAGGTGGTAAAGGTAAAGCCGGTTCAAGTGAAAAAGCTTCAACTTCCAGATCAGCCAAAGCTGGATTAACTTTCCCAGTCGGAAGAGTTCACAGATTATTAAGAAAAGGTAACTACGCTCAAAGAGTTGGTTCTGGTGCTCCAGTTTACTTAACTTCTGTTTTGGAATATTTGTCTGCTGAAATTTTGGAATTGGCTGGTAACGCTGCCAGAGATAACAAGAAATCCAGAATTATCCCAAGACACTTACAATTAGCCATCAGAAATGATGAAGAATTGAACAAATTATTGGGTGATGTCACCATTGCTCAAGGTGGTGTCTTACCAAACATTCACCAATCTTTATTACCTTCTAAGAAGGCTAAAGATAAAGCTTCTCAAGAATTATAAGCTAATTGATTTATAGAGTCAAGTTCTTCTTCTACTCTTTTTAGTTGTATATTAGTATATTATATTATGAAATGTATAATGAGGTTTTACATTTAAAACAATTGAAAATATCTTGTAGTGATTGCTTATTTGCTTCAAATCATAGGGGATGGCGATACTGATGTGATGGTGGTCGTGTTTTTCCCCCTTCTCCGGAGATGCGAAACAGTTCGGAGAATCAATATTTTGTTAAGAGCTGATAAGTATGGAGAAGTTTTCTAACTGGAGAGATAAAGGAACAGGGATATCTCCCTTTATTCCTACAAAATATCCACGTCTTTCAGTGGTGTCCTTTATACCCAATTTAATACTTTTTATTATCAAGCTCCCATTTTTATTACTTACTTTTCCCTTTGCGCTTCTTGATGTCAACTTTTTCAAGCACTTTAGTTTGACCTTCCTTTTTAATTTTAAATTGACTAATTCAGGAGGGCGATTTTTGGCCAATGATTTTGTGGTTGTCAATTACTCCTCCCCGCTACTTGTATACTTGCTATCAGGGGTGGTCGTTGTTCCGGATTCGGAAGGCACCTTGTATCAGTTGACTAAATTTCAACTTCTATTGCATTCATTGGGTTATATCTCCTGTGAGAAAGGTACTGTTGTCGAAGACTTGTCCAAATTTTCTAATAAAGTAGTCTTCTGCTTGATTGAAGGAACTTCCACTAATAATAAATGTGTATTAAAATTCCTTCCTTTAAATCCTAAGTACCTGTTGGATACATTTAACTTCAAAACTTTGGTCGTTAAGATTTCTCCCAATTATTTCAATGTTCCCTTGCCAACTTCGGCCGTTGGTTTCTTTTTTTACCTTTTGATTAATAAGCCAAGTTCTTTGAATACGAAGTTGGTCACTCATCAGCGTGTGGACTGGGAATTGAGTAGAACCGCCTTTAGAAATTCAAACTTGCATTCTGTCAATTTATCAGCTATTGATAAGGTGGACTTTTATAAATATTACTTACAAAATACTTAATGCATATGAAATATTCTTTCGTTATTATTATCCGGAGCTTTTTCCTTTATCCTCTCTTGTCCCCTTTTCGGAATGCCTGGGTCGATGATGATCTGACTTATGATGATGCTTATGCGAATGTCTCCTTTTATGACTCTTATGTTCTCTATCTTCTTTCCTATCTCTTTTGAGAAACCCTTCCATGGGATCCTTGAACTCATCATCCAAAGCATTGCTCCTAACATCTCCGACTGTGTTTTTGAAATTTTCCATAGGATCTTTGAATTCATCGACCTCCTCATCTACTGCCTTCATGTCAATAGCTTTCATGTCTATACTATCTTTATGTTTCTCTTCTTTTTTCCCCTCTATCTGTTTCACTTGTGGTACTAACTCATCATATTTAATAAGGTAGTCGTCTTCATTTTCATCCTCTCGGAGCTTGAACCAACAATGATCGACTCGGATGGTTTTATCATATACTATAATCCCGTTGAAATTATCTATTGCCAATACACAAGACTCAAAGTCTCTGAATTTCAAATATCCAAATCCTTTGTTTTGCTCTGGGTTTTCTTTATCCTTCACCAATTTGATATGAGTGGGAAGTCCGTATTGTGAAAATATGACTAGAAGATCCTTCTCCTTTAATTTATTATTTAGTCCTCCGATATAGATATAATTTGTGTCTCTGTAATCCATATGCCAGGAGGCAGAGTCTTTTATGTTTGAATCGAGCTCTTGTTGGTTTATTCTGTTGATTCGGCTTATGCTATTCATGTTTCCTGAACAATTGTAGTGAAGTAACTAGAATCTCTGCTAGTAGTATTAAACTATTATCAGTATATGGTTGACGCACATTCTATTGAAGATGAGATGCCTTCAGAAAAAAAATTTGTGATGAGTACCCTAAGTATCTACTCATTTTCGATCAAAATGGCTAAAAGAGACTTGGATCAGAGTGAAGATGAATTCGAAGTTAAGGGGTTGATAGATGCTGGTGGTGATAGTGATAGTGACAGTGACAACGAAGAGTTACAAAGTCCTGCTGAAGATAGCGACGAAAGTGGAGCTGATGATGACTTCGATGGAGATGATGATGATGATGAGAATGCTGAAGCAGAAGAGACTGTATATCATTCAGCTGAAGAAAATCAAGACGATGACAACGATGATTCAGGATCTGATTCGGATAAAGAGTTCAATGACTTGTTAGCAGAAGATGAGGATGGAGATGATATAAGTGTTAACTCATCTGATTTCTCGGATGAGCCAAAAGAATTCATTAACAATAAGCTCAGTAATATCAAGGATGAAATTAAATCCAAATACTCTGATGGTAGACCAAGGATAATCAAACCGGAAATAGAACCTGTGTATGACAGTGATGACAGTGATCATGATAACTTCAATACTATCGGAAACATACCTATATCTGCTTATGAAGAAATGCCTCACATTGGATATGACATTAATGGAAAAAGAATTATGAGACCTGCCAAGGGATCAGCATTAGATCAGTTATTGGAGAGTATTGAATTACCTGAAGGTTGGACTGGTTTATTGGACCAAAATACCGGTAAATCCTTGCAATTAACAAAGGAAGAATTAGAATTAATCAAAAAGATTCAAAATAATGAAAATATTGATGAAAGCATTGATCCATACGCCCCAATGATTGAGTGGTTCACCAAAGATGAAGAAATTATGCCTTTGACTGCCACTCCAGAGCCAAAGAGACGTTTTGTACCTTCTAAACATGAAGGTAAAAGAATAATGAAAATTGTAAGAGCTATCAGAGATGGAAGAATCTTACCTCCTCAAAAGGCTAAAGAACTTAAAGAAGAAGAGGAAAATAATAATAATAATTTCGATTTGTGGGAAGATGAAATTGAAATGAAGGACCATGTTATGAACTTGAGAGCCCCTAAGATGAATCCTCCTACAAATGAAGAAAGTTATAATCCTCCTGAAGAATATTTGTTCAACGAAGAAGAATTGAAGGAATGGAATGAAAATCCAGAAGAGAGAACTACTAACTTTGTTCCACAAAAATACTCTTCTTTGAGAAAAGTTCCGGCTTATCAAGACAATATTAGAGAAAGATTCGAAAGATCTTTGGATTTATACTTAGCTCCAAGAGTCCGTCATCAAAAATTGAATATCGATCCTGAATCCTTGATTCCTGAGTTACCCTCTCCTAAAGATTTAAGGCCTTTCCCTATAAAGTGCTCCACCATATTCGAAGGACATGACATGAGAATAAGGACATTGTCCATACATCCTAACGGATACTGGTTAGCTACCGGTAGTGATGACGGAACAGTTCGTGTATGGGAGATTTTGACCGGTAGAGAGGTATACAAATTAGTTGTTGATAAAGATGAAGACGATAATATCGAAAATCTTGAGTGGAATCCAGATGCTACGTTGGGTTTGTTGGCTGTTGTTGTCGGAGAGAAAATATATTTAGTTGTCCCGCCTATATTTGGATTTGACATCGAAAATATAACCAAATTAAGACTTGAATCTGGGTGGGGTTATGACACTTTCGGTAACAAGAAAGATAATAAGTTGGATATCCAGAAAGACGATGAAAGCGATGCTGATAATGATGGTGAAGAAAAGACTAAAACTAAGACCAATAATAGAGAGATTGGTAAATGGTATCCGCCTAATGATTCTCAGAAACAACAAGGAATTTCTGTGATTATACAATGTCAAAAAGTTATCAAGAAGGTTTCGTGGCATAGGAAGGGTGACTATTTTGTAACAGTATCACCAGATGGAAGAAATACAGCCGTAATTATCCATCAAGTCTCCAAGCATTTGTCTCAATCACCATTCAAGAAATCCAAGGGTATTGTCATGGACTGTAAATTTCATCCATTCAAACCTCAGTTGTTTGTGGCTTATCAAAGAACTGTGAAAATCTACGACTTGAGTCAGCAAGTGTTGATTAAAAAGTTGATGCCTGGTTCCAGATGGTTATCATCTATTGATATTCATCCTAGAGGTGATAACTTGATTGCATCATCTTATGATAAGCGTGTATTATGGCATGATCTTGACTTGAGTACTACGCCTTATAAAACTTTGAGATACCATAACAAAGCTGTCAGAAGCATTGTATTCCACAAATCTACTTTACCACTTTTCGCCAGTGCTTCTGATGACGGTATCATCCATGTGTTCCACGGAATGGTGTATGACGATCTCATGACCAATCCATTATTAGTGCCATTGAAGAAGTTGACGGGTCACAAAGTCGTCAATAGCTTGGGTGTATTGGATTTGGTGTGGCATCCTAAAGAGCCATGGTTGTTTAGTGCAGGTGCTGATGGAACCGCCCGTTTATGGACTACTTAATCAAAGCTCATAGAGTATATTAATGTACATATTTTATTTAGATTTAAACGCATTAACCAAAGTTAAGTCTCTGTATTCGGCAATAAATTCGTTGCCTTCTTCAGCACATATGATATCATTGAATAAAATCTTGATGTTATCTACAATGCCTACATTGTTGGGGTTCAAAATCCAAGATCTTTTCTTGAATTCCAAGATACCTTCTGGCGTAGACTTTGTTCCGTAATTCTCGAATTCGGCTTGCAGAATGGATCCGGTGAAGAGGTAGACACCACCCAAGTCTTCTTCATTCCTAAACCATCTCAAGACTCCCCTTGATTTATAGTCAGATATCTGGATTTGAGTTTCCTCCATGGTTTCTCGAATGATACACTGTAAAGGAGTTTCATCTTTCTCTAACTTGCCGCCTACACCATTCCATCTCCCCATATGAGGAGGTTTCTCTCGATTGAGAAGCAAAATGGAGTCTGTTTCTTCGCATTCAATGAAACCCAATGTGTACCTATATAATGGTTTGGTCATGAGATCAGGTTGATCAAATAGTTAAGACGCGTGAAAAACATAGTCAGTAATATGAGGTGCAAAAACTTTATATGAACTAAATATTGCCTTTACAATTTACTCTTATAATTATCATAATTTCATTCTAAGCTATGGGGTACAAACATTGGAGCACGATTTTCAATTACTAGTATCAGAAAACTCTAAAAGCAATTCTCTTTTGTAATTGCAAAGTAAAGTATGAATTCTGCGAATTTTGCAACCAAGCGAATAATAAACATAATAAATAATGATAAAACTACAATCATAAATTTACAAAATATCTACAAAATGGCCAAAAGTAGTACCAAATAAAAGCCTAGCATTCATTGAACATGTTAATGATTTTTTCAAGATTTTTAAGACCTTTTATTATCAGCTAAACGAAGTAGAACTCAAAAACCATCAACTGGAAACCTAAGTCGTGTGGGGATAATTTGTATTTGAGACAATAATACAGCCATAGTGGAGGATGCCACAAAATTATTGACCCGGAGACTTCAGCCACATGGTAATAGTGTTACATTTGGTCATAAACAGCCAATGTGACCAAAATAACTCAATTTTATCTCCACAGTATTGTCTGTTAAGTTCCCGAGGCGACCATGTTAGAAATCACCTTACAACACGTCCATACAAAGTGATATAAACCAAGTGCCCAACATTTTAGATCCCACCAATCAAATCATGTAATTTCGCAGCGAAGTAAAAACATCTACTCACCCATTTTTATACCCCATGTTTTTAAGGCATCACTTTAACAACAACTATTCTGGGAACAATTGTTTCTACAAATTCAATACGAAGATGATAGAAACCCAATCTTTCTAGCTTGTAACCGTTAGTACTTCTCTACCACTAAAATTAATGTTGTAATTACAAGGCTGAATTACCGTTAAAATAAAATTGCGCCCGAGCACGACTATCGTACCACGATTTCCATAAGAAAGCCTGACAATTATAAAAATGGTTTAATTCCCAGCGAAAAAAAAATCTCAATATACCAACTAGTCGTTTACGTATAGCGTGTCAGTTTAGTTTCAAAGTTTGTTAAAAATGTCAATTCCTTTCAGTGATATCCAAAAATCTACCAATGATTTATTAGGTAGAGATTTCTACCACTTGGCCCCAGGTTCTATTGATATCAAATCAGTCGCTCCTAATGGAGTCTCCTTCACCGTTAAAGGTAAGACCACCAAAGATAATGCTATCAATGCCTCAATTGAATCCAAATACTCCGACAAAGCTTCCGGTTTAACTTTGACCCAAGGTTGGAACAACGCCAATTCTTTGGATTCCAAGATCGAGTTATCTGAATTATTAACTCCAGGTTTGAAGACCGAATTGATCACCAACTTGATTCCTAACGGATCCAGAAATGCCAAATTGAACTTTTACTACCAACACTCCTTGATCAACACCAGATTGTTCTTTGATTTATTAAAAGGTCCATTAACCACTGCTGATTTCACCATTAACCAAGATGGTTTCGTTGCCGGTGGTGAATTAGGTTACGATATTAACAGTGCCAAAGTCAACAAATACAATGTTGGTTTAGGTTACTCCAACCCATTATATTCTATTGGATTGACTGCCACCTCCAACTTGTCTGTCTACTCCGCTTCTTACTACCACAAAATTTCTCCTTTGGTTGAAGCTGGTGCCAAAGCTACCTGGGATTCTGTTAAGTCTTCCAACGTTAACGTTGAATTTGCTACCAAATACAAATTGGACTCTTCCAGTTTCTTGAAAGCCAAGATCTCTGATTCTGGTTTGACTGCTTTGTCTTACTCTCAAGTCTTGAGACCTGGTGTTACTTTAGGTTTAGGTGCTTCTTTTGATGCTCTTAAATTATCTGAACCTGTTCACAAATTAGGTTTCTCCTTATCTTTTGCTGCTTAAGCTAAAAGGTAATGATACCTAAGAACATCGAATCTAAGGCTTGTTAATTAAAGACATGAACAAAAGTGAATATATTACATATTTATTCGTGTATCTAAGGCTGAACTAAACAAGAAATGAGATATCGTTTATAGTTAATATATGTTTCTTAACAAATTGCAGGGCTTAATTGCTCGATGTTCAACCAATTGGATGAATTCGGTTTGTTTCTAGCTATTAGTCTGCAATTTCTGGCGTGTTAAAGTGAAGAACTGAGATGCGCACAGAGAAACTCCATGAAAAAAGATGGCAGTAAAGCAGACACTAGACTCGAAGAACTGTTGGCTGACAATGAACGCTGACAAACCTTCCATCCTTGATATTTCAAGACCCTACTTGTCCCCTAATGAAATATCATATTTACACTCCTTAACAATCTCAGAAGATAAGAAAATTGTATATAACCAAAGGAAACACCAGATATTCCAATATGTATTTCAAATTATCAAGGTCTTGAAGTTTCCCATTAGAGTTTTGAACACTACCATGATATACTATCAAAAGTACTATTTGTTCAATAAATTCGAAGACGAGTCCGAAGATTTCACAGACTTAGAAAAAAACCTACAGAACGACCCATATACCATTGCTATCACTTGTTTGTTTCTCGCCAGCAAGAATGAAGATTGCATAAAGAAACTAAGAGACATTCAGGTGGTAGCCAACAAGTTACGAGATTTAAGTGAAGATGCAAACTATCTTGACCTACAGAGAAAAATGATAATGGTAACAGAATTTAACTTACTTCAAATATTGAAGTTCAACTTCAACAATAGCATCTTGAATTTGCCCTCGATCGATACTTTATTAGTGCAATTTGCTAAGATTAAGCAATTAGACTACAAAAAGACATTTTTTAGCTGGTTGATATGTTTTGATTTGATGTCAACTCCCATAAACTTGATGATACCTCCTCATTGCATTGCCGTGGCCATTTTAATTGTGAGCCTCCACTTAGACACCGATGATTTACCCACAAAATTCGAAGGACTAGACGGAATGATACCCGATATCAACTCTGAAGAAAACAAAACAGCAAGAAAAGATTCACCAAGTGTGAATGCCTCAGACTTTAAGTGTCCTGAGCTATTGGTAAACGAGGCTATCGTTTACATTCTTGATTATTATATTCATCAGTTTAGTTACTGCATTCTAAAAGATTATTTACCACCCGTGAACGAGAGACTTGGCAAAGAACAAGTATTTCAGTTCATGAACTTGAAGTCAAAATTCAACAACCTAAGATTAGTCAATGAATTGTCGAACACCAAACAATTATTGGCCAAAGACCCATATTTAAAAGTTTGGGATTATTCTATTGGTTATAAAGGGTCCGCCAGATTCATGTTGAGTAACAAACGAAGAAGATTCAATAATGAGCTCGACCAATAGAAGCTGTATATTATGCAAGAAAACTATGTATATATATGTTAAATTTTTTAATAAGATAATGCAACTGCTGCCAAATGCAACATTTATCCCTAACTGTCTATTTTATAGCTCACCTTGGTACCCACGGAATGCAAATTTGTCTTGAAAGAGCTGAAATCTACAGATTCAAAATCCCCAGATATAGATTCGTCTTGGGTATCGCACCATTCTGTAGGAATTTGATTTGTGTTGTGATCGGTATACACCAAGATATTGAACGTGTACTCCCCATCCAATATGGGCAAATACGTAGTCGAACTGGTTATTTGTCTGATTATAGCTTGAATCTCTTTCTTTATCAATTCTTTGGACTTCCCATTAACCTCAGTACTACCATGTCTATCATTAATATCATTACTAGAATCATCCTCGAATATTTCGATATTGAATTCCCATCTCTCTACTGACTCTCCCGTCAACCTATCTATTATGACCAATATCAACTTCTGCAATTTTGTTCCATAAACCCATTTCTTGATTTGGCTTAGAAATTTTTCAATATAAGATTTGATATCTTCATCTATGGCGATAAGCAACGGTAAATCATACTTTCTCACCGTTTGGAAGTCTTCCGACGGGTATATACCTCTCTGGAATAAGATGTTATTGATGGCAAACTCGAAATAATCACAAACTACTTTGCTACTTCCTTTAAGAGCCAACTTAGACGCATCTGCCATGGTTCTCGAGTAGCTTGTGATTCTCTGTACTCGGTTTGGA
This sequence comes from Yamadazyma atmosphaerica, assembly GCA_030574775.1. Taxonomy (NCBI): domain Eukaryota; kingdom Fungi; phylum Ascomycota; class Pichiomycetes; order Serinales; family Debaryomycetaceae; genus Yamadazyma; species Yamadazyma atmosphaerica. Next base: position 251,482 of record JAJMFQ010000005.1, on the reverse strand, counting down.
AATATTGTGTAAACAATGTGAGAGCTTCTCACGCGGAGAGTAATTTGAAGCAGCAGCGAGCAGCTTTTTCAAGATAACAGGAAGTCAGCCACAAGAAAGACCGACATGGTATGTAAGAGATAAATTCCTTAAGATTTTTAGTTCACTTTCACTAACATTTAATAGTTTCATGGTGTCAAAAGAGAGAAGTTGAATCATGAGGCCAAAATGGCCAAGATTGAAAAAGATAAGACAAAGATTAATAATTATTTGCAGATCAGATCGGAAGTGTTTCAGTTAAGAGACGAGCAAAATTATTCAATTGAGATGTTGAATAAAGTAACAGACTTAATTTTATTGAATCCCGAATTCTATACCGTTTGGAATATCAGAAGAGAAACATTGACATATTTATTTCAGCACGGGAAATTGGCTAAGATTGATACATTACAAGAAGACTTGAAATTGGTGATGGTGCTCTTCAAAAGGTTTCCCAAATGTTATTGGATTTATAATCACAGATTATGGTGTTTGAAACAATTGGGTGAAAAAGCTAATTGGGAATTTGAATTGGGGATTGTATCCAAACTTCTAACTGCAGATCCAAGAAATTTCCACGGTTGGCAATTAAGAAGAGTAGTAACAGAAAATTTAGAGAACAGACTGAAAGAGAAGGGAACCGATAGCCTTTTATTGATAAACCTCAACGAATATGCATTCACCACCTCCAAAATCAATAATAACATATCAAACTTCTCTGCCTGGCATAACCGATCAAAATTGATTCCAAAAATTTACCAATACTTTCAGACGAACTCTCCTTCTCAAGAGGAACCAGAAATTGTCACCAAATACAGATCAACGTTTTCCGATACCTATAATATTTTGACCCATGAGCTCAAGCTCATAAATACAGGAATGTATGTAGATGTTGATGATACTTCCATTTGGCTCTATTTATACTGGCTAATTACTGATTACTTTTTTATCACCAGTATTACCAAGGAAAAACATATGCAACTAGTGAAAGAGCAGTTGAAGATTATTGAAGAATTGAACGAGTTAGAAAAATCAGATACCGATTCTGATAATTGCTGGTGTTTAAAATCTATAATCTTGATCAAAGGGCTACTAATACGGCTCGAAAATCCAAATATTTCTAGAGCGGACCTTCTTACAGATGAAATCAAGAAATTGTTGGAAACATTGATGAAGATAGACCCTTTAAGGAAGGGCAGGTATTTGGACCAACTTAATGGAAAAGCTGAAATTTCATACTGATGTCAATTACCAGGACATATCCTCAGAATGTTTATAGATGATTAATGTTTGTAGGTTAAATAATGAATTGAAGTATGCACGCATGACTAAAGCTTGCCATATATTCTACCCTCTCAAAACAGAAGAGGTATGATTGATTTGTGGAGCCCTTGAAATTTCTACCTGACGCTAGGGCGTACACATAGCACAATAGCCAGATCAATATTTAGCCTCACTTTTGCAATCCACTTGTGTACCTTGTTCAACCAGCCATTTTTGGCGCGCTTTTAAAAAATTTTAAAAGACGTGTTTCCGTCTGCGTATTTTTATATTCATTCGAACTCAGCTCTTGAACATTCATTCATTTTGCTTTGAATCTTTAATCGGATTGTGATATCGCTATATTAAACTAACTCATCACGGAAATGTCATACTTCGGAGCACCACCCCCTTCTACACCACCCAGAAGAGGAAGAACTGGCAAGCAGCAAGTTGGTATTAGGTCACCTATGAACCTAGTAACACCCCAAACTCAAAATCTGAAAAAAGTCAAGGACTTTTTTGCAACGCCTAGCTCCAACAGTAAGAGCAACTATAGAAGCAGAGGCAAGGAGGCCAATTTGATGCCTATAACTCCTGATTTCACACCTCAGAAATCTCCTAGAGCCCATAGAAGGAAGAGAAGCTATATTGATGACATATTTAAGACTGAACCATCTAGTGTAACTAGTAGCGCATCATCGAATGCTAGCAATTTAAGTTTGCATCAAGACAATCTTGGGTTTTTGTTACCCACTCCTTCAACTATTGGGTCTGGTAGAAAATTCACCCCTAGCTCAGGTTCAAAGATCAAACCAGCCTCATTGACTTTTGATACGTTATCTAAATTAAATGACAACTTGAAATTCGAGAGTGATGACGAAGACCAAGAACAGGAGCAAAGAGACGAAAAGGAAATCACTCAAACTGGAGACGACGCGGACAACTTCTTTTTGAAACCTAATGAAAAGTCTTCCAAGGGCCAGTTAGTGTTGAATTCTAACCTATTGAAATCTCCAACGCAAATCGTAAGACAGCCTTCGTCGCCCACCAAGTTATCATTTGCTGTGCCTCGTATACCCCAAACACCACTGAGACAATTAATCGATGACAATAAGGTTAATGAGTGGTATGGGAAGTCCCAAAAGTACTTCTCCGACGAAGATTTATCTGAAGATGAATTACCAAAATCTACGAAATTAGTTAACCCGTTCCTTGAAGATTCGATTGACAGTAGTTTCACGAAGAGAGATCTCAATATCGATAACCCGTTCGACGGTAGCGGAAATGGTGATCACAAGAATGATATAGATTACAATACTCACGTCGAATTCATCCATAACAAAACTGGAGAGAAGAAAATAGTTAAATTACTGGAACGTCAAGCGAATATAAAACCGAAGAAATTAAATTTTTCATCGGCTCTCTAGAATGGGACTCAAAAGCAAGAATTGTTTACGATATATATATGTTAAATAAAGCGGGTCTTTAATATAAACACGATTAATTTGTTCATTCTTTATGTAGATATTTTGGTTCTCAGCGCATTGAAAATCTCATCTGAGAAATAACCACAGTATAGACATTCTAGCTCCGGTGGAAATATTGAACATGGAGGCGATACCAGGATTTCGTTCCGATGCAGAGGTAGCAGAGCACACCAGCAACAATGTTATACCCATAGAAATCAAAGAAGGATGCGAGTGGAGATTTGAAGTACCATTTAAACTAGTTATGGTGATAAAAGTTGTTGAAGGTGTAGGTGAAATTTTTGGAACTGAATTGCCCAACAACACTGAACTAGAATTTTCAGGGGTTAAAAATGCTCTATATGCTCCATTGCCTGATGGATGCAAAGTAGAATATTATATTAAATTGAATAAAGAAAATAGTGCAACCAGTAATGAAGCTTCAGAAATTAGTGAATACATCAGCGAAGATAATTGTATGAAACAATACATTAATTTACACTTCGCTTTGGAATCAAAACGACAGGAAGTTACTGACCACAATACTCTTAATCCAAATAATCCAAAAAAGGCTCCAAAAGTGTTGATAATCGGTAATAAGTTTTCAGGTAAAACTGCGTTGTCAAAGATTTTGTGCTCTTATGCATTTAAAATGGATAGATGTCCATTATTGGTGAACTTGAATCCAAGAGATGCTGTGTTTTCTTTACCAGGGTCAATCACAGCAACAGCAATTAGTGACAATTTCGATTTGGAATCTGTAGGGGGATACGGAGGTACTACAACTTCTGGTACCACATACCATAATCCGAAACAACCACTAGTAAAAAACTATGGATTTGAAGATTTCCACACAAATACAGAATTATACAAATATCAAATATCAAAAATGGGATTGGCAATAATGTCTAGGTTAGAAGAAGACTCTCATATTGCTGAAAGCGGTATTATAATAGATACACCTCCCTTGACTATTAACGATATAACTATTATAGAAAATATCGTTTCTGACTTCGAGATTGATAATATTATTGTAATGGGAAATGAAAAATTATTGATCGATTTGAAAAGAAAATTCAGTCATAAATTAAATAGCCAACAATTGAACATCATTAAGGCTCCAAAGAGTGAGGGAGTGGTTGAACTAGAAGATACGTTTATCAGAAAATACCAAGAAGAATCTATCAAACAGTATTTTAATGGGAATTTCAGAAACCCTCTATCTCCGTTCAAAACCGAGATAAACGTTCAAGATTTTGTGTTCTACAAGTCTGTCGAGACTTCGGAGTTCAATTCTAGCATGTTGTTTGCGCCAGCTGGAGACTCTTATACACCTGAAGTCTCTGGAGAAGACGTGGCCGCTGATTCTATTGACAAATATTATTCAAAGATTGAAGATTTTAATGATAACAATTTGGAAAATTTGGTCTTAGCCATTACGCAATTACCGTCTAATAATAAACTGACTAAGGACTTGTTGAATACCTGTATTTTAGGTTATGTACACATAGCCAAATATGAGGAGTCTAAAGGCAAGATGAAAGTGTTGCTTCCAGTTCCGGGTGCATTTCCGAGAAATATATTGATAGCAACATCCATTGGTTACACAGAATAGAGCTTAGGGATAAACCTAGAACTTTGTACATTATCGATAATCCTGAATATACAGTAAAACTAAAATCAATCAAATGGTACCTGCTTGTAATTCAGCTGAGTTGTTATTTTCAACAGTTCAGAGGCAGCTATTCCACTGGGAACTTTTATACCACAACAATCTCCCCATGTGTTGTGTAGATCATGATTATGTCCCTCATGCCCATCTTCTACGATATTACCCTCCTTATCCGTAACAGGTTCTCCTATATCCTTTGGACAAACAAGAATGGACCCGAACATAAAATGTTGCATAATAGGTAATTTCTGTAGTACTTCTGCTTTATACATTTTTATCATTCCTTCTTTGATCTTCATCCAGGATTTAGCGGACAGAATGTCATCCAACATTGGGGAGTGCCATCTAAGACTGAGCTTCTCCTGGTTATTTGGAACAGTCTTTATTGAATTGAGAAAATGAATACATTCAAAATACATGTACTCTGTGTGATAAGTGTCAATCAATTCATCGTTGTGAATCAGTTTCGGCTTGATATAAGGGTGAGTGGCTAACTGGGAGGCACCAAACAAGAATGGTAAGAAATGATAATCATCTAAGCCCCATACTCCATGGGATCCAGCAGGCTCCAACCAGTAGTTCTTTTGTAGAAGTCTCATAATTTTCATATATTTAGTGAAAACTTTCAAAACAACATCAGCATAGTCAGACTCACCAATTATCCCTAATTGATTGCAGCATAATAGAAATGATAAGAAATTCAATTCATGACCAGAACCATAATCAATTCTAGTTCTATTTCCCCAAGATTCGATCAAATACGTGGACAATTCTTCGGTGGCTCCTTCAAGGTTGCCTTCTTTATTATCTGACAAATGAATTAGCGGGATGATCAAGTCTGGCGATTCTTCCTTCACTTGATCATAGAAATGTCTGAATTCTATCTTTCCAAATCTTGAGACATTTTTCTCCTGAACAACTGGATTTTCGTTTACTACGAGTTCTATCCTGTTTAGAATTTTTAACAAAGTATTCACTGCTTCAGAAGGTTCAGATTTCTGATCATTGGTAAGACCAAGTACCAGATCTTGAAGCTTTGTTACAAAATCAAGTACCAAATTGTATACCGGAGATTCTATCCACTTTGACAAGTCTTGAGGACTACCTATTCTCCTTACGGGTGTCGTATAAGTCATTAATCGCTATTATAAAATACGTCCCACTGCAACTTACCAATCAATCAGTTACTCAGTGTATCTTAAAAAAGGCTGCGACAAAATTTTGAACAGCAGCAAAAGCAGCCAAAATCGAAAATTGCATTTTAGAGTGAAAAGGTTCATCTAAAAGGACAAAGAAGGTAGGAAGAGACTCAAGGATGAAACCCTCCACCAGATTTGGGTTTTGGGTTCTACCTAATAGTAAAGAGCAATTGCTAAAGCAAACTAAAAGTAGCCAGATAATCGACAACTTATGGAGAAATGAAACGCTTAAATCAGATACTTTGAATGCAATGTCCACATTACCATTACCAATCAAACCGAAGGCAGAGGTGTATAGAGACATCCAAGTCGAAAATCCAGACAGGAGTGGTTTTGCATTGAAGGTCAGACAATCTTTCGGATATGGTAAATCTTTGATTAATTTCTATAAAGGTGGTGTGAAAAATGTTTGGAATAACCATGGAGTTTATAAAAAAATGAAGACAGAAGAATTTAGAATCTCAAACCAAGTTGAACCCAAGGGAAAAGAAATCTCGTTCAAAATTTCTGGTAATAAATTAACATCAGAAATGGCTCAAGTTATATATATGAGTAGGGTGGAGAACAAGACTTCAAGGGACAATAGAAGCAACGAGAAAAACAGCGTTGTTGAGCACCATCAAGGTGACCAAGAGAAGAAAATATATCAAAATGACATAGATGAGAAGTTGTTTAACTTGACAAGACTGCAATATCAACTCATTAGGCGGACACCAAAGGATTTCATCAAGCTTCCCATGTTTGCGGTTGTGTTGTCCATCTTTATGGAGTGTACTCCACTTTTGTGCTACGCTTTCCCAGAAATAACACCACTGACTTGCGTATTACCATCAGTAGGTGTTAGATTATGGAACCCCAAAAATATGAGGAGAGTTAAAGAGTCGACCCAAAAGACTTTGAATGATACCACCTTAGAGGCAGTTGCCCACAAGACCGCATATAATTTACCGTCAGACCAAGCCAAATATTTGTGCCAGTCCCTTGGTCTAGTATCAAGATATATTCCTATCAATGCCTACCCAGAATCATTATTGAGAGATAGGTTACAGAGCCATTACAATTATTTGGCGGTAGACAATTATTATCTATCTGGATTAAATCAGAATGGTAATATTTGGAACTTAACTTATCAAGAATTGATTATGGCTTGCCTCGAACGGAACTTGATATCTGATTTGAAACGTGAAGTGATGGAGTTCCACAAATCCAAAGACGAGGCCGAAAGACATGTGCTTGAGCAAGAAAATATGAATAGATTAAGAGTGAAGCTCTTCAGATTCTTGGTTGATTTCCCTCAGTATAATGTGGGGTACTTGTGTCTCAATGAGTTGTTTCCTGATCTTGACCACAATACTTTTATTAAGTGGCATAATTAGGGATTACTTAAGCCTTTCAGTATTACTTAACACTCAAAGTCATCATGTATATATGCATAGACTATAGATATAGTTCCACTAATACAAATATGTAAGATAAGATTGAGGATTTTGTCGTTTCCATGACAAAAAATTTTTTATCGACCGCTTAAGACAAACAAAACGAGCTTGGTAGCGGCTGAAGGGGCAAATCAATCAGCATTATCAGGACCAATCATGTCTAGTCCATCAGCAAATACCCCCATTGATATAAAGGATGAAAAGGAGGAGAATGATGAGATCAAATTCACGGTAGATGATATAGTACCTGGATGTAAAGTCTACGCCATGAAGGATGGTCAATATAGACTAGCAGAGATTTTGCAACGACATCAGAAGAAAGGAAGAATAGTACATTATGTTCATTATCAGGACTATAATAAGAGATTGGATGAGTGGATAGAAGCCGATAAAATTAACTTTAAACGTGCCATGATAACTCCCGAAGTAAAAGTGGAAGAGAAAAAGAAGCTGAAGCTGAAATCTTCAAAGAAAAGTAGTAAACAACTGAAAAACAAAACAGGTGACAAACAATCATCTGAAACCCCACAGCCAGATGATAGCAGGGAAGGGTCCACCCCTCTAATAAAGAATGAAGATGAAATGGATTTGGCAAACTTGAATGTTCAAGGTATTAAAAGACCAAACGAAGAACTAAGTCGAGAAGAAGAAATTAAAAAATTAAGAACTAGTGGATCAATGACCCAAAATCATCTGGAAGTATCACGAGTTCGTAACTTGACTGCTATTATATTGGGGGAACATATTATTGAACCTTGGTACTTTTCTCCGTATCCCATTGAATTGACTGAGGAGGATGAAATCTACGTATGTGATTTCACTCTATCGTATTTTGGATCCAAAAAACAATTTGAGAGGTTCAGGTCTAAATGTTCTATGAGGCATCCACCTGGTAATGAAATTTATAGAGACTCCAAGGTCAGTTTCTGGGAAATAGATGGACGAAGACAGAGAACATGGTGCAGAAACTTGTGTTTGCTTTGTAAGTGTTTTCTAGACCATAAAGCCCTTTACTACGATGTGGATCCATTTTTGTTTTATGTCATGACCATCAAGTCTCCTCAGGGCCATCACGTTGTGGGATTTTTCTCCAAGGAAAAGGAAAATGCTGAAAATTATAACGTCGCATGTATTTTGACTTTACCTTGCTATCAAAAAATGGGATTTGGGAAGTTGTTGATTCAATTTTCTTATATGTTGTCAAGAGTAGAAAATAAAGTTGGGTCTCCTGAGAAACCTTTGTCCGATTTGGGGCTATTATCGTATAGAGCATTTTGGACAGATACATTGGTACGATTATTGGTAGAGAGGAATAATCCAAATTTGGCTAAAAAAAACAATCCATTTATTGAAGAAGAGGTACCATCTGGGAGACAATCGAACAATAGTAGTAGTACTTCAAGTGAAATAACCATAGAAGAAATATCAACACTCACATGTATGACGACTACGGATATTTTACATACTTTGACCACGCTTCAAATATTGAGGTATTATAAGGGCCAACATATTATAGTAATAACTGATCAGATCATGACTTTGTATGAAAAATTGGTCAAAAAGGTTAAAGAGAAGAAGAAACACGAATTAGATCCTCGAAAATTACAGTGGACTCCTCCAGCATTCACAGCCAACCAATTAAGATTTGGTTGGTAGGCTTACGATTATGAAATTGAATAATATACTCTGAATGTATTAATATAGTTTATTTACTAATAGAATTTTTCACGAGCAATGTTTACTTTTAAGGCTCTCCCCAAATCTTTATGGAATTGTCACTCTCTCCAGTTATTAACCTTAATCCCAGTAGATCGAATGATGAACAGTAGATAGAAGATTCATTCGAGCCAGGTGATGGAATGGTCTTTCCTTTTTGTAAAGAGCTTCCTTGAACATAGTCGAAGATTTCAAATTCTCCGTTATCGAAACCGGCAAATAAGTGATTGTTCGTATGATTTACAGACATGGTGTTGATGATTTTTCCCGAATCACCAAATTCATTCAATAAATCACCTTGTGGTAATAACCACTGCTTGATGTTTCCCAGAGCATCTCCGGAACACACAGTTGACTCTTTGGGATGTCCTATCAACAGTCGAATGCTTTTCGAATGCTGAGTTATAGTTAAGTAGGTTGATTGTTTTCGTAAATCCCATAGTCTTATGTTACCATCTGCAGAACTAGATACCACCTGAGGATCAGACTCGGAAGCTATGATTGAAGTTACATCACTCTTGTGACCTGTCAATGTCATTATTTCGGCCCTGGAACGAATATCCCAAGATCTTATGGACATATCTTTCCCACCTGTGAATAATATGTCCAACTCAGGATGTAAGTCCATGGCATAGACACCTCCTAGATGGCCATGATAATTTCGTATTTGGCAACCCAGAGGGGAATTTGACCTTTCTAGATCAAAACATCTGACAGTCTTATCTTCGGATCCTGAAAATAGATAAGGAAATTTCTTAGATATAGCCAATGACCTGACTGCCATTATATGACCTGATATCGTGGCTTTACATGACAGATCTGCTAAATCCCATACTTTGATGGCAGAATCAGATGAACCAGTGACAAACCACTGATTGGTGACTGGATCGACTTGCAAGGACCTTACCCATCCTTGATGAGCTCCCGCTATTACTCGTAGAAGTTTATAATTGGAAACTTTTGTGCTTTCCGGAGAAGCAGATGCATCGTCTTTATCATTTGAGGCCTCCAGTGTTCCGTTGGTAATTAATTCATGCTGTTCATCATTGTGGATAGTCTCATTCGGTTGGTTTATTTCTTCTAATTCATCCTGAGGATCAGAGTTTTGCAAAAGGTACTCTAGTTTATTACTTATGTATAAATTTCCACTCTCTGGGTTACTAGGAGCTACTAAAGGATCTTCTATATCTATCAAACTCTTATAATCTATCATTTATGTCTAATTAGTTCTCATTTGTAGATGGTTTATCGTGAGAGAGAGAAGCGATGAGAAAGAGAAAAACTTATTATGCCAAAATAGTTTGAGTATTTGATAATGTCAGAGCCACAAGCAATTGACGCTTGTATAACGGCTTTCAACGTTCTTAAAAGTCACAAAAAGAAAGAGAAGATCTTGCAGTTTATACCGCCGTTAGATGATGAACTTTTCACCATACACGAGTCAAACGAAGTGGTTGATATCGGTATAAGCAAAAAGCATTATTTGCTAGTATTCAAGCAGGCTCATGATTACTGGCATGCTAATAGGAAGTTATTCCTACGAATAGACAGTAGTTATACACAAGAGAAATTAATGGAGTTGTACATAGTTACTATTGGATATTTACTTACCACCAATGACCATCATATGATCATGAACGTTCATGAACAAATCCTTTGTCAGTTGTACAGCCGTGATACCAACATCTTGCAAGTCGAGTTTGAGATTTTAACTACATTGATCAGTAGCAGAATGTCTAAACTAAATAAAAACTCCTTACTTTGGCATCTTTTGAAGAAGCTTAAGGTTATATCGCTCTATAATGCTCCCTCAGGATTACACGAGGTCCTTATTGAAAGAGTTTTCAGAAGCTGCAAAAATCATTTTGCCAATTATTACGGCAACTATTTTATTCGATGGATGGTCCAAATAAATAAAGTTTTGGGTAATCAGACCGCAAATGAAACAATTTTGGCTAATTTACTTTCCAATTGTCATCAACTGTTGAAAGATGTCTCTTTATGGTCAAATCTACATGTCTTTTTGTATGATACTAATTGCCAAAATATGGTGAACGATTACAATGCCACAGTTCAAGACGTAAATACAAAATTTTGCCTCCAAATACCACAGATTGAACTGGAGGAACTCAGATACGATAAAATAAAGGACTACATTGAAATGGCTGTACGAGAAACCCAATGGCTTCTTGCAATTGAATGCCCTTATCCAACTCCGTATTTGCTGCTAATCTCCGATGAGCTGAAAGAAGCGATCAAGCCATTGCTCTCTGATTTGTTGACCAAACAAAGAGAAGAACTATCGCATATTAATCAAGAAGGTTTACTTCACTCAAGTAGATTAGAGTTTGTCAATAACTTAGAGTATCTAGTCAATAGAATTTAAAACACAATTTCACCTTTTAGTGTAAATGAGATTTCGGTGATGGCGAAAGCGCGAGATCAACTACTCACTCATCATCTCAATACTGTTACAAACCAGATCATAGACAGAACTCCAACTAATATGGTATGTGTGAATCAAGCACCCCTAAAGAAGATCAAACGATCAGGGTAATTCCATGAAATCAACATTCCCTTTCTTAATAACTTCAGAAAGTGACGGAAGGAACTACTGATTTCGATATCGCTGAGTAACTTACTAACATTATCTACAGTTAAGGATCCGTCAATTACAAAAGAAGAAACAGGAAGAGCTTGCTGCTAAAGAAGCATCAGATCCAGCATTAACCAGCGAATCCAAAGTGCATTCGGCACAAATCAGATTACAAAAAGATATCACTGAATTGGATTTACCCAAATCCATTTCGTTAACGTTTCCAAACCCTGATGATATTTCACAATTCGAAATATTAATCAGACCGGTGGAGGGATACTACAAGCATGGAAAATTCAAGTTTTCAGTGGTGGTGAATGAGAATTTCCCTATCGAACCTCCAAAGATCAAATGTCTCCAGAGAATATATCATCCCAATATTGATCTTCAGGGTAACATTTGTTTGAATATTTTAAGAGAAGACTGGTCGCCAGTGTTAAACTTGAATTCTGTATTGATCGGATTGAATTTTTTGTTTTTGGAGCCAAATCCTACAGATCCCTTGAACAAAGATGCTGCTAATATGTTGAACAAGAATAAGGAAATATTTGCTCGAAACGTGAAGAGTTCTATGAAAGGATCCTACATCGATGATGAATATTTCGACTGTGTCGTTTAAGGTTTCGGACCTGTATTCTACGGAGATTACAATAATAAGGGAACGAATTATGTAAGACAACAAGATGAAATAGCATGAAAATATTAACGAATAGGAAACCAGATCAGTTCAAAACCATTCCCCTTTATCTCCTATATTCTGAGCGGACCCCTATATCAAGATTTTTACTACGATTGAAACTTTAATCATAGCCTTTCCACACATGTCTAATCCTTCATAAACGCTGAATTAGGCAAACCAACAAGCATGTTTCACAGCAACCAACATCTGCAAAATAAATTAAGACTTTTTTTCCTTGAATTGCGTCTATCGGAGAATAAGGACTATTGTTCCAATGACTTCACGATATACCTAATACCTAATATAATACACATATTTTTTTAGTTCAACCTGTTTCAGTAGCGGAATAAGTTGCCACTTGATGTAGTTTATTCTATGTCTATAGGGCATTCTCTATATTGATCGAAAGAGCTTTTGATTCAAATCGATCCGGCAGATTACATTGTATGCAATCCCCGGAATACAGAGAACGTTAGAACACCCCCAATACAATTATAATTTGTTATTATCTGTGTTAGGCACAGATGTACAACGGGTAAACTTGAAGCCACAACGTGAGATAAGCGAAGACTGCAAAATTGATGAGTTGCTGGATTCATACCCCATACAAGCTTAATTACAAACTTGGCATATCCAAGAACAGTGTAGTAAAGCAGAGACGTAGACTACGGTTCAATAGAGCACGAAGTAAGCCCATGCGAAAGCTGTGAGAAATCTCGAACTCTCAATAACAAAGGTCAGAATCTGGAACGACAGCCAGCTTTTTCAACTGGAATTCTTGTTGGGTTCTATTGTGTCAACTGCCATGATTCGTCTACATTATCCACCCCTCGTCTACAATGTCCAAAATCAAAAAGCTTTCTTCTATCGGCCCTGAATACCGCCACGACTCCAGTCCTCGTTAACTATTACCACTGCTTATATGCCGGATTTAGCAGCTAAAACAAAGAGAGTTGAATATTCAGGACCCTGGAAGAACAATGTAATGAGATCTAACAATCAAGCGTGGGGCCTTAATGGAGTATTGTTACACCGGAGCAACGATAGTGTAAACAACCATAATAGATTACCGAATGTAGTAGGAGACCAGCCATCTTGAGTAACCAATTACTTCTCCCTAAACGTGCTTAATAGGTCCACAATAGACTCTCCTACATATTCTGCTCTTTGGCAGTTAAGTCTGGAACCTGGCTTCTCTTCTGGTTGCAACTTTTTTATTGTTTGGGAAACACAAAGAATGGATATTTTAGGTGGATTTTTGTGTTTTTGCGGTGTGTTTTCCACAGTAAGCAAGCCTTATTATGTGCTTGTGTGATTGGTATTGTTCTTGCCATCAAAGGTCTGTTTTGGGTGCCACAGCAAGTAATCGTTAGTTATGAATTATTGAAACAGATAATCTCCTAACCAGTGTCTGGTAAATTCAGGGGAATAATTAGGCGATAATTGTGGTAAAACTGTTCATCACATACTGAAGAATCTAATATAAATATGTCTCTAACTTCCCACTATTTCTGTCTTTTTTAACAACTATCAAGTTATACATCCTTTATTAATATAAATCAAAATGAAATTCTCCGCTGTCTACTCCGCTGCTGCTTTAATTGCTGCTGTTAACGCTGCTCCAGCTGACCTTCCAGGTGCTGATGCTCTCCCAACTGACGCTCTCCCAAGTGGAGTTGTCCCAAGTGGAGTTGTCCCAAGTGGAGTTGTCCCAAGTGGTCTCCCAACTGGTATTTTGAGCAATGTTTCTGGTTTGCCAACCGGTGTTTTGCCAACTGGTGTCTTGCCATCTGGTTTACCAACCGGTGCTTTACCAAGCGGATTACCAGGTTTAGGTAGTAACCCACTCGATGCCTTACCTGGTTTAGGAAAATTATTAACTGTTGTTGCCCAATTAGTTGGTGTCTTAGGTGACTTACCAATTGTCGGTGACTTACCAATTGTTGGTGAATTATTAGATGCTATTGGTGACTTGCCATCTGGATTACCAGTTCCATCTGGATTACCACTCCCAAGTGGTGCTTTACCATCTGGATTACCAACTGGTGCTTTAGGCTCTTTACCAACTGGTGCTTTAGGTTCTTTACCAACCGGTGCTTTAGGTTCTTTACCAACTGATGCTGTTGGTGGACTTGTTTAAGGTCTTTTTCCTTAACAGACTCTTTCAGTTTCAATTCATTATCGTTTAAAAATTCAGTTTTCGGTTAGGTATGTAAATTATTCTCAACTTTTAATATAAAAATCTTATAAAATAAATCTAATTGTAGTAAGTTTCTTATAATTGTATATACTTCAATTTACTGTTAAGGCAATTTCTCTTCTTAGAGTATATAATGTCTGTTTACTGTTAAGGTAATGTTTATCGTCTATAATTCGTCAAACAGAATACACATTTCTGGTAAGACAAGAAACAAGTTAAGTTCTAAAATCATATTCTATAGAATATCTACATTATTCCTAGTTTGTTTCTAAGAATTAATTTAACTGAATATGACTTTCTAACGCCTAAATAATACCAATAAAACACCTTAACTCTTTTATAATTGTGAATAAACGTCTAAACTCCCCCATAATTGTCTCCAAGGTCGTACATGACCAATAAATCAAAAGAACTCAGGGAACTATGTATGTAACAGTTCAAGACTTGCATCCTTTTAGCTATGGTACGTTGCTATTCACAGTTGCAAAGAATTACCAAGCTTTGGTATACTCGAGCAACAATGAAATCTACTATACCTACCTTACTTTTAAGGCATGCTAACCAGTACAGCTGAGTAAAATGCAGTAAGGGCCCTTTATTTCCAACTTACGTACCCTTACGACCTGAAACAATAGAACCATTCAAAACTAGTCCCGTTTAGCACCCTGATACTCATCTGGAAACAATAGGATACGAACATTAGCTTAGATTTAATGATCTTTACATCTCTGCTTTTCTCGTTTTTTGCAGCAGTCGAGCCAGCCATCTTTTGATTGTTGCAAAAGTTTTGCGACTGCGAAAAAAAAAAGACAATCGTTGCAAACCAGTTCCGCATAGAGGAACGAGAATGTACACTTTGCTAAGTCCGTCATGTTTCTGATTGTCGGGGAACTGGTAGTTTTATGAGAGTAACAATAACCATTCCACTGCTAAATCACTTTCACTTGTGGTAAAAGTAGTTTGTGGATCATTTTTGGGTTTGCCTGTACGACAGACGGTTGCAATTTCAGTGAACAGAATAGGTTAATAGGTTAACGGCTAGCGATAAAAATTATTCCCATTACAATGGAGTTGTCAGTTGGTTTGCAAAGTATTTTATAATGGAGCCGAAATAAAGAAAAGAGTGAACAGCACCGAATAGAGATGATTTTATTGTTCCAGACGGTACGACCCCTATCCCTGAGATATCAGTATATATAAATAGGGAAGGAAAGAACCCACACTAGTAGTTCTTTTAATAAGGTTATACTATAATCACCATTGCCGAATAATTACCAAATCCTTCCTTTTATACCTACTTGTTCATACCCATCCATAATTATTTATTAATATCCCCAATTATATTCCATAATATGAAATTCGATCTCATGCTTGTGGGATTACTCGCTGGAGCTGCTGCTGTATTCAATCCTCTAAAACTTGTGGAAAAGAAAGAAGATACTTTGACCGAGAGAAGTTTTGGAAATCCCTACCCTGAAGAAATCAATTTAGCTCCTCGGCAATTCCATAATATTACAGTGGCTAATACTACTAATACGGCAAAATATGCAAGATCTCATGTTAAAAGATCACAATTAGGTATCAGTTAGATTTTCGAGTAATTTGCATTTCTACTAACATTTTTCGTTTGCTTTAAGCATTTCTACTTCCATATTCGTCACATATTCACCTGTTTAATGTGTTTCATGACCCCTGGTTATAATTTTTTGTTGTACTTCACTTCCTTGTATTCTAATAGAGTTTGTTGATTTTTTAGTTTAATATACAAAATATTTCAAAAAAAAAAAAAAAAAAAAAAAAAAAAAAAAAAAAGGAAAAAAAAAAAAAAAAAAAAAAAAAAAAAAAAAAAAAAAAAAAAAAATTGAGATTAGTGCATTAAACACCAACGGGTCCCAGTCTAGATTTTCATTCGTCTGGGCCGAATCAAGTACAACTATGATGAGTTTTTGCAAGGTGATGCGGTTTAATTCGGTTTAGAGGCTAAAGGAGTACATAATCACGAGATTATAAATAGAAACCCAGTTTTGAACACATGATAGACAACTGTCTGATCTTCTTGGGATCTACCTAGCAGAGAAAGTTACGTCATAGGGAGCATTTGCGACTGAGGACGTGTCGCAATTTCCATGGTAGCGAGACAGAGGGGGGCCAAGAGGGGCAGATACCAATAGACCCATAGTAGGGCCAGGTAGATGGAACCACTGCCCAGTCAGAATTGAGCCAAGGAGAAAGCTGAATAATTTTTTAGTCCGAAACCTACACTAATGGCCGGCATTAATTCCGTATGCAAACTTGGCTTAGGATTACTAAGTTTTCCTGCGTTAACGAGTCGAGCTATTGTTCTGGGGGCAGATCTAGCCCCACCATATACTGCCACACCATACTTAAGTGGTGCTGTCAAAACTCTAGGCGTTTGAAAGAGCCACTAAAGTACTTGTTCTATAGCCTCAACAACAGTGATCTTGACGAAGGCTGTACCATTAATTAGCTTTCAGTCTTTCAGGCATTTCTTCCATTTTCGGTAGACTGAAAAGTTAGTTTTCACATCTAAAATAATGTTAGCACCATTTCACAGCAAGGTGCCGCATCATACGGCATAACTCAAAGTGGGTTTTATTTGTCTATAAACTATTTATGTCCGTATACTTTATTGTAAAAACTCAAATATGTCCCCAATCTTATTCATGTAGTAAGTAGGGTGTTCATCTTTGGGCTGAGACAATACCTTGTCTTCAGTTTCGATTCCGGTTAATACTAATAAAGTATCTAAGCCACCTACTCTACCAAATTTCATATCGGTGTTTAATCTGTCTCCAATCATTAACCCTTTTTTTGGATTAGCTAACAAGCCAGGATTCACTGCTTTTATGGAATTCATCATCGATTGGTTTGGTTTACCACAAATGGCATCTGGTTTTCTATCACTGGCAAAACTTACCGTCTCGATGATAGACCCGGCTCCGATCAATAATTTCCCATTCAGAGGGAATGTAGAATCAATATTTGTGGCCACAAATGGGAGTGACTTGTTTTTGGCTAACAAATATTGCATGGTAATGGATAATTTCAAATAATTTAAATTCAACGTTAAACCTGCTACCACACACCCAACTGATTCATCTAAATTAGTCAACATAGGATGATCATTTTTGAACTCAACTCCATCTTTATTTAATTCAGGATCATTCCCTCCTAAGGTTTTGTATCCGAACTCTTGCAATTCTTCTTCAATTCCCTTTTCTCCCAATACCCAAACTTTTTGATCAGTAGGTAAATTCAAAATCTTTTTTATATAAACGGCGGTTGCATACGAAGATCCAAATACCTCTTCAGTGGTTACTCCTTCGATTCCTAATTTCTCGAACTTTTTCAAGTAGTCTTTTCTGGATTTAGTGGAATTGTTGGTAACAAAGACGATGGTCTTATTGTGCTGTTTCAATAAACTTAAAGTCTCTTTAACTGAGGGTAATAAATGGTCACCTAACCATAAGACACCATCACAATCAAATAGGAAATAATCGTAGTTATCAAGCAATTGCTTTGTCTGCTCTTCAGTTGTTATCTTGACCGACATGATAATTATTCAGGAAGTAATCTCTTTTTCACCTGGATCAACAGTAGCCCGAATCCCGCTGGTCGCATTTATGCGATTCTTTTGGTTAGATAATGCAAGCGATCCATAAGTCACAAATTAGTTGATACGACAATAAGACTATAGTATTGGAGTTTATAAAAATAGTATATGTACATATAAGAAACTATATGAAAAAAAATATGCGTTTTAGTTTATGACATAAAGAATGATGGAGCAGGAGCCAAATAAGGTGAAGTGATTGAGGAGGAGTATTTATCTTTAATGTAGAAAAGGGAACAGTCTGACTTCCTGTAAGGGCATTAAAACTACTTTTCAGATGGGTGGGCACCAGCAGTGAATCTTGGGAAACGTAATTTGGACTTATCATTATATAATTCTTTCTCAAATTTACTCTTTGTTTCGTCACTCATAGTTTCTTTGACCAACTCTTGTCTTTGTAATTCACTAAAGTATCTTCTGGCTATGTTTCTGTCCTCTTCGGCGATTAATAATGGTTGTAAATAAAATCTAGCCCATTGCTTTTCTCTGGCTAATTCTCTCTGTTCATCAACTCCTTTGTAGTACTTATAGAATCCAAATCCCATCATGACGGTAAAAATTCCAAAGTAAATTGATGGTCTGAAACCTCTAGAGGGAAGATTTCTCTTCCACTGGACTGGTTCATATCCTCCAATAGGTGGTAAGTCTTGCATCTTTGGAAGTACTTTTGTAGATGTTTAATGCTTTAAATCTCGTTATTGGAAATTATTCACTTTCAATTGGGCGAAATTTTTTCTGTGCGAAATGGTCCTAGACTTCCTAATTCGGCAAGCACTGGCAAAACGATGCCCAAAGTCTTCTGCCGTCTGGTATCTACTGCGAAAAGAGAACGTCTTTATATACATTTAATATATATTTTATTAAAAAAGAGGTAATGGGGCAAGAAGGAAGGCAAAATGTCATACAAATAAATCACATCACTTAATATCGAATACTGGCTTCAATTTCTTGATTAAAAGCCAGTCATCTCTACTAACAGTATCACGGAAAGCAGGATCTTTCAAAGTATCAATAGATTTACGGGTAATCAATGAGTACAAATTGTCTTTCTCATCCACATGACGACCCCATGTTGGTTGAACTCCGGATGGACCTTCTAATCTCATGGCTACCCCAGCAGAAGTTTGGCCCTTCTTAACAATGTCCAAAGAATTATGATTAACTTGTAATGAAACAACTCTACCTAATAAGACGACATTAGGGGTACCAGTAGTAGGGTCTGGACGAACGGCACAAATTGGAGTACCAATTCTTACAGCACCTTCAACAACATCAACCCCAATAATCATTGGATTACGTTTGTTAATGATTTGAATGGTTTTCAATACACATGGGAAAATGGCAAATTCCAAAAAGTCTTTACGACGTTGTTCCAATAATTTGTTTTGGTAATCGGTGAAGGCATCAAACAAATGATAAATGATTTCGGCGTTGAAAATTTTGATTTTTTGTTCGTTGGCGTATTGTTCAGCTTCTTTATCGATCTTGACATCGAAACATAACATAACTGCATATTCTGGAGCTTTTTCCAACATGGCAGATGCTTTCATTACATCTCTCTTGTAGACTGGCCCCAAACCAATAGACATAACAGGAATCTTCATATCTTTTAAGAAATCCAATAAAGCTTCTAAAGACCCTAAAGTCGATGCTTGAACGGTGACACCTCTTCCACTAGTATCAACAGAATCCAATAATCCAGTCAAATCGTCCATAACTTCTTCCATGATGTCTTCTTCATTGTCGTCTTCGCCGACAACCACCAATCTAGAACCAGCAACAGCTTTTTCTAAATCATTAGCAGCAATCTTGACCCCTAAAGCAGCCTTAACTTCTTTGTTGTGAACATATTCAGATTTTAATCTCAATTCTCTGGAAGGCGGAGGAGTTAACAAAGCTCTAATATTAGTAGCAATTGGCCCGTTCAACCCACACAACACTATACGATCACCTTCTCTTATAATACCATTAGACAACACTACATCAATAGTGTAACCGAAACCTTCAATAACTTTGACTTCCAAAACAGTGGCTTCGATTTTAGACAAGTACATCAATTGTTTCGACATTCTCTTTTGAGTTAATTCCATCAATAACCATAAAATATCAGGTATCCCTTCACCAGTGATAGCAGAGGTTGGAACAATAGAAACATATTTAGACATGTTCTTATTTTGATAATATAATTCCGAATTCAATCCTTGTTCAGCCAAAGCTAATTTGATTTGTTCGAATCTGTTTTCAAATTCAGCTTGAACAGATTTTTTCTGTTTGGCGAAAGAATCACGGAAATTTTCATTTGGACTTGGTTCCCAATCGAACAATCTATCGATTTTATTCAAGGCAACCACAAATGGAGCTTTTCTGTCTCTTAATAATCTAAGAGATTCTAAGGTTTGTTGTTCCAAACCGTGCATAATGTCAATAACCAAAATGGCAATATTACATAAAGAGGAACCACGAGATCTTAAATTAGTGAAAGATTCGTGCCCTGGGGTATCGATAATCAATAACCCTGGAACGTCAAAGGTTCTCTTTTCATATCTGGTCATGGTTTCTGTCTTACTCTTGATAGCCTCAGTAGGGAAATAAGTGGCACCAATTTGTTGGGTAATACCACCAGCTTCTCCTCCTTGAACATTAGTTTGACGAATTTTATCCAATAATTTAGTCTTACCAGTATCAACATGCCCCAAGATACAACAAATTGGAGAACGCAATTCTTTTTCGGTAGATTTCTTTTCACTGTTAGCTTTTTCAAGAGCCTTTTGAGCTTCCTCAGCTTCTCTTACTCTGATTTCCCGCTCGACCTTTTCTTGTTTAATCTTTTCAGATTCGATGGCTTTCTGTTCTTCAACGCTGATCTCGGTAACTTCTTCGACTTCTTCAGGTTTAGTCTCTTCTGTCTCATCAGCTGCAGCTTCCCAGTCATCAGCTGGTTCATCATCCTCACCATCATCATTATTACCACCATCATCGAGGGCCATTTTTTCCCAATCATCAACAATATCTTCTTCTTCTTCTTCCTCTTTGGTTTCAACCTTCTCTACCTTGGTGTTGTTATTTTGAGTGAAAGACTTAGGTTTAGATGACTTCTTCTTTGAGTACACAACCTTCTTTGGTTTTGGAGTTTCATCGTTGTCAGCTTCTAAACCAGCAATTTTAACATTACCGGCGGCCAACAATTGAGCACGACGACGTTCTTGCAACTTCTTTTCTTCTTTTTGTTTCTTAGTCAAAAGCTTACCCTCGGCCTTCAATTGCTCTTTCTTTAATCTTTCCTTCTCTTTCTTAGCAGCACTGGCAGCTTCCTTCTTGGCCTTTTCTTCTTCAGCTAATCTTTCTTCTTCAATACGCTGTTGTTCTTCTTCTTCTTCCAAACGACGTTCTTCTTCTTCCCTTTGTTTCTTTAATTCCAACTGTTTCTTTAAAGCAGAAAGACCGGCTGGAGCCTTTTTACCACCTTTTTTAGGTTTTGGTTTGGAAGCTTCACTATCACCATTCTCAGTAGATTCTGGTTCGGGAGTGGCAGCAGAGGAAGAATCAGGCGAAGAGTTAGCAGCAGCGGCGTTCTTCTTATTTGCTTCTTTAATTTGTTCTTTCTTTTCGGCCTGTTGGGCTTTCTTTTGGGCAGCTTGTTCCTTCTTCTTCTGTTTTTCAGCTTCTTTCTTTAATTTTTCCTTTTCTTTCTTACTTAAAACTTTAGGAGCATCCTTTTTAGTTTCCTCCTTTTCTTCCTTCTTCTTCTTCGACTTCTTGATGGAGCTCAAAAAATCACCAGCCACGTCATCAGCAGAAGCAGCTTCTGGTTCCCCAGCTTCTTGTTGTTCAGTTTCAGGAGTACCATTAGCTTCTGATGGGGCATCTAAATCTTGAGCTTGTCCTTGCTCATACATATCCTCGTCATCCCAGATATCTTCTCCGGCTTTAGCTCCTTTCTTTCCCTTTTTCGCCATTGTGTATGATTACTATGCTCTTCTGCAGATGTTTCTGGGCAATGAAGCGATAATAAAAATCCTTAAGTGAATATACCTCTTGAAATATATCTCTTACGATCTGTCCCACATAAAAATTTTTTTAGCGCTGCGAGCGCGCACGACTGAAATTTTTTTCAAGCTTCAGTAGTAGAAAAAGTTTTTAGCTTGCTTCAGACCGAGTTTATTGACTTGTTGTTGGTATAGTTGATACCTTTCATAGATAGCTAGAGACAATAAGGACACAAGCAATATGACGACTGTTGAAAAAATTAAAGGGATTGAAGATGAGATGGCTCGTACCCAAAAGAATAAGGCCACATCGTTTCATTTGGGACAATTAAAGGCCAAATTAGCCAAATTAAAGAGAGAATTAATAAGTGACAGCTCCGGGGGAGGAGGTGGTGGTGGTGTTGGTTTTGATGTAGCAAGAACCGGGGTTGCCACTGTTGGGTTCGTAGGTTTCCCATCTGTTGGGAAATCAACGTTATTATCGAAGTTAACTGGAACTCATTCCGAAGCCGCTGCGTATGAATTTACTACTTTGACCACAGTTCCTGGTATTATCAAATATAAAGGGGCAAAGATCCAAATGCTTGATTTACCAGGGATTATTGAAGGTGCTAAAGACGGTAAAGGTAGAGGTAGACAAGTTATTGCCGTGGCCAGATCTGTCAACTTAATTTTCATTGTGTTGGATGTTAACAAACCAATTCAGCATAAACAACTTATCGAGCATGAATTAGAGGGGGTGGGTGTAAGACTTAATAAGCAACCCCCAAACATTGTCATTCTGAAGAAAGAGAAAGGAGGTATTAATATCACCAACACAGTTCCTTTAACCCATCTAGACAATGATGAAGTCAGAGCCGTCATGCACGAATATAAAATTAATTCGGCCAATATCGCCTTCAGATGTGATGCCACTGTTGATGACTTAATTGACGCTATCGAAGCTAAAAATAGAAGATACATCCCAGCCATTTATGTTTTAAACAAAATCGATTCTTTCTCGATAGAAGAATTAGATTTATTATACAAGATTCCTAATGCTATCCCAATCTCCTCCGGTCAAGGATGGAACTTGGACGACTTACTTGAAATGATGTGGGAAAAATTAAGTTTAGTTAGAGTCTACACAAAACCAAAGGGACAGCTACCAGATTTCAACGAGCCAGTGGTGTTGAGAAATGATAGATGTACAGTAGAAGATTTCTGTAACTCTATTCACAAATCTTTAGTGAGTGACTTCAGAAATGCCTTAGTGTATGGAACCTCGGTAAAGCATCAACCTCAAATTGTAGGTTTGACTCATGAATTAGAAGATGAGGATGTAATAACCATCTTAAAACGATAAATCTTGAGGGCCCTCACTTCCTTAACAAACTTTCAATGAAACTGACGAACTTCCGTATTAGATATATATATATGTATGTCCAATATGTATACTTGTACATTTATAACCTCTTAATTCAACATCTTACTTTTTGCAACTTTGCAGCCATTTGGTATAATCTCACTCTGGGAAACAACAGAGAGCGTTACGTGCCTTGCTCAATTAAAAAAATTTTTAATGTGAAAGTTTTCAAGATTTAATTGATCGACTTATCGAACCTGATAATAATTAAGGGTTAGAGAGCCAGATTATTAATCGAGAGGCTGAATCTTTCACAAAGTATAAATAGGAATTTTCCAGTGACGACCAAAAGATTTCGATTGATCATAAAGTTTGGAGATTATCATGTCAGTTTTGCCAGCTGATATTAACAACAACCTTGGTGAATTGTTAAATAATTTGGCATCTGCTGATAACAATGCCAGATCAGCAGCTGAAAAATCACTTGAACAAAATTGGTCTGATGGACAAAATATAGAAGTCTTACTTACATTTTTGGCAGAGCAATCTTGTCAAGGGGCCACTGAAGTAATCAGATCCTTTTCGTGTGTTTTATTCAGAAGAATTGCCATCAAAGCTCCTAAGGTGGCAACCAAGTTCACCGACAGAAACATTGGTATTATAAGTGAACAAGCTAGATTCCAGATCCGTTCAATTCTCTTGAAAGCATTTGTTTCAGAAGAATCCAGTCAAGTGAGACATAAGTTATGTGACGCCATTTCTGAAGTGGCTAAGGAATACACCAAACCTGGTAATGAATGGAATGATTTAATTCCTGCTTTGTTCAGTGCTTCTCAAAGTCCCAATCCTAGTATACGTGAATCTGCCCTCAGAATATTTGCTTCTGCTCCTGAAATCATTGGTCAGCAGTATTTGAATGATATTTTACCAGTTTTCAATACCACTTTCCAAGATGAAGACAATGATGTAAGAATTGCTGCATGTCATGCATTTGTGGAGTTTTTCAAAGAGTTGCCCAAGTCTGTATGGGGCTCGTTATCTCCTTTGTTACCTAACTTGTTGAATTCTTTGCCGATGTTCTTACAGAATGGCCAAGATTTATCATTGGCATTAGTTTTGGAGTCTTTGATTGAATTAGTCATGGTTGCCCCTAAAATGTTCAAAGATATGTTTCCAACCATAATAGAGTTTTGTTCTGCTGTATCCAAGAATAAAGAGTTGGAGACCAATACAAGAAATATAGCTCTTGAATTATTAACTTCATTTTCGGAGGTTTCTCCTGCTATGTGTAAGCGTTCTCAGACTTATACTACTACCATAGTTTTAATAACGTTATCGATGTTGACTGAGGTTAGTATTGACGACGATGATGCTGCTGAATGGAATAATAATGCTGCAGAAGAAGACGATGAAGAAGAGTTAGAATATGACGCAGCTCGTCAAAGTTTGGATAGAGTAGCGTTGAAGTTGGGAGGAAACTCTCTTGCCCCACCATTGTTCCAATACTTACCTGCTATGACTACCTCAGGCGATTGGAGAGAACGTCAAGCAGCTTTGATGGCATTATCATCTGCTGCTGAAGGATGCGCTGATGTTTTAACTGATGAAATTCCTAAAATCTTGGAATTGATATTACCTTTAATTGATGATCCACATCCTAGAGTTCAATGGGCCTGTTGTAATGCATTGGGACAAATGTCTACAGATTTTGCTGATGTTATTCAAAGAACTGCCGGAAATCAAATCCTCCCTGCTTTGATATCAAGACTTACAAATAGATCAGTTCCAAGAGTTCAAGCTCATGCTGCCGCTGCGTTAGTGAATTTTAGTGAATCAGCAAATAAGGAAATCTTGGAGCCATATTTGGATGATCTTTTGATGAAATTATTGGATTTATTGCATTCACCAAAGAAATATGTTCAAGAACAAGTGTTAACTACCATTTCTGCTATCGCCGATGCAGCCGAGAAGAAATTTATCAAGTATTATGACACTTTGATGCCATTATTATTCAATGTTTTGAGGTCTGATGTAGGTGATGATAATAGGGCCGTGTTAGCCAGATGTATCGAATGTTCATCTTTAATTGCTGTTGCTGTTGGTAAAGAAAAGTTTGCTCCTCATTCTAACGAATTAATCCAATTATTTGCCCGTATTCAATCAAGTATAGAAACACCAGATGATGAAGTTAAGCCATACTTGGATCAAGGTTGGGCAAGGATATGTAGATTAGTTGGAAAGGATTTCAACCAATTCTTACCATCAATATTACCTCCACTTTTGGAAACAGCAAAAGCCACCCAGGATATTTCTGTTTTGGACGAAGAAGAAGCCGAAGAATATGAGCAAAGTGACGAATGGGACGTTATTCAATTGTCAGGTAGACACATTGCCGTTCATACTGCTGCTTTGGATGAAAAAGTGACCGCTTTGGAACTTTTGAATTCTTATGCAATGGAATTAAAAGGCGAATTCCTTCCTTGGGTAGCACAACTAGCCGAAATAGCCATTCCAGCTCTTGACTTTTATTTACATGATGGTGTCAGAGCATCTGCAGCTGTTACTTTAGCGTCGCTTTTAAGGTGTACTGTATTGGCTACCGGTAGCAACTCTACAGAAACATTACAAATTTGGTCCAGAATTTGTGAGAAATTATGTAAGACCTTAACCAATGAACCAGTTGCTGAGTTATTAATTGCTTATTATTCATGCATCAAAGGTTGTATCGACGTTATGACCCCAGGGTCCTTGTCGGAAGTTCAATTAAATTACTTGGCCGAAGCCATCAATACGAACTTGGTCGAAGTTTATGAAAGAATCAAAGAAAAAGACAACGAAGACGATGAGTACACTGAAGACGTGGATGAAGATGAGAGTGAGTATACCGACGAAGAGATTTTGGATAAGATCAGTGGGGTTATAACCTCTATATTCAGAAATTCTACTACTGCATTCTTACCACAATTTAACGGTTTATTCCGTACCGTTAGTCATTTATTGAATGAGGAAAACTCTAATCTTAAAATCTGTGGATTGTCTATTGTTTGTGACTTGATCGAAAGTACTGGTCCTGCTTCGGCTTCCTTTAAAGACCATTTCTTAAGCATTACTGGCGAATCACTTTCTTCATCCGATGCCACCATTAGACAGTATGCTGCTGCTACAGTTGGTGCTGCTGCTAAATATGGGGGTCCTGAATATAGAGAGTTCTGTTCTTCTTGCTTGAATCCTATGTTCAGTATGATAGCAGTTCCAGATTCGAAAGCTGATGAGAATATTTATGCTACTGAGGCTATGGCCGGAGCTATTGCTGATATATGTCATGAACTAAATACTTCATTGCCTAATTTTGATCAAGTGGTCCAACAATGGTTCAATCTTTTACCAGTGGTCAATAATGAGCAGGCTGCTCCCCACGCCTACAGTTTCTTGGGAGAATTGATTCAAGCCCAGCACCCAGTTATTCAGAATAATGTTCACAGAACTATTGATAGCATCTTACAGGCGTTGTCACACGCCGCTATAATCGGGAAGGCCGCTCAATCAATTGTGGATATCACCAGGCAGCTTCTCGCAACCATTCCACAAGAAGAAGCATTAAGTATTTTTCAAAAATATAACGAATCGGATATCATCAAAAAATACTTTTCATAGAGAACTATCATGTATAATAATTCATTAATACACATATATATACATATGTATATCAAGCAGTGTCGTAGAAATGCTTCCAAATTCAACCTGTATTACCCTAATAGATAATTGATGCAACTCAACCGCGTATTTTTTTTGCAATTAAGATCAGATACGCAGTTAAACCAGATTCCTTCAAGCCAATAAAGAGCCATGACCTCACTAGATGATGTGGGCGAAGAGGAGACTAGTCTATATTTTGCTTCTACTCAAATGCAACTGGCTTACGAAGAAAGCGAAAGACTAGAGCATGGGATGAGTGTACTAACTCTGTCTAGATCGCATCTTCAAAGATTCAATAATCCTAATCACAAAGCGCCAGCACAGACTAATGGTATAACAGAGAAAAAGATAACTCGGAAGAAAGGTAATAAACCTAGAGCCCGAAGGAATGGAGCCAATAGAATAAAGTCCTTGTCTGCTCACGTAGAAAAGGTGTTTGGATTAAAATCAGCACCAGACTCGTTTAATACTGATAACCAGCAGTCGATACTAAGATACTTCTCAGGAAAGAAGAGAAAGGTCGATGAGATTTTAAGTCAGCTTGATAAGGAGGAAAGTCCTCAGAGTAGCAGTGGTGGAGAAGTCGATTTTATGGGTTATAATCGACCTTATTTAAGAGGAGCCAATATGAAATTTCCCTATAATAAAGAAGAATGGATAGAAATAATAGACACAATTAAGGAGAGTCTACCACACTTATCAGATTCTACCAAAAGAACCTTGACAAACTTGACCAAACGAATAGAAGATGAGCAATCGTTCACTCAATCGAAGATAGAAGAGTCTAGCCAATTGGGCGAATCTATGCTTTGGGAGAAAGCATCCCATCAACCTTCAACAGAATTAACACCCTTAGATATACGTTCCTTATACGATTTGAATTCACAGCAAATGCAACCTGAGGGTGATACTAGTTTCACAAGGGGTACTGTGGATAATGGCATTTGGTTGAATGAAGAAGAAGAAATAATTTCAGATTCCTGTTCCGAGCCGGAGATTGTCACAATCGAGTATTTAGATAAGAATGATGCTTCAGAGAAAGACTCTATCAAATTTGACCAAACCGATCTAAATTTCGATAAGGAGGAGAAAGAGTTAATTGAAGTGCAATCTTCAAAGTCGGAGTCCGAGCCTGAAGCAGTACCATTAGACGAACAATATCAAGAAATCACATCTTCAATTCCAACAGATCAGGAAGTTATTGTGTCTTCTTCAGTCGCCAGTTCTCCCGTGAAATCAGTTAGGGCTACACCGAAAAAACAAGCTGTTTCGGCAACCCGTTTCGAAACTCCAACCAAGGCTAAATCTATTGATAATACTACATCTATTATTGATGTGTCACCATTGAAATTGACACCTCCACACTTCTCAAGCTCTGTGGATACAAACTATGCTACAGCATCTTCTCAGTTTTCTAAAGAAGCATTGGATAATAAAAAGCGGCCATTGATAGATAAGTCTCAGGGTCAAAAATTCCGTACCCGAATAGTTGAAATAGCTAGTGATATCGATTTCAAGGATGTTGTTCACAAGGAATTTAAAATCAGAAAGATTGGAGAACGGTCACGGTTCAATAAAGAGGATGAAATAATTGGCTCAGATGAT
Source organism: Yamadazyma atmosphaerica (assembly GCA_030574775.1). NCBI lineage: Eukaryota > Fungi > Ascomycota > Pichiomycetes > Serinales > Debaryomycetaceae > Yamadazyma > Yamadazyma atmosphaerica. The sequence continues at coordinate 222,971 of JAJMFQ010000005.1, read as the reverse complement.
GATGACAATGATATCAGCATTATCGAGATATCAAGTCTAATTGACGAAGATAAACCCCAAACGAATGGAAATTCACAGAATACATGGAATGGTAATACGTCTGTTTTGCAAGTTCCTTCTAGTCCTAATAATAATGTCGCCTCTTCACCTCAAACAACTCAAAATAATGAAACTCCAGATATTTTTGGGACTGCCAGAAATGATTCAGATGGTAACAATAATCCTGGTCCGGAATCAGATTTCAACAATTTATCATTTACTCAGATGAAGAGTCTCTTGAAGGAATGGGGGTTTAACCCTCCCAGAACTAAGCAAAAGATGATCGAGATTCTTAAAAATGCCAATAGAATTGTACAAAGTGAAAATCCTACTCAATTATCACAAGCTCAATTTACAGATGAGATGTATTATAAGCTTATTGAGAAGATCAAGTCAAATGAAAATTGGCTATCAAAGATTAACAGCTATGAACCAATTCTAATCGACAAGTTGAAAGACTGGTTGCAAACAGAGGATTTTGATTGTGAAGAAAAGATTTTACAAAACTTTTGTGACGCTCTGGGAATCTGTTACAGTAATAATACTTAAAAAATGCATTGTATATGACTATTTACGACCCGAAATGAAGAATATTTACTAATTAAATAGATGCACTATATATACTTTTTATGGTCTGCATCGATATCACTATCAAGTAGTTCTTGGTTTAGATAAGTTAATATTCTTAAGAAAATCCCCCCGTTAAGAACAAGGGTACCAAATCCGAAGATTATATTATTTATAAGGTGGCCATAAGTTCTGTAGGAAATGATGGTAAGCGCCCACGTTAAATGATATCCTAATAGTATCAAGAACACAAGACCCAAGATGGTCAATAATGCAGACTTCAATACTCTTGATTGTGATATATTGTTCTCTGGCGGCTGATAAGCCTTGGCTACTTTTAATGGCGCCATACTGGATAATGATTTATTTGATTCAACTGCTAACAAATTGATTGAGAAATGCTATTTCGGCCATTGGTATTTCCACTACCTATCGCTGGATTACTGTCATTTTTTCTTGCTGTTATGTCAAAAATAAAGCAATATATTGAGCGACTTGTTAGCAGTTAGGTAGTAATTGACAAATCTTAAAGATCCAAACGCCTAGATAACATATTTTCTAGTATAACGGCTTACCATATTAACACTAGATTAAAATTGTCCAAGTTGCTGGCTCCTTATCTGTCTGCTTGCAATTATCATTTGCACCTTTAGCAGCTTATCCGAAGTGCGAAACTATTAAAGCGATAAACGGTTATTTTATTTTTGAACAGGTGATTTTGTGTTGTCAATTAAGTATTAACCATGGAGCATATATTCAAACATGATCCAGACTTACATATTGAGCCTGACTATTATAGTGGTGGCATTCCAGTATTTAAACCCAAGTATGAAGACTTCAAAGATTTCTATAGGTTTAACAAAGCCATAAATAAGTACGGAATGCAAAGTGGAGTTGTTAAAGTGATTCCTCCTAAAGAATGGTTGAACTCAGTGTCCAGCAATTATACCAAAAAGAACTTGGAGAGTATCAAGATCAAGAACCCTATTATTCAGCAAATTAATGGATCTGGTAATGGAATATTCAGTCAACAGAATATAGAAAGAGCCAGAACTTATAATATCTTTCAATGGAAAGATTTATCACAAAAGGCTAATAATCAGCCGCCTGCCCCAAGAGGTAAACCCAGAAATGATGAAACGGGGAGATCAAAGCAAAATAATAATGATCCAGATAGGCGTCATACTCGAAATAAAGGAAAGGCTCCTAGTAATAATAACGCTTATTTGGGCCATAGGCGAAGCTCGTCGGATTATAATATTAATGTCAGTGAATTTGATGATGACAGATGTGAACAATTGGAGAGAACCTACTGGAAATCTTTAACTTATGCCGAGCCTATGTATGGAGCTGATTCGATGGGGTCATTATTTTCTGATAAGATACGCAGTTGGAATGTGGCTCATTTGCCCAATCTCTTGGACTTAATGGATGTCAAATTACCGGGTGTTAATGATGCTTATCTATATGCTGGACTTTGGAAAGCTACTTTTGCCTGGCACTTGGAAGATCAAGATTTATATTCCATCAATTATCTACATTTTGGCGCCCCTAAGCAGTGGTATTCGATTCCTCAAAGTGAAGCTGATAAATTCTTCCAGGTAATGAAAGATGTTTTCCCTGAAGAATACAAGAATTGTAATGATTTTCTTCGTCATAAAACCTTCTTGGTGTCTCCTCAATTCCTTGAGAAACACGGTGTTCGGTACAACAGAATCATTCACAGAGAGAAAGAATTCATGATCACGTACCCATATGGGTACCATGCCGGATTTAATTATGGATACAACTTGGCTGAGTCGGTTAATTTTGCTCTAGACGATTGGTTTCCTATTGCTGAAAAAACCTCGAAGTGTGAATGTATTACTGATTCTGTAGGTATCAATGTTCGGGAATTGTACTGCAAGTTTAAAGGAATTCCTTATGAGATCCCCGACTTGACTAGTGACACAGGTGAAGAGGCTGAAGAAGATGATCATCTGGAACATTTGAATCACCACCATCAATTGGATTCTGACAATCATAAAAAAATAAAAGGAGCCAGTTTCATTGGACCGGAAACGACAGAAGATCTGACTGCAAAGAAGAAGCGTAAAGTATCGAAGAAGCATAATGAAAATGAAGCACTGAAGTCCAAGTCTCCCGTTAAAAAGAGGAAGGTAGTGACCCAAAATGAACGAATATCACCAAAGTCTTCCTCTGACCAGGAGTGCTTTCTTTGTCCCAACAGTCTCCCACAAGAACTTCTAAAGACATATCAATTCGAGTTATTAAATACGGATGTTAGCGATGTTAAAGTTCACAGAATTTGCAGTACCTTTTTCGCTGATCAGTTGACTAATAGCTCGGATACCATCAAAGGAATTAAAAGCATCTCAAAACAGCAAAAGAATTTGAAGTGTTCTACCTGTGGGTTGAAGTCTAAGGGGGCGTGTTTCCAATGCACGTATGGGAGATGCGTCCGAGCCTATCACGGAACTTGTTCCCTAAATGATGGTGTTTTAGTTGATCAGAATAAGAAAGAACATGTTTGTAAATTCCACCGTCATAAATATTCTGAAGGTCATGATGTTTCACCTTCTGACTTGACGAAAGATAGTATTGTTCAACTAAAGGATTTGAAAGATAACAAGAAGTACTTAAGTGGTGTTATCGAGAAGAATAATCCAAAAGATGAAAAGTTACTGCTCTTGATCTATCCTGACATGAATGATAAGATTGAAATTGAATATGGAGATCTTAAAATTGATGATAGAGTCGTACAAGATCCCTTTTTCACGTTGGGCAATGCTAGGTCTTCCAAACAAGGTAAGTCAAAGAAACAAGGAAAGAAAGTGTCTAAGGTATTGTTGGACGATACTTACGTCACTGGATTAGACCAGGATGATCTCACTTTAACCAAAGAAGGAAAATTCCTCATAGAGACCGTTGGAAGAGATTTCCCCTCGACTGGGTTTCAAGAGATTTGGTATAATCTCCCAAGTTTCTCGAACGATCAACTTGACAGATATACAAATGATTTCCATGTTCCCGTTCCTAACGATCCAGTTTATTTGAAACAGATGAATCGTAAAAAGAATAAGTCGCCAACGGGCCTGCTCAAAGCTGAAAATCAAACCAGCCTGGAATCATTAACAAATGAAAATTACAGTTTGGCTTCAAGTAATCGTAACAGCTACATTGAACCAAACGTTAAGTCCGAACCATTCAATCAAATTCCTTTCCAAGGGCAGACATCTCCCCATCGTTATGCCTCTTCTGTGCCACCAGTACCACCAGTACCACATCCACTTCAACAACCTATTCAACCATTATACCCTAGACCCATTGAGCTGGGGCAACAAGGCCCTGGTCCTGTAAAGCAGGTAAATTATCAAGAAGTACCTAACGTAGCTGGACCTCAACCGATATCTCCTTCGACAACTTATCATCCAGGATTACCAAAATTGTACAATTTCATCACCAAACCCAGAACCCCAGCTTAATGGTTCTACTCGCACTGCGATAAATTTATCTATGTAAATATATATTTAAGAAAATTTACTTCCACTTGAGATTATATTGTTTTATAATCCTATGTATTTATGAAACGAGGCGTTCCATCTGATGACTCCGACGAAATAGAAGAAATAGAAGATGAATCTACCGATTTGATAGAAGAACCAAAAGCTAAACGTCCAGCAGGGGCATCCATTGCCCTTGATAGATCTGATCAAAGACCCCGGACCATTAGAAAGAATGGACCATCATCCAATGATGAATCATGGATTGATAAATATAGCCCGAAAAATACAACTGAAATTTGCATAAATCCTACTAAACTCAAACAATTGAGACAACTTATGGAAGAAATGATCAATAGTCATAACAGAAGGATACTAGTTCTAGCAGGTCCTTCTGGAAGTTCTAAATCTACAAGTGCAAAACTTTTAAGTGACGCCATTGGCATAGGGCATATTGAATATTTCAATAATACTGGTGGTGGGGGTAATTTCGATGAGTTTATGAATGACTGTAAATACTTGGTAGGAAAGAATATGAAGTTTATTATAATTGAAGAATTGCCAAATATTTTTCATAAACCTACTTTAACAAGCTTTCGAGCAAAACTATTGGAATGGTTATTCTTGAACCAAACTCTTCCTCCTATTATTATTTGCCTAACAGAAATTGAACGGAATTTCGGGGCCCAAGACTCGACCAGCAAGTATTCCAATGAATTTTTCAACATCGAGAACAATTTTAATATCAATACAGTTTTAGGGAAAGAAATATTGAGCAATCCAAGAGTTGGGGTCATTAAGTATAACAGCATTGCTAATAAATTCATGAAGAATACCATGAATCGAATAATTAAACAAGAATCAAAAATCTTCAAGCTGATTCCCACACACCAGGTTAATAATTTCTTGAGTCTGATCAACGATATAGGAGATGTGAGATCTAGTATTAATAATCTCGAATTGTGGAGTAGATTTTATCAGAAGAGAGTGAATTTAGTAGAGACGAATTATGACAGTTATAGTCGGAATACCACTATCAACCTATTTCACGCAATAGGAAAGATATTATATTCCTCCAGCAAATACAAGTCTTCGTCATTGTCGAATGATGATAGCAATTACTTGACTATTGAGGATGTGTTGAATAGCTATGATAATTTGCAACTATTAAATTTGTCTATATTGGAAAACTATACAAACTTGCTTCCAGATGATAGCTTGAAAGATGGTGCATTCATGGCAGATAATTTGAGCGAAAGTGATTTGATCTACCATTTGCCGGAAGGAAAGAATCTGATGGTTAGATCTGTCAGAGTTGGATTGGATAAAGCGCATTCTGGCACTGTATCAAATGGTAAGTTCAACAGAATCACTTTTTCTAAGAACTATACTATGATTAAATCTGCCAATAGAGTCCTAAAAAAGATACACAACTTGAAGGATAATCCCATGTTCTTCCATGGCTCTTCCAATGATATCAATTTGCTTGATGGATACTATGTACCATTGATCCTCAATAGCCGATACCAGAAGAGTTTTAGTCGAGTCGGAGGCTCATTTAGAGACATTCATTTGGATGATGATTTATTCAGCGACAGTAATAATCAGGATGAGATCGAAGGTGATGGGTACAATCATAATGGTTCCGATGCATTTGACCACTTTAGTGCCCAATTGACCAACTCGAATCCCGATAGTCATCTTATCTTAGGTAACGACCTGGATGATGATTTGTTAAGTGATCCACTAGAGGATTCTGAAGACGACCAAAAGAAACCATTGCCATTTGAGTCTGACTATGAATTCCTGGACGAATCAGAATTTTTGTAGATAGTAAATGCATTCGAATATAGTTATAAATTAAGGTTAAATATTTACCGTCAGATGAGTTCTATAAATAAGTCACTTCATATATATAAAAAAGTGGAGAAAATATACAATGAAAGGGTTTCATACTTAGGCTGCCTCTATGGAAGTCTTGAAGAAGTCTGGATCTTCATCAATGGACTCCTTGATGATATCTAAACCACCTTGGAATTCACCATTTATGTATAATTGAGGGAAAGTTGGCCAGTCACTAAATGCCTTCAATCCTTGTCTCACAGAATCATCTTTCAAGATATCAAAGAATCCAAATCTGACTTCATGTTCTCTTAATATAGCCACTAATTGTCTTGAAAACCCACACTGAGGAGACGAAGGAGATCCTTTCATAAACAACATGACAGGCGAGGCTTTGGTTAATTTATTTAAACGGGCATTTAAAGCTTCAGGAGATTCTTCTTCTTCAGTAGCTGGAGTGGCAGTAGGATTAGTAGATGGAGCAGTTTCAGCAGATGCATCTTTATCTGAGGCGCCATTGGAGCCAGATTTTAAGCTGTTTAAAGTACTAATAAACTCTTTAGGGTCAGCTCCACTTAATTCCTTCAAGATGGTCGAATTCTTAATGAGAATGAAATAAGGAACGGCACTTACTTCAAAAATGTCACTGATATCACTTTGGTCATCGGCGTTGATCGATAAGAATAAGATATCACTATTTTCAGGTGTATTCGATAAAGTAGAATAAATCGAATTCATGGTCTTACAAGGCTCAGCCCATTCTGTATGGAAGTACAAGGATATTAAGGTGTCCTTCGTCTTTGATAGTTCAGAGAACTGATCTTCTGATGTGATTTCTGTCACTGGCATGTTGCTGGATGTGAATATAGATATAGAAAGATTATTACTAACTGTGTCTCAAATGGTTAAAAACTTTTCGAATTTTGTGCGAAAAGTCACGTGATCCTTGCCTCCCTAATCAACCATCGATTCTCATCTTGCTAGCACAGTGCTAAGGTGTCTGGGTCACGCGCTGCATTGACTCTTATTATGTATCTAAATTTGGTTTTGTGTTGGATTACCCCACTTTTTCTTCTCAGATGCATCTTGTTCCTTGGTGGACCAACCGCTCAATACTTTATCCGGGGTAATTATATCATCTCATACAACCTATTGTGTGTAGCCTAGTTAGCTGAACGGTTACATTAAACCCCACTTGCCGGAAATTTGTCATGTTCCAGTTCAAAACAATAGGAGTGTGACACAAAAGACAAACGAGGAAAAAAATGTCTTTAAGGACATCCCCGGATTTTATAGTCTATTAAGGTTCTATTAACCCGGATACAATTGGTTAGAGTGCTTGTGGCAATTACACTGACCTTGCAATTCCGTCATTTTAATTGAAATTACTCTTTTGTATTTGTAGCAACACCTAGTAACTGTAAATCTCCAAAGGAAGGTGAAGACTAGTGGCTCCCAACAAGAACTCAGCTATTTAGGTTCAGATGTCATTCATAAATAGAAACTAGTGTTTCCATGCCAATATCTAATACTCTACTATAAAAAACTCTCACCGGCATCTTTTCGTGTCGTCTCTGCGCCGTACGCCCTACATTTACTTATATTGACCAATTACCCCAGATCTTTTCCCTGTCTCGTTTTTGCTATTGTCTTTTTATTACTACAACAAATTCGATTTGATCTGAGGTATCGGACGCCTTCACTAGTGCTTATAGATTTACTTAATACGCTTATTTTAATTGTATAGGCTCCATTGGATCTTGGCTATTCTGTGTTTTCCCGGTATTGTAACGGGTATAAGTTTCTGGTTTCGGCTCTATTTTGCGTTTCCGAGAGCAGGTTTGCGACATTTGCTGAATTTTTTTTGGTCCGTCCTTTTTCTTTTCTTTATTGTTTTCGAATATTTAAGGAGCTAATTCAGTGTAACCTGGTGCTGGAATCAGAGAAAGAGAACTATTAAAGACCCCTTGCCACTAGACGTTATTCTGTCATCGACATATTGATTGATTCTAGCGTCGTTAGTGATTGGGTGACTCAATATTGGTGAGACGGTATTTTTTCTCCCATTCTCAACTTTTTTTTCTTTCTTCGTTACACATCTTTAAATTGAACTGCTGAAGGTGGATGATAACCTTCAATGCTAAGATGGATCCTAATTTATCCCCGGAAAAGTCGTTGAACTCGTATAATTCGACAAATATGGACATCGATTCTCAAAATCCTGTGACAATAGATTCTACTGGAGAACATGACGGCAGCGGGAATGGAGAAGAAGGAGGTAAAAAAGTCCCATTAGAATTGACTGCCTACGGGACCACTCCTAGTGGGAAACCTCGTTTGTTTGTATGCCAAGTCTGTACTCGGGCTTTTGCTAGATTGGAGCATTTAAGACGACATGAGCGTTCACATACAAAGGAGAAACCGTTTTCTTGTGGTGTTTGTCAACGAAAGTTTTCTAGAAGAGATTTGTTACTAAGGCATGCTCAAAAATTACATGCTGGTTGTGCTGATGCTATAACAAGACTAAGAAGAAAAAGTGTGAAGAGATCCAGCGAAGACATGTCTGTGTCATCTCCTAATGACCATCCTACACCTGTCAGCGGTGGTAATAACGACAACAATCATGGCAATGGTAATGATATAAATTTCAATTTGAACTTGTTTGGATCTGATTCCCTTCAAAGTAATCTACAAAATATCCCTCTAGCATCTCGTGGCCAAAATAATACATCCTCCAAAAATTCCAGCAATTCTCCTTCCATATCAGATAAGTCTTCTCATTCCCATAATCGTTCTCAATCACAAAGTCAACCTCAAGGCCAATCCAATTCCTTCCTTAATTCGAATATTCATGCGCTACCAAATCCTAATCTCATGCATAATTCCCATTCTCATTCCCATTCCATTTCCCAGTCGAATTCACACTCCAATTCTATGTCAAATCTGTCCCCTTACCCTCTACAGAGGAGTCAATCGCAACTGTCTCAATATTCCCAACATTCTTCAACTCCATTCAAAAAGTCTAGGAGAAACTCTGATTTGAACAAACAAATGATATCACGGGGTAGGGGAGCTTCCTTTTCAGCCCAATCGGGGCCTAACTATGCGGTAAATGTTCCCGAGTTTAATGATCTATACCCGGGGGCTGAAAATGTTGAATTTTCCACTCCTCAATTGATCCCATCTCAGTCTTATGAGGAAAATTCCTGGTTGAACAATTTGTCACACATACCAGGAATGGGGAATGAGGAGAAAGATAAAAAGTTGGATTTGAGCAACTTGCAATATATGATGCCGACCGCTACCATGAATGAAGACATAAAGACGCATGAGAATTCTCATCAACCGGACAAAAGTAATGATTCCAATAAAACATCTGGTGGTACTGGTACCACTCAGTCCAATAAAATGAATTTTAAGGGAAATGCCAGTAATCATGCGACTCCAAATTCCAATTTACCGCATCCCAGCGACAATAATGACAATGAATTTTATGGCTATTCTTTTTACGATATCCCTGAGTCAATGATGTCAAAGAATTTCAGTGGAGATTTCAGAACACATAGTAATTTGACCCCAATCAAGCAAGAATTCGAAGAAGATCATTTGAACATTCTGCTTGGATCTCCTCATAGAAATCAATCCCAAAGTCAATCCAATCCACTGGCTTCTGACTTTGATTTGAACTTTATTAATGATATAGGAGAATTGGCGAATGAGATCGATATAAACTCCAAGTTTTTGACTAATGGGTATTCATTCTACGGGGATAACCCAAGTGTTTCATCTTCGAATATTGAATCACCTGGTCCAGGTAATGTTCCCGGAGTTACGACTAGCACTTTAGGTGGTGCAGGTTACTCTTCTTTAACCCCTAATTCAAGCGCAAACCATAATAATAATCCTAACTATATTAATCAGTCCCAATTATTGAATATCGAGAACACTGCTAACCTAAACAACCTTAAGTTAACAAATTACTCGAAGAATAAGATGTTCACTAACAATTTGAGGACTTTTATCAACAGGACCTTGAACAGGTATCCAATTAATGGAGTGACCAACCCAATTATTCCCTCAAATGAAAAATTGGAATTTTATTTAAACAACTTTATTGACAAGTTTTTGGCCCATTTTTCCTTTATTCATATTTCTAAGTTAAATGAATATGAAATCATGAACATGACAAGTAATGAAGATCATGGTAATGAGAGTTCTAAGGCGTGTTTGCCGTTATTGATGGCCACTATTGGAGCATTGTTGTCTAATAATAAAAGTGATTCGGAACATTTATATGAAGCTTCGAGAAGAACTATTCATATTTATTTGGAGACTAGAAAACAATCGAACGAATCCAAGAATAATCCCTTATGGTTAATTCAATCTTTGACTTTATCTGTTATCTATGGGTTATTCAGTGATAATGAGAATAATGTGTTTATCGTAATCAGGCAATTGAATGCTTTAAATTCCTTGGTGAAGACGAGTATCAAAGAAAAACAAAAGTTGAACTCAAAAATATTTTTCTCCATCAATAAAGAAGATGAATCGAATTTGTTGAATCACTCGAATAGCAATGGTAATACTTCTGATTCAAACCAGAATGCGCAAAGTAAATCAGATACTGGAAAACATGGACCCAACTCAGAAACAGGTTCTATATTTGGTGACTCTGCTGAAGATGAGGTCAAATTTGCTAATAACATAAACTTGCAATCTCAATTCAGAATTATATTCATGATCTACCGGTTGACAAATTTCTTGTTGGTATTTTATAATATCCCACTAACTTTGAGTATTAATGATTTGAACAATTTGGAAATTCCTAGTAAGAATGACGAAACAATTTGGGGCTTCAAGAACTACCAGCAGTATAAAGAGTTCAATCATATTATCAATGGATCTCATAACTCGACATTTGACGCCAATGAGGTGATGGGATCAAAGACTGGTTCTAGTAAGAGCAAGTTGATTTTCAAAGATTTATTACTAAAAATTTCTAAAAATTCCAACATGGATTTTAGTTCTAGCAGCAGTCTAAAATGTTTACATAACTTATCCAAGTTCGGGTTTTTAACGTTGATTCATGGGACCTTTGAGATCAACCAATTCAACAATAATTTGAATACTATCAATATCTTGAACAACTTATCGATGTTTTTGAGGTCAGAAACATGTGATTATCAAGTCATTGACTATTCAATTTTGAGCAACTTTATCAAAATTTCGTCAGTAATTGATTTCAAGTTGTTGAAGCAACAAAGTTGGCTCAAGAATTATCAAGAATTGCTAAAGAATTACGAAAAATTACTCAATTCCATCAAGTTAAATGAATTTTCCAAAATCGATAAAATTTTGGATTATTGTTTGATCATTTTAAAGTTCTTGTTGTTAAAGGTTGAAAAATTCAAATATAATAAGTCAGGGTCTGGTGTTAATGGTGACATTGTGATAAAACAGGAAGATGATTTTGAAGAGGAAGAAGATATTGACGATTTAAGTTACGAAAAAATAATAGGTATAAAGTTCTCCAAGGCTCTCAACTCAGGTCTCGAGTTGAATGTGATCTTATCCCAGTGTATGTTCCACGTTTTCTCGATCATGTCGATTTTATTATTGTTATATTTAAAGTCCAATTCAATGCTGCCTAATTATAAGTTGATATTGCACAAGAAGTTCAGATCTATCTTTTCTTTTTTGAAGCACATTCAAGTATCATTAAACTTGCCAACCATCTATCAACTAACGTTGAATGTCAACGAGGATGATTTCAATGATGAGTATAAGAGTCAGAATGATCCATTATTGCCTACAGGCGATTCATTATTAGAGAATCAAGATACTGATGATTTGAATTTCTCCAACATTTTATATATGTTGAATGTTGGAGAATTGCTATTGTTGCAAACTTTTAATCAACAATTAAAATTCTCCATATTTGAAAAATTATCAGCCAATTTATCTCAAATCAGAAAATTTTTAATCAACAACGAACATAGACTAGGCGGGTTCTAGACAAATCAAGGTACTATTTATTATGTATTATAATGTATAAGTATATTTCTTATGAGCCACCAGAGTTTTGGTTAGTCTCAATATTCGCTAGTCTGAAAGCGTTTCGTGACTCTACCGGCGCGAGTCAAATAATCAATTTTTTGCACCCATATTAAATTAATTAACTGTTATCTATATTATAATTGGACTAAACACGTAAACAACTATATCTTTTTGTATTTTTCTTGTACGGTATGCTTTCATCGTCAATAAGAATCCTTGCAAACGTGTGGCTAACTTATTGATCTAAAATAAACTCTTTAAACTCTTTGTAAGCCTTTTCTAAATCATTGTTGACAATAATTTTATCATGAGCCCCAGTTTTAGAGAATTCAATTTCTCCAATGGCAGCCTCCAAACGTTTGGAAAGAGATTCTTCGGATTCAGTACCTCTACCTGTCAATCTCTTCTTTAATTCATCAATTGAAGGAGGAGCGATGAACAAAAATTTAGCGTTCAAATCACTGTTCTTAACCAGTTTGACTCCTTGCATATCAATATCTAATAAACAAATTCTTCCATTATTGGCGACATCTTTGACGGCCTTTTTACTGGTACCATAGTAGTTACCGCTGAACTGGGCCCATTCAATAAATTCATTCTTCTCAATCAATTGTTTGAAGTTATCAACAGTAGTGAAGTGGTATTCAACTCCGTCAGTTTCACCTGGTCTAGGTTTACGGGTGGTATGTGAAATGGAGAATCCGAATTTATCAGGAAATTCTTCGAATAGTTTTTTCAACAAAGTACTCTTACCGGTACCACTTGGTCCTGAAATAACTACTGGTCTAGACATCATCGGAGTTTGAAGAACTTGAAAATGCTAACAGATGGAAAAAACTAGGAAAGAAATCCAGAAGACTTTAGCGTTATTGAAAGAACTTAGCAAAACCGAAAAATGGGCAAAGAAGCTTGTTCTGGTTGATCTTGTTGGGATAACTCGGGGTTACGCTAGCGTAATTAGTTGTTATTTTCCTTTTTTTCTGTCAAGATCTCGTCTTCTCCCATCGACGCGACTTCTTGTTTGGCGGCATCGTAGACTATATGAGTTGCGCACGTCCGGTTAAATCTTGCAATGCGAAAATGCAAAGTGAAAAAATTGAATCAATCAGATACAACTGCAGCATTGGTGCTAGAATTATATCTTACAAAATGTACGATATTGAACATGTAATAAATGCTTTGGTCACCATGTATTCCAATGCATCCCAGCAAGAAAAGAAGGGTGCTATGGAATACTTGGAAGCATTTCAAAAGTCAAAAGAATCGTGGGGTATTTGTCACAAGTATTTGCTGGAAGATGAAACTGATGGTAATAATTCTATGAATACTGTGCAGATAAAATTATTTCTAAGTCAAACTTTAAGAAACAAATTGACATATGACTTGGGGCAAATTAGTGATAATAATTTGCAAGATTTAAAGGATATGATTATCAAACTTTTGATGAAATACAACCAAAGACCTTTTAAATTGATTAGGATTCAATTAAACATTTGCCTTTGTCAGTTAATCTTACAGGACATCACTTGGGAAAATCCTTTGAAGGATTTGATTGAATTTTTCATCAATAACAAATTCATCGAAGTCTTATTCGAATTTTTGAAGATCTTGCCGGAAGAAATCAATGATATTAATAAAACTCATTTGACCGATGAGGAATTCAATCAAAGAGTCAATCTAATTATGAATGAGTCAAATATTGAACAAATATTTTTAATTTTGTCAAGCTTTATCGATGGAAACGAACTTTTGATTCTAGATTGCTTGAACAACTGGATTAAAGAATTACCCATTGAAAGTTTTTTAAAGATTGACTCCTTAACTCAGCTTATTTTCACTTCCTTGAACAACGAAGATTATTTTGAAAAGGCGGTCGATTGTCTTATTACTATAATAAGAGAGACTAGAGATATCGAGAACTTTGAGATAGTGAATGCGCTTGTAACTAAATTAATCGAACTCAACCAATATGTCACTATCGATGAAGAAAATTTTGAGATTTTGGGTAAATTGTACATTGAAAGTTGTGAGAGCTGGCATGTTTTAATAGCAAAACAGCCCAATGAGTTTAAGCCCTTGGTAGAAATATTATTGCATTATTTGAGTTTGGACGAAGGTCTAAATATCATACATTATTCATTTTACTTTTGGTATTTGTTGAAGCAATTACTAACAGTGAATAGTCTTAAATCGTCCAAAATTGCATTTGTTCCGGTTTATGAACAATTGATTAAAATCATCCTAAAGCTTATGACGTATCCTAGTGATGTAAACTTTGATGGCGATAAAGAACAAGAAGATAAATTCAAAGAATTTAGATATGACATGGGGGACGTTTTGAAGGATTCTTCTGTAATTGTGGGTCCCTATAAAGCATTATCGATCCCATTCGAACAATTGAAGTTGATAAATACAAGCAATTATAGATGGCAATCCATAGAAAGTGCATTATTCTCTATGAGAACCATGGCCAAAGAAATTCCCAACAATGAAGATCAAATTTTACCCCAAATAATGAGCTTTCTTACACTGTTACCTGAGCATCCAAAGATAAGATACAGTGCAACATTGGTTTTAGGGAGATACACTGAATGGACCAGGTCCAATCCGAATTATTTAGAAATTCAATTGAATTATATTATAAAAGGATTCAATGGCGACAATTCCTTCGATGATAAAGATAAGAAATCCATTTTGGTTGCTTCGTCGAATGCATTAATGTACTTTTGTCAAGACTGCTCTGAATTGCTCATAAATTATTTGGAACAATTATACATCTTGTACAATGAGATCAATGGCAAAATAGACTTGGAATCAAATTATGAGTTGATAGACGGTATAAGTCACATTCTAAAAATTTTTAGCGAAAATGATCCTAAATTATATGAAACAAGTTTATTATTCTTGAAGCCAATTATTGATCGTTTGGAAACTAAACTATTTAAGACGACTGATTTTGAACAAATAGGTGGTCATTTCGAGTTGTTGTCTATCTTCATTAAAGTGTTGAAAATCAAAGATTATGACAATTATGATAACAAAGTTGTCGAAATTTATCTCAACATTCTTCTCCCGATCGCCAATAAATACTTGAACGAATATGTCAATAATCTATTGGTCAATGAAAAAATCTTGAAAATGATTAAAAATTCAATCGAGTCTTTCAACATTTACTTGTTAGACAATTTGCAACCCATTCTACAGTTATTATTGGAAGGTTTCAATGTCAACAAATTTGGTTGTTACTTGTACGTGAGTGGGACTGTTTTGAAGGTCTTTGGAGATGAAGAATCCTTTGAGCCTCAATTGATTCAAACAATTTTCAAGTTTGGTGTTGATCAATGCTTGAATTTCTTTCAGCTTTTGAAAAGTACAGAGGACGTGAATGCTATTCCGGACATAATAGAAGACTTCTTCAGAATGTTGGATGATTTGTTGATGTACTATCCTAATCAATTTTTCGACGTGAGTGATGATAATTTGATATTGCAACCTTCTGTTGATTGTTGCATGGGCTTAATTGGAACTTTGGAGAACTTTGAGAGTATAATTTCCATAATTCATTATTTGATTGATTTGATAAGTTGGGGATCACCCAATTTACCAATTTCTTTTGTTGAAATTCGTAATGAACCATTAATCAAGACCAAAGTCATGACCATTATTCAAACCAGAGGGGAGGAAATCTTGCAAAAATTGATATATAATCTCATTTTTAAGTTTCACAGTTTCAATAGTGATACTATCACCTATGATATCAATGACTTGATTTTGAAATTGATCGTGTTATCACCTGAAAATTTGATTTTAGTCTGGTTGAACAATACGTTGTCCAATTTACCCAATAATGACGTCAAGCAATTGAACAAATTCAATAACTCTGTGAAGTTTGCTGTCCCTAATAAAGATCAAAAAAGAATCAGATTAGCCTTGAAAGATTTCATCAACTGGTATACTAGAAAAAACATCAACACCAGATCTGCCATTTGAGACAAAAAAAAAGGGTAAAAAAAGGCCGACTGGGATCATCTAATAGGTGAACTACATAAGTGCATCAAACATGGTTAAGTCCTTTGTTTTTGTTAATTCTTGGATCGTGAATATGCAATTATTCATTAATTTTCAGATGCTACATCTTTTAAATAGACATGTACTGGCACCAATACACGGAACTAAGATAAGATTTCGCCTACGAATCTATAAACAAGCGGCCAAAAAAAATCTATACACGCCTTAAGGTAGATCCCGGCTTTAAAAGGAAGCGAAACGGAGAAAGCATCGAAGACGAAATTCTAACAGACGATGGGTGTCACGGTGCAGGTACGAAGTAGGGCTACTCGTGTGCTAACTAGGACCAGATCGTTTAGAATCGCTCGACGCATCTCTTCTTGGACTACTCGTCACCTACAGAACAAATGCCGTTTGACAAGCATCAGATGAGAATAGAAATACAAATACACAAAACAAATAGCACCGTTCACGAGATTAATAAATCAGACTTTAATAGATGGAATATCGAAATTCATCAAGAGCGCAAAAATACTTATCAGAAGTTCTCCAGAGAGAAGCAAATATTTCATCAATAGATCATTAATTACTTACTCTATTGAGCCGAATCATAGATAAACCACCAATTTATTTATAACATATTATTGCCTATAGTTAACAGAATTCAAGATGTTACTATGCAACGCTCGGCTCGAAAAATCAAATAGGGGAACCAAGATTCCTCTTTCGGAAATCTCTCGAGAAATTAGGCTTACGCATTGTTTATACTCGTCCCAATAGGGACAGCTTGCGTACATATTAAGGCATTTCTCACCTGTGTTTGCCGAAGAATTTTTTTGTGACACAAGTGTCAACAAAAACAGTGCAAATATTGCACTTTTGGGAGAGGCGGGCGTCGACTTTTTGTGGTTCTCAGAAAATATATAAATCAGAAATATTCCCTACCACAGTTAAATTTTTCTCTTCTTTTTTTTTCTTCTTCATAAATATCCCAACTTAGTCTATCGTTAATTAAAATGAAATTTTCCACCGTTGCTTTATTATTCGCCGCCGTTGTTTCTGCTGGTAACGTCACCACCGAAACTAACTTAGAATCCACCTTGGTCACCATCACTTCTTGTGGTCCAGAAGTTACTGACTGTCCAGCTGCTAACTCTTCTGTTTCCAACGTTTCTACTTGGGAAGGTGCTGCCAACAAACAATACGCCGTCGGTGCTGCTGCTTTAGCTGCTGGTGCTTTATTAGCTTTGTAAGTTAATACTTGACGATTTTTAGTTGTGTATATGTTTTAATTTGATACCTTTTATTTATTAGTGGTTAATTGTAGAGAATTGTTTTATAAGTGTTTCTGAGATCTTTGAAATTATACATTTTAGTTTTGGGTATGTGTATTAAAAGAGTATTAGAGAGGTCAGAAGAGTCCACTTCAAGAGAATCAAAACAATGTGGACAAAGTAATTATTATGAACTGAAAACTTTGCTTTTGATAGTGTGCACAAAGCACAAACTGAAAACATCGGGAAGAGAATTATTTTTGTTTGTTTTTTTTATTTCTTTTTCTTTTTCTTTTTTTTTTTTGCTTTTTTTTTTTTCCTTTCTTCTTGTAGGCTTAAAAGCCAGTAACTAGTTATGGGACTTCATATTACATCCTGAGCCCCCCCCCAAATTTTACAACTTGGTGACTGAAGTAATGTTTGCGTCGGTAGTGACTGAGGTTGTGATTGCGGGTTGAGAAGGAGATGCAAAGGTAGGCAAAGGAATTGACGATGGTAAATTTTGCAAGATATCGTCGAAGTTGATAACCCCATCTTCGAGTAATCTAGGAATTAATTCAATGATTAAATCGATTTGACCCTGTCTGGTTTCTGGATCGGTTAACAAAAATTGGATCACTTGCAAAGCCAATCCACTGTCTCTCAAAGCGACAAAGATTTCATAATATGGGATTACGTCAGCTTTGAGTAATTCGATCGTAATATCAATAATTCCCCCTCTAACCTTATCGTCAGTTAAAGAAAACTTCAAAATAGGGTTAATGAGTTCCGAATTTTTCAAGCTGATGAATACTTTGGTCAATAATTTTTCAATCAATTCGTCTTTCATCTCATCGAAATCGCTCTTTCCGCTTTCTTCATCCCATTCCTTTTCTTCTTCGTCTTTTTCTTTCTTTAATCTTTCAATCTTCTCTAAACTTTTTGTGATGATTCCCAATTCGTCAGCAATTTTCTGTTTCTTTTTTAAAAGCTTTTTGAGAAATTTGGCTTTCTTCTTACCAATAGATAACAAGTCCCTAGAGTGCAAGTCTCGTGTTGCTCCAAAAGTAGCAGCAGAACAAACGGAAGAACTGGTATTTTTGATAGCAGAAGAAATAAATTCATTGTTATCAGCGTTGTTGTACCCTGAATGTGATGGTACTAAAACAGCTAAAGTTGAAGTGAATACTAATAATAATGTCAAAAGCTTCATGTTATTGATAATGGCTGCAAATCGCGAAAACTGCAATTTTGGCTAAAACCTTGATAATTTATAAAATCAATAACTTTTTTATATGCGAGAGCAGCAGATTTAAAAATATGGAATATTTATAATATTTTAATTACAAGCAAGAATAAGATTTGAACATATCAAAAGATACTTAAAACTTCAAAGAACACAGTGGTTATTTTTTGGTGATTTTTACAGATCTATTTTCTGCATTTTTAATCCATTTAATCTAAAATACATTAACCGCACACGACCATACTTAAGCTGTTATGAGAGCTAGTCAGCAATGGTAATACGTCATATAATATGAATTAATTTATGAACATCTATAAAAGTCATAATAATGCATTGCACGATCTAGAACCATTTTTTGTTCTTTTTGTAAAGATCGAAGTCTTTCAAGTCATAATTCTTTAGGTCAAAGTCATTGAAAGCTTCGAGGTCAACCTTGGTATCCACCTTCATATCGAGTTTCCAGTTCTTCAATAACAAAGATGATACAACAACACTGAATGAGCTGAATGCCATCGATATACCCGCAGCCATAGGTGGTAACATAATGTTCAATGGCAAGAAACACCCCATAGCAAACGGTACCATTACAATGTTATAGATCATAGCCCAAAGGAAGTTGATCTTGATTCTTCTGAAAGTTTTCCGTGAAATATCTAATGCAATGGGCACACCAAACAAATCATTGTTTTCATTCATTATGACCACATTGGCACTTTCTATGGCTATATCTGTTCCTTTTGATATAGCTATACCGATGTCTGCTTGAGAAAGGGCTGGGGCATCGTTAATACCATCACCGATGAAGGCTATATTGACATGCCCAGCGCCCCCAAATTTATCCCGCAACTCCGTGACAATCTTGTCCTTATTAACAGGCGAGACTTCACTAAAAATGTTTGTTTTCAAAATTCCTAGTTCTTGACCAATTGTTTCTGCTGCCTTCGAGTTGTCACCTGTTACCATTCCCACGATGTATTTCTTGTTATATTTTAAGTGATTGATTACAGCTTTGGCATTGGGTTTGACTTCGTCAAGCAATTCTATAGTACCATAATTTTTGCCATTGATAATGACGTAAACCAATGTATTGGAACCTTCATGTACTTTTTCACTGATATCAACCTTTTCTTGTTCAACTAAGCGCTTATTACCTATAGCGATACTGTAGTTGGAATTATTATAAACCAACTCGCCTTTGACTCCTAAGCCAGTTAGTGACTCAAAATTCTTAACAACAGGACCAAAAAGATCTTCATTGAACAAACCAAGCTCCTTACGAGAAATCTTAACCAAAGCTCTGCCAAAAGGATGTTCTGAATTTGACTCCATTGCTCCAACTAGTCTCCACCATTCTTGAACCAGAATACTCTCATAAATACTAAAATTTCTCAAACTCATTTGTCCAGTTGTTAAAGTACCTGTCTTATCGAACAATAAAATGTCCAACAGATTAGCTTTCTCCAATATATCACCACCTTTTATTAACACACCGTTTTGAGCTCCTAGACCAGTACCGACCATTATGGCAGTAGGAGAAGCTAAACCCAACGCACATGGACAGGCAACGACTATGACAGAAATTGCCAACTTGAGACAAACAAAGAACTTGCCGTTTTCCTCTTTTTCAAAAACCATTGGAAGCGACTGACGTTTGGTATAACAGTACAAAATCCAAAAGATAAATGTGATCAAGGATAAAACAAGTACCGTCGGAACAAATCTGGATGCGATGAAGTCAGAGTACCGTTGTACAGGAGCTTTGGATATTTGTGATTCTTTGACTAGTTTAATCACCTTCTGCAATTGTGAATTTTTTCCACATCTTGTGACCTTAACGTGGATTAAACCAGGTCCATTAATAGAACCACCAATAACAGAATCACCTACTTTTTTGTACACTGGTAGACTTTCGCCTGTAAGTAAACTTTCATCCACCTCAGACTCTCCAAAAATAACTTCACCGTCAGCGGGAATTTTACTTCCAGGAATAATAACAGTAACATCATTCAATTGAACTAAATCGATTCCGATATCCCGAGTAGGAAAACCCTGATTTTCTAAATTCTCTTCTGGCAAACTGGGAGAATTTGAGCCACCTTTTTCTTTTTCTAAAAATTCAATATATCTGTAATATCTGTCGAAGTCTGTTACAATTGTACAACTACTAGGAGTCAATGATAATAATTTCGACAAGGCAGTAGAAGTTGCTCCTTTAGCTTTATTCTCAAGCCACTTACCTATGGAAATAAAAGTAATTAACATTGCATTAGTTTCAAATAGTAATATTGGAGGTTTCGAGGTAGTTCCATTCCATACGTAAACGACCATAGACAAAATCGAGAAAAGATACGAAATCATCGTTGACATGCAAACCAATACGTCCATTGTGGCACTAGATCCCCTGTTTCTGATAAATTGACCGAATTTTTTCAAGAAAGTGATTCCCAACTTGAATTGAATGTAGCTTGATAAAACACCTTGTATTAAGCTAGTCCAAAATAAACCAGGAAATATAATTTTGGATTTCCAAAACGAGGTATTCTGAGTTTTACTGAGTATTATGATAGGAATTCCCAATATCAAACATCTTATGAAGTTTGAACGCCAGTAATTTATTTCCTTGATCTTGGATAACAATTGCAACTGTAAATTGGATGTTTGATCAACAGAATTCAATATCAAGAATTTGATATCCGGGTCGATGGCATTCAAACTATCAATAATGTCTCTGATCCCCAATATGGAGCTGTCATAAGTTATGGATAACTCATTAAATAAATTGGATCTATCCTCTTCGTAGGCTATTTCGGTGTCTCTACTTCGCGTATGGATTAATGATGCATTACTGTTATGCGAATCGATCAAATCATTCAAGTTATTATCTAGCAGAAGCTTATAGTTTATAACTCCACTACCAAGATTAGTGATTACAGCTTCTAGATTATACTGAAACTGTTGCACATCGCTCGATTCAGTTATGCCATAAACCTGCAACACAGCACGCTCTTCATCATTCTCATACTTGTCTAGTTTTTTAGTGACTAAGAACTCTGCATCAAACCCACAATCTTCGATTGTTTGCTTTATAGTATCAATGGATACTGATCCTATATTGTGCTTGACCATGGCCTCTTCGGTTAATAATGATACACTGACCTCTTCGACACCTTTTAAACTTTCCAAGGCTCTCGTTATAGCTGCGCTACAGGAACCACATGTCATGCCAGTAATGGCAAACTTGCTCTGATTCATGCTATTGTTTAAATTGATAGTCGACACAATTTGAGCTTCAAATCCACAGTCTTCAATGGTTTCGATGATTTTATCTTGGTTGACAGTGGAATCACACTGGATTTTACCGTCTTCAGTCATCAAATTGATAGCTACCCATTTAACACCAGACACTCGATTCAAAGCATCAGTTATTGACGCAGAACAAGATCCACATGTCATACCTTTGATAGAAACTATTACTTCAAATAAATTTTCGTTATCTATATTATCTCCGTGGACCCCGGTTTTACCGCCGACCATGTCTTTATGATCTATAATTCGAACGTCAAACCCACAATCTTCCACCACTTCCTTGATAGTATTCACATCTATTAAGCTTGAGTCGAATTTCACATTTCCTTCTTCAGTTATTAGAGATATGTTCACATCAGTCACTCCATCTTGTTTTTTTAGGGCATCGGTTATAGACGCCGAGCAGGCACCACAGGTCATGCCCTCAATCCCTATTATGATTTCCAGTGACATATTGAGGTTTGAAGCTGATTGGCGTGCTTATGTGTCGTGACAGTTCAGAAAAGAAGAATATGGCGACAATAAAAGAAGAATATGGCGACAATAAAAGAAGATGAAATATAGATAGGATATGTCCTTTAATAGGAAATTTAATTACAAATTCTGACATATGTCTCATACATTTTTTTAGCTCACGCACTATCTGTCACTGGTTATGAGATTGGATCGCAGACGCTGCGTCCGACTAACGGAGATGCAAAAAAAGTGAAATCTTCTCATTGGTATGAATTGAATGATGATATGATCTCTATATAATGCTATAAAATATTGTAGTTTGAAGGTTATTTGATCTATTTATCATACTTTCTCTTACTTTTGGCCTTTTTGAACTTATTAATAGTTTTTGGTTTGTTCTTGTTGGGATTGCTGCTAGTCCCATGGAAATTTTGTGATAACTGCTTGAAGGCAGCTTTTGTATCAAGTTCTCTTCCACTACTGTCTTTATGAACAATATGAACTTGTGGATTATAATTCTTGACAACTGGCTCCAACTTTCCACTAATGATATTCTTTTCTATCAAGACATGATCCAATTTTTCATTATATACTCTTTCTTGATCTTCCTTGGATAGCAGCTTGTACTCAGAATCTTGATCGAGAGTCTCTTTTAGAATTCTTTCTTCAATTGATATCTTGAGTCTCATCAATTCCGCCCGCTTCAAAGATTCCCGTTGTTCTTTATTTGGAACTGATGATTGCACTGCATTATTAGACTTTAAATATTTCAAAGTCAGGGCAAGACCTCCACCCAAATTATACTGCGGCAGAGGCTCCATGTTCTCTTTGGGTTTCATATCATCAAGCTCCCCACCTTCTGGTTCTTGCTTTATGTTGGACAATTCAGAGTCATCAGGATCCTGTTTGATCGGAACGTCCGTACCGGTTTCTGGTTCTTCTTTCACCTTGGTCTCAGCCTTGAGAGAACTCAAAAAATCGGAGGTCTGATCAAATATCACTCCATCAGCAGTATTGCCTCTCATAGCATCCTTTTCAAGCCTTTCTTCTTCTTCAATACGAGAATATTGTTTTAGTTCATTGACTATATCTTCTGGACTGACATTTTTTCTAGTTTTTTGCTTCAATTGCCGCTGTCTTGAGAGGGAAGCTTCCAAATCGTCTTCTATCTCGTCATCGAAACTTATTAATCGAACTGATTCTAGTTTGATATCGTCTTCATCATTTTCAGCACTCGTGGCTTTATTCCTGTGTTTATCTTCCTTTTTCTTTTTTATCTTCTTCATCTTAGGTTTGGGTACCATGTCTTTATGAGAGGTTCCCAAAACCTCCTGATCGTCATCATTGAAAAGATTCATCTTGACAGCCTTTCGAACACTGGATTTGTCTGTTGTCGTATCCTCATCTGGTTTATTATTTGCTTGTTTCATTTTTATCTCGGATCCATCGAGAAATACCTTGTCATCGCTCGTCGACTCACCTTCGGGGTCAAGCGTCTTATAACCCAGTCCACTTCGTATCTCGTTCCCCGTTTCTCTATCTTTCAAATCACGCTCCACCTTGGCAATGGCGGTCAACTTTTCATTGGCCAAGCTGTCATCTTCATCCAAAAGATCCTTATCTTCTAAGGTGAGTACATCATTGTCTTTTATATTCTTCAATTCCTTCATACTATGGGAAACGTGCAACAGAGGATCCTGTGGCACTGTCTTAGATTTTCGGCTTGGGCGTGAAACTTTAACAGAATCTTTGATTGTTTTGGTTCCCAAGCTATCCAACCAATCATCTGTAGATACCTTATCTTCATAAGTATCTACTATAGTTTTACCAGACTGGAGTTTTCTTCTCTTTTGAGCTGCCTCTCTTGCTATCTCTAGTTTATTCTCTATATCTTCCTGCTTATTTATTTTCTTTTGCTCAAGTCTATGATTTCTGTAATTAGATTCGTAATCTTTGGACAGACCATTAGCTGAACTTGCCACTTCTATAGGCTTCAACCCTAGTGATATTCTTAGTTTGTTAGTTTCCCCGATTGAGAGCTGATCCTTTTTGGTACTTGTCATATTGTGGTTCTTATCAGAAGACTGTCTTTCATCCTGAGGATATGGAATAGGGGGTAGACCCACTTGAGCCCTAAGTTTGTTTGTTTCCTCCACCGATATCGATATTTCTTCCATGTGTGGCGTCGCTTAATTCTATAACCTTTGGTTCATTACTTCTCCAGCTTTTTGTTTTGCCTGCGCGATGACTATACTTGTTTACATCTTGATAAGAAGAGCCACCAAGTCAATGAAGAGAGAGTGCTTTATGGATGATGGCAGCAAACGACATCATAGAACAAATCTAGAGGTTGTAATTTCTTTCAAGGTTCCTATCTTTTTGACATTTAAAGTGATGCAATTACGTACACTACTCATTATGGGGTAATGGTCCCATTCGAAAGAATGGCAGAGATTTTAGAAGAATTGGAGCCAAAGAGTCAGATGAAACGAGATTCAGACCATTACCATCTATTTAAAACAGAAAGAAAGTCTTCAGTTCCTAGTGGTAGGAAAGCCACATATCATTAGTAACACTGACATTTTAACTACCTAATGCAGATTGTACGTCAAGAATAGCTGGCATACTCAGCGGTTTGATCAATATGGAATAGAATCAATAAAGCAGTTGCTCTTAGAGTTCATTATGTTGTCGGGAAAGACGGCAATAGAGCACAGTGATCAACTAATTGAAATGTTTTATTCAACGCTAAAGAACATGCCAAGTTTATATACAAGGTTAATGAGAAAAGCAAGAGACTGCTTTGACGTGAAGGAGCTTACTTCTCTCTGATGGGTATCCGAGCAGATTGAATGGGGTTATAGTCCTTTTCTTGAGCTTTATTAGCTTCAGCCCATGGATCATTAGCAGATGGGTCTGCTGTGTCACTACTCTTAGGGTTTTCTGTAGAAGCTTCCTCCTTTGGCAGACTCTGTGCTTTAATTCTATCCAATTCTGTCTGTAATTTGAGATCATGCTGTTTTTGTTGTAGTAATTTTTCGTTCTTCCACTTTTCATCAGCTTGTTGAGCTAATGTCTTCACATTATCTTGTCTTAACTGATCAGCCATCAATTCATGTAAGGAAGGAGGTTCATATCTTGTTCTTCTTAGCCACTGTAGCCATTGAGGAGGCACAGTAGAGAAGTAGTCCGCTTGAAAAATATACTCTTTATATGGTTGCATCTTTCTTCTCAATCTTTGCATGTTCCCATCATCACTAAATTCCCAATAGGTATTACCATGTAAGTCATAGCCCATGAAAAACTTCTTTCTGAAGGGAATATCTCTTCTAGCTTGAAACTTGTGTAGTATTCGCTTCCAAACGGAATACTTGGTCCCTAGAGGATCCATTTTATATAAATATATTTCAAGGCAACAGGATTGTTAATACAGCGCTTCTATGAAAAGTGAGAGTTTTCTGACCATACAGAAAAAACCTCAGGAGCGAACCAATTTTGACTATTGGAGAAATTTAGTCTTGAGTTTCATAGAGTCAGTGCTTGTTAGTAAGACTTAATATCCTCAAAAGCAATAATTGTATGGATAGAAATATATTAGGATGCTGAGAGGGCATAGTAATTCATTATCCCAACTCAATAAACTACTACCAGTACCCATAACTTTAGAAGACAGAACTCCGAGCAACCGTCATTTTTTGGAGACGTCCCACATTACAGATGTATTGGTAGGAGAATATCATATAATCGAAGGAGAAGGGGGGAAGCCATATATCGTCTGGAGCATAAAGATAATTGTCAATGAAACCACCCATACTACAATCAACATCTATAAACGGTATCGAGAGATTGAGAAATTCAGGGCCCAATTGAAGCAACAACATAAAGATGTGGATATCCCGGCACTACCGCCCAAAGATAGCTTCAATTTCCAAAGAATGGTATGGAGCAACAACTGGTTGGAGGCTCGAAGAAAAGGATTACAATGGTTTATGACAAATGTACTATTAAATCCAAAACTACAACATTCTAAAGTCATCACCGACTTTATATTATCATAATACCAGAGCGGGAATCAGACCATGATAGAGTGGGCAGATGTACTATAAGTATAGACTATGTAATATACTACCAAAAGTGATATTGAACAGGAACACACCTAGATAGGCAACACTGAGCTGGGTCCTTTATTATAACTCAGATCCTTATCTATTATGTAAGCATTAACTTGATGACCCACGTAGAGACAAGTCATGGCATAGCTAATCTTAGAACCTTTAATGATTAACAACGAGGATGCCGATCGAGAGATACAGAAGACCAATAAACATAAGAATAAACCCCCATAAACAGACCGACGGCCCCTACTAAATTAAAAGGGACGTCCGGATCTGTTCAGGCCATTTAATTGTGAGATGCTATCTAACAATTGTATCATCAAATCCAGGGTGCAAAAAAAAAATAATAAGAATGACTACACAACCTAGATTAGCTCAGCGATATCTAAATAGTAATCAATAAAATCGAAGAATGAGCTAGAACATCTGACATACAAATAAACGGCTGTCACTGTCTAGACATAGCTGCTTACACTACTTTCTTTTTCGCAGCGCATTCTAGACTTTCATCATTAATAATTTCTACCGCTGGAAGTTGTGATATAAATTGACCGCACTATCTCCAGGAAATTTTTTCGTCTTGTGTTGCTAGATATTGTATGATAAATACATTGAAAACAGCATTTACTCATAATAGATATAGATATTTTACAAGAATGGTACATAACGAAGTGACAATTATTGGATCTGGTCCAGCTGCCCATACTGCTGCCATCTATTTGGCTAGAGCTGAAATCAAACCAACTTTATACGAAGGTATGTTAGCTAACGGTTTTGCAGCTGGTGGTCAATTAACTACCACTACCGACGTGGAAAACTTCCCAGGTTTCCCTGACGGAATTAACGGAACTGCCTTGATGGATAACATGAGAAAGCAAAGTGAAAGATTCGGTACCAAAATCATTACTGAAACTATTTCCAAAGTTGATTTGAGTCAACGTCCATTCAAATTATGGACCGAATGGGCTGAAGATGAAGAACCAATTACCACCGATGCTGTTATTATTGCTACCGGTGCTTCTGCTAAGAGAATGCACTTACCAGGTGAAGAGACTTACTGGCAACAAGGTATTTCTGCTTGTGCTGTCTGTGATGGTGCTGTTCCAATTTTCAGAAACAAACCTTTAGCCGTCATCGGTGGGGGGGACTCTGCTTGTGAAGAAGCTTTGTTCTTGACCAAATATGGATCCAAGGTTTACTTATTAGTAAGAAGAGACCAATTGAGAGCTTCTACTATCATGCAAAAAAGAGTTAAAAACAACGATAAATTAGAAATCTTATGGAACACAGAAGCCGTCGCTACTAAAGGGGACGGAAAAGTTTTAACTGGTCTTGACATCATCAACAATAAAACCAAAGAAACCTCTCTATTACCAGTTAATGGATTGTTCTATGCCATTGGTCACGAACCAGCCACCAAAGTTTTCAATAATCAAGTTGAAACCGATGAAACTGGTTATATCAAAACCAAACCTGGTACTACTTTTACTTCTATTCCTGGTGTTTTCGCTGCCGGTGATGTTCAAGATAAAATTTATAGACAAGCTATTACTTCAGCTGGTACCGGTTGTCAAGCCGCTATGGATTGTGAAAACTGGTTAGCCGAACAAGAAGCATAGAGATAGATATTAGATATTTCATAGATCGAATAAATTGAAAATTTGAAACAATTGAATGTGATTTTGTTCGTCCGTTTTTCGATATCGCATATCCTAATCGGTCGACCTGTGTAGGACTGTACAGACAACTTGATTTTTTGGTAAATGCTGGAGCAAAAAACTGCTATCGTAGAACTCATAACATTTAATGAGCCACTCTAGATAATACTCCCATATTCATACACACTACTCTTTCGTAGTATGAATTTGTTATATTTCATCAAATCATGCTGCTAATTTGGCTGCTAATTTGATCACTCTCGTGTATTTACCGTACAATGCGTAGATGATCAAACCTCACAAAAGGCGCCACACTGATTAGAGATTTTGGTTGAACTAGTCAAATCATGTCGTTTAATAACTTCAATGAAGACCTAGAGGCAAGCGGAGCAGATGCTAGATCAGTTCATTATAAAGATTTCCCTGAATTCGAGACATTTAGTCAACAGATTGAGTCGAATCTTCATAATATCAACAATACTCAGATTGCATCTTTAAAGAACTTACTTAATCAGTACGAGTCTTTATTAAAGAATGATTCTGGCGAATCCAATTTATCGACAAAATTGAATAAATTATCATACACTATTACCGGTTTGGTCGAGAAAATTACCAAGGAATATAAATTGGTTAATGATGCCACTAGAAATATCAATGACTACTTAAGGAAATGTGAGTTGAACCACGAGGACAACGATACCATTGGTTACTTAAGACAGAAGGAATCTTTGATGATTAAATTGATAAAATCAAGCTTACGGCAATTTCAAAATCATCAAAAACGTTATGAATCATTGCAACAGAGCACTATATCTAAATATGGAAAATCGACCAATAATCCAGAAGCGCTTGAAAACAGCAATAATCTAGAGTCTTCAACTGCATTCGATCAACAAGATCAGACCCAAATTCAGCTACAACGGGAACAAGCAAGTTCTGAACAACAGCAGGTGCAGATATCTTACGAGCCTGTGAATGCCGAAGAATTGGAACAGCAGACATTATTAATCCAAGAGCGAGAACGAGAAATAGAACAAATCAGCCATGATATAACCTATATCAACGAAATTTATGGGAACTTGGAAGATATAGTACACGAACAGCAATTCACAATTGACTCCATAGAAGATAACGTATTGAGATATAATGATGACGCACATGGCGCTTCTAATGAATTGAGAAGGGCCGAAAGATATCAAAGAAGATCTGGTGGTCGAATGCTTTGCTGTTTATTTATTCTATTGGGATTATTGGCGTTTATAATAATAATTGGAGTGATATTTTAATTCGACTATAATATAATTTAAATAGGTTAGATTCTATAAATTTAAAACTATACATGCGAGAATAAAATTAATACTCCCTCTTCAGCCTCTATACCCTTCTCTTCAAAAGTCCCAGATATTTATAGACCCGTCATCTCCAGCACTGACTATCACTTCTTCTCCCGTATCCAAAACACACCATGATACACAATTTATTTCAAAAACTCCATGACAGGCACTTTTGAAAGATTCAATTTCCCATTCATTGGAATCTTCATTCTGTTGGTATACCACAATCTTACCATCCGATCCGGCACTGACAATCTTTCCAGATTTTTTGGACCATGATACCGAATAGATTGGATATTCATGAATTTTGGGTAATACGGTATCTTGTTCCCACACCATTTCCTTGCTACCTTCCTTTAAAGATGAAGGTAGTTGACTCTTGCTCTCTTGGTTCCCGTTATTTGCCTCATTCTTACAATTCCATATTCTTACCGTTAGATCATCCGAACAGCTGACTAATCTTATAGTATCTTCATGTGCCGAAGGAGCCTTGGGATGTTCGAAATCAGAACACCAAACCGTACCCTCATGACCATTCAATATACCCACACATGCCCAGTCGTCTTCTGCGTCATCTTGCCTATATAACCTTATAGTATCATCATAAGAAGAACTGGCCAAGATGTTTTTGGTGGGGTGCCAAGTTACATTCTTAATGTCTTGGTCGTGATCACTCAACACAGATATACATTCAAACTCTTCTAATGTTTCTGGGTCAGTCTCCCAGATCCATATAGTTTTATCTCTTGAACAGGAAGCCAATAAATTGCCTTGACTATTCCAAGCAACTGCTTTAATTTCATTTTCATGTCCCTCTATTATGGCCATCAAATTCCATTCATTTTGTGGGCTTATTAACAACTGAACCTGTTTTTCTAGTTTCTCATCACTGTCCTCTTCGTCTTCATCGAATTGTTCTTCTGGTTCATCAATACCCCAGATCGATATAGTACTATCAAAAGACCCCGACGCTAATGCTGGCAAGTCTATGAACTCAGTATCAGGGGTATCTGCTCCTCCTAATGGAGGTTTAAACGCAACGCTTCTAATGGATCTTTTGTGAGATTCTTCTAACTTACTTACTAACGGGAAATTCTTCTTCTTGGATAAGGTATAAATATTAGAAGTCTTATCTGTGGAGGCTGTAGCCAATAATGGCAAAGTGGCATGTGAACTTACACTCCATGCTTTGTCACTATGAGCCTTTATGGACTTAACAAGTTCTATCATAAATACAAGTGCTTCTGGCTGTAACCTGTTACTAACAATTTTCTACTTTACCTCACAGCGACAATTGCGAAAAATTTAACTAGTTGATGCACTAAAGGTATACACTGGAGATGCTTCTACGTCACTCTTGTAGGTATTCTAACATATCTTCTGCGGTTGGGTTCCGTAGAACGATAATAGGTTCTCCAATAATATTGAGTAGATGGAAATCACAGGATAATGGCAGAAACAAAGGAAAGAAAGTGAATAATAATGAAAGCGGTGAAGCTAAAGACAATCAAGAAATTGCCAAAAGAGATAGTAATGATATAGAGAGTTTTCACGTCAAATCGAAGACATCACTGGCTTCTCCTGCTCCATTGAACAATCAGCAAATAAACCAGTTTATGCAAAGCAATAAGAAACCATACATTCCTAAGATGAAACATGAACGATTAAGTTATGAATATCCAGGATTACCCAATCAAGACGATTTCACTAAGCACTCTCAAGAAGGAAAAATCAAGCCTGTAAATAGATACACAAGATACATTCCCAAAATTATCACCGGGGTGGTATTGTTGTGGGCAGGGTATACGATCAAAGTGTGGTATTTCACTAATGATGAAGGATCAGATTCTCAAGAATTGCTAGATCCAGAGGCATTTCATAGATTTGTCATTACTCACAAGGAACAAATTGACGACGATCACTTCTTGGTGGAATTGACTCCTAAATTCAATCACTGGCAATACAGTTTTTACACAAATTATAATCAAAAGTCACATTGGAACGGGGAAAAAATCTGGTCTGTGGAAGTTAAGCAGCCTCAAATTATGGTTGTTAGATCTTACACCCCGTTGCCCCTTTACTTTTTGAAGTCGGAGTATACAAGATCAGGGGAAAGGAAACCGTTATTAAAAGTCATAAATCCCGATAACAATGACTACGATAGAGGTGGGGTCATGACTTTGTACATCAAGAGATATAACGACGGCGAAGTATCAAAGTTTATCACCGACAAGTCAATTGGTGACGAGATTGAACTAAGAGGACCTCATGTTGAATATAAGTTCCCTTATCACCCTTTGAATAAAATACACGAACGGCCCGTGTTTAGAGACTTACCCTCAAAGGTTGAACCTGAATTGTACGTTAAAAAGTTGATGGCTGTGAATAAGATTCCCGACTATGATAATTTGGTATTTTACGCTGCAGGTACTGGTATTGCTCCAATCTTACAAGTTCTTATGTCCAAAAATCCATATAGAGGCTTCATTGACGTCCATTATTCTGCAAGAAAACCAGGCGAGGTCGGCCCTCTTGAAAGATTCATGTTCTTCTTAGAGAAATTGGATAGAGTCAAATTTGTGGCACACTACGACTCAGAAAAGAGCTTCCTCACTTCTAAAGATGTGAAACCACCTTGTGAATCCAATTATGTTAGCCCTATGAGAGCTGAAAAAATCCAGAAGCTCAATGACTTATCGCCTGAAGAGGCATTGAAGTTGCGTAAGAATATTTTGGATAATGTTGATGATGATAGTCTGACAGAGAGAAAAGAATCATACGATGATAACAAGTTGGTGAGATATGAAAATGCTCTTCAGCAAGCCAAAGTCACCAGCAAAGAGAAGAAACAAGATCCAAGTTTGGCACTCGTCTGTGGTCCCGATGGGTACGTCGATTTTGTCGCTGGCCCTTTGTTGAAAGCGACTGGTGAACAAGGTGAAGTCACCGGACTTTTGGGAAGCAAAAACTGGGATAATAATAATACCTATAAGTTGTCAAACTGATTAATTTCCGAAATTATTAATTCTTACAGATTAATTTATATAAAATAAATAGATTATTATACTTGTACATAGATCATAATAGACCAACTTTTTTAGCAAAATGGGTTAATATCCTCTGTGAATCCCGTAACTCTGAACAATTGAGAATAACCTCTTTAAGTAATTCGTGTTTATCAAGGTCACATATTTTAGGATTCCATGCAAGGATTTTGCTTTGTCCCTCTTTTTTTCCTTCTTCACCACTTAGTTCATCATCTTCATCGTCGTCATCATCATCATCCCCATCATCGTCGTCAGTTGGACCCAAAAGCTGGCTGCAAATTTCGAAAACCTTAGCCTTCAAACCCAACTCACAGACCCTTTTTACATAAGTCAAAAAGAAGCCATGAAAGTCTTTCTTCTCACCCAATAGCTCACAACAAAGTAATCTGTTTTCCAAATGGCTAATTGAAATAGTATTTTCAAGATTCTCGAATCCCTCCTTCATCAACATATTTTTGGAGATTTTGTTGAAATACTTTCCTCTACCAGCCCTAGTGTTTTTGATGATCTCTTCATTTGTTTTATTTTCCATTAAGCTCAAAATAGAAGAGTCGTCGTCATTGTTATCAAATAAAAGGGAGCTCTGTGATTTACCATTTTGACCATCCCCTAAAGAATCCCAATAATGCGAGCCAAAAGCCCACCAAGATTCTGTAATTGTTTGCCAAACACCCAAATCCTTATTGAATAAGTAACCAGCACCATTCGAAAGCGTCATTAGAGGCACCCCCAATGAGGTTATCGAGCAGAGCGTAATTCTATCGGACCTCGATAGACCTTCTTCTTGATATTTGCTATTGGCATCGAGTAAAGTTGAAATACTCAGGGGAGAGCTTAGATGTAATTTCTTTGAGTTGATATCCCAAACGAACAACTCTCCAATACAAGTAATGGCCATCAAAAAATTACCATGGCTTTCCAAAAAGGATAAAGGAGACCCTAAAACAATTGGAGGCAAGATCCGTTTACCAGACATATGGGCATATGTAAGTATTTGACCATCATTAGTACTTACAGCCCAAAAAGTCAGTCCCTCAGTGCAAAGCTGGATCAACCTTGGAATGAAATCACACCAAATCTGTTTTTCTTTTTTATAGTATGTGATTCTCGACGGTTTAGCATCATTACCTGATCCGTTTTTGACATCTAGAATGAAAGATTCGTCATTTTCAACGGTGCTAGTTAGCAGAAAATTGAGTCTCACCTTTGGGGTAGCTAAACGTGTTTTGGAGAAGGCAACATTTGGATTAACTATTACGGATCCAATAAATTTAGTTGGCTCCAATTCCCGTTTAGCTTTTTTATTTGGATTATCATCATTGGGTTTTTGTCTTTTCACCTGTTTGAATACATTTTCAGATACATTATAAGAAGGTTTCTCGAGCTCCATCATCACTTTAGATCCGTCAGATTTCGTGATCTGCCTCGAAGGTATTTGATTGATATTATTAACAGCAGAGCTGCTGCTTGAACCATTGATACCTCCATTGGAGACTAACATGGGTTGAATACGTCTCTTACCGCCCTTAATTGATGTCTTTTGTTTGTCGACCAGTAAAATATTGACAGCGACAGGAGTATTAGACGGAGATTCGTTGGAGCCTTTACTAGGAGATTTAGTAATTCCGTTTGCAAAGCCGTTTTCTTTAATGGCTCCGGAATTCTTACCTTTAGGTTGTAAATTATCCATAGCTGAGGATAGAATATCATCGACAGCGTCTGGATCGTTCATACTGGGAGCCGGTAGAACTTCAGGGGTAATGTTCTCTGCTTTGCGTTTAGCAGCGGGTGCTGTCTTCTGCTGTATCTCCTTTGCTTCACTTGATTCATCTTTATCATCGTTAGCATCGGACGATGAGTTAATTATGGAAGAATCATGAATAGATAATGCGTCTTTACCGTCTAGAATTTCTGCGGCGGTATTTTTCAGCTTTGAATTAGATGTCAGGTCACCTTTACTATTGAAAGAATTCTTAGTCGCCAGGGAACTTAAAGATTTTTGGATCACATCTTCCACTTTTTCCTCGGTACTGGGGATACCAATTTCCCTGTCGTCGAAAGTCACGATAGACAAATGGCCATCTAGAGATGCAAGAAACAAGGAACTACCAGTTTGATCCCAACAAAGATCTACAATTGCCTTGTCGACCAATTTCTCCAACACCAATAAGGGAGTGTCTTTGGAAGTATTCCATAATGCTAAAGTTTTATCTGATCCAGCAGTTGCAATCACATTGGAATAATTGACTTGGTCAGTTTTAATGGGAGCAGGTTTAGCTTCTGGAGTTGCTTTTCCATTCTGATCTGTGTCGTTACTGCTTTTAGTTTGAGAGCTTTCATCATTGTTTTTCTTGTTAATGTTATCGTCAACTTTGCCGAACAAAAGTGGATTGTACCTTACCACTTCACAGCAGATGCCATGACCCACCAAGTTAAAGGTATTGGCCCAATCATTCGACTTCGATAGTATGGTTATCAAAGTGGTCTGGTTTTTCTTGGAGCTTGGAATAGAAACAAATTCACCGTCAGGCGACCAAGATATTCTATTATAATTGAAGTTGATATTGGACTGATTTATAAGTTTAGTTATTTTAGTGACTACCTTGAATTGATAGTTATTTGAACTTGATTCATAGTGGAATTGATAGATATTAACAACTGTATCATCACCTAATGCCAAAAGATATTGATTCGTAGGGTCAAAACTAATACTTCTTTGGATTACAGGTTTTTCAAGTCGTAATAAGCTTGTGAGCTCTTGATAAGTTTGTTTCACCAAGTCATATACGTGAACTTTTGCATCCAGCGAGCTCCAACTTATCAAACGACCATCAGGACTCCAACTTAAATCCACCACTCCTGATTTTGGTTGAGATTCATTGAAGGGATATAACAATTTTGCATCGGCTCCCAAGTCATTGACATAAATATTTCCAACATCATCACTCGAAATCAACCGATTAGGATCTTGAGGAGACCATTCAAGATTATTTACCAAAGTTTTATGGTAGTCAAAACCCATAACATAATCTAATCGGTCAATTGAGTTCTTGATTTTATCTTTATCGACGGTATTTAATCCAACAAACTCATCTAGGTTCCATATTAGAATCTTACCATCCTTTCCGCTAGTGGCTAGTTTGCTATTAGTCTTATCGATTGCAAGCGAATGTATCTGACCACCATGCAATATTCTCGGATAGACCAACACCCTCATGATGTTGGCTGTATGTTTAATGTGCTGGGCGATAAGATGTACGGGAATATCTTCAAACGCTTGGTCGCGCTAAGGTTAGCGTTAGCTTACTATGGCCATTAGCCAAGCCGAGCCCAAAATTATCAGGAGGCAAGCCAGAAGTGCGAAGGGAGAAGAACGAAAAGCGGTAAGGGAAGACCTTTTTTTACTGCTTTCGTGAGTCATTTAGCTTTTCTTTGTCTTGAGTCAGCATAGAGAAGGTTATAATCGAAATACAGAATGGCGGCAGATGAAGATGTTTATACAGACACCAGCTCAGACTTTACAGAGTACTGGATTGATATTTTTTTAGGTATTAAAGGGAATGAGTATTTTTGTGATATTGATGAAGATTATATAAGAGATCGGTTCAATTTGACAGGATTGAACCAGGAAGTCAGCAAATTGACTACTTTAATCGACATCATAACAGATATTGTCGATATTGAACTGCAACCAGAAGACCAGCGGGAAATATTAGAACATAATGCTCGTGTCCTATATGGATTAATTCATGCCAGATATATATTGACATCCAGAGGGCTAAACAAGATATTTGAGAAGTACAGAAACGGAGATTTCGGATACTGCCCTAGAGTTCATTGCCAATTACACCCCTTACTACCCATAGGCCTTAATGACCAACCCAAATTGAATTCAGTTAAGTTGTATTGTTCCAAATGTGAAGATTTATATAATCCAAAATCTGGAAGACATTCTGCAATTGATGGGGCTTATTTCGGAACCTCATTTCCCGCCATGTTCTTCCAAAATTTTCCCCAAGCAATCCCAGTTCATGATAGACGAAGCTATGTTCCTAAAGTGTTTGGGTTCAAATTACATGACTATTCTCAATTGAACAGATGGAGAGAACTTCAACGAAATAAATTGGAGAAGAGATTGACCAAACGAGGAATCAACATATATAATACTCCAGGCGGGTTTGCTGTGGACGAGACCCACAAGGAGATAGGACCCGATAAGTAAGCACTAACTACAGAGGAAATTAAAGAATTATTATTAACCCAAAAGCGATCACAAGAACACAGGCCTTTTGTTTTGGTCTTTATTCCAAAGAGAATAAGTTAATCGATTTTATCTGCCACTAGGATTCCAAGGCTATATACATGGTGTTTGTATAGGAGTAATCTAATTAATTGTATTGTACTATATACATTGAGTTATCATAGTAAAAGCTTCACTCGCGACTTGAAAATTTTTTATTATAGAAAGCATACAGTATGGCCATAGGAAGAAAGGTTGATATTAATGGAGTTAGAAATACCCTAAAGTTCAATGGTAGACTGGTGATACGACCATTGATATCATCCAGACTATCATCAACTTCTTCACCAAATGTTCTAGAGACCACTACTTTTCCCCCAGGCTCCACCGTATTTTCTCTCATTCAACCTACAGGACGAATTCATCTAGGGAATTATTTGGGAGCTATCTCCAATTGGAGGGATATCTCAAGCAATGACAAGAATGAAGGAACAAAGTTCATTTTTGGGGTTGCTGATTTGCATGCTTTGACAACAAGTCCGCCGAATCACACTTTAAAAAATGCCAGATATGAAGCCATCGCCAGTCTCTTGTCAGCAGGAATAAATCCCGACAAATGTATAATATACCACCAGTCAAGTGTTTCGGAACATTCTAGACTTGCTTGGGTGTTGACCTGTTTGACCAGCATGGGAGCCTTAAATAGAATGACTCAATGGAAACTGAAAAGTAAAGTGTCTGACAATAGTTCAATTATTGATGAAGATATAATGGGTAAGACCAAAGCCGGGATCTTCACATATCCAAGCTTGCAAGCAGCTGATATCTTACTCTATAAATCCACCCATGTTCCTATCGGTGACGATCAAACACAGCATCTTGAATTATGTAGAAACATTGCTGCAACTTTTAACAACACTTATAAGACTGATTTCTTCCCAGCTCCCAAATCAGTTTTAACACCATCTAAAAAGATCCTTTCATTGAAAGATCCATCCAGGAAGATGTCCAAATCAGATGCCGACCAGAATTCTTGTATCTATATAACTGAAGACCCAGACTCCATATCTAAAAAGATCCGCAAAGCCGTAACTGATTCAATCCAAGGCAAAGTTTATTTCGATCCAGTGGAAAGACCAGGAGTCTCCAACTTACTCAATATCGTATCTGGATTAACTAGACAGCCAATCGATAAAACCGTGCAAAATCTTGAATGGGTTAAAGATCACAAACAATTGAAAGAGCACGTTACAGAGTTGATTGTA
The DNA here is from genome assembly GCA_030574775.1 of Yamadazyma atmosphaerica. Classification (NCBI taxonomy): domain Eukaryota; kingdom Fungi; phylum Ascomycota; class Pichiomycetes; order Serinales; family Debaryomycetaceae; genus Yamadazyma; species Yamadazyma atmosphaerica. The sequence goes on along the minus strand of JAJMFQ010000005.1, from coordinate 185,035 downwards.
GAGGAATTTAAGCATAAGAGACACTTGTTTGACGAATTGATGAATGATAAGGGATATCTCGAGCAGATAACAGCTCGTGGAACTTCAAGGGCCAAGGAGATTGCAAGTCCAAACTGGAAACTGGTTGAGAAAATGATAGGACTCGATTAGATATTTTTTTTGCTGTATATAGTTAGCCATGAGCCTCAAAAACCAAATTACTATGTAGACAATATATACGGAAGGCTCAACTGATAAGACCGATTGTAGAATCAGCTCAAGTACAAACGACTTTGTTGCAGGGATTCCTTCTGGCGCAAGCACTACTAACGAACAATACCTCGACAATAACATCGAATGTGGCCATCTTTGGCGTCACAATAAATTCGTCCCATTACCGTTGAATTACTGCAAAAAAAAAGAACGAACCCGAGACGTTTCGCGTCGCGTTAAGTAAAGAACGCCAAAATGAAATTGTAAACATTCGAGATCTAGCAGTAAGACATTTTTGCCTATAGTGCCTCTGTTTTGGAGCCTTGAAATACAGGAATCCCGCATAGTTAAGCCAGGTTTTAAGGTGCAGCGTCTTTGCAGGACGACATTTGCATAAAACTTGTGCCTGTCACTATTCTCGTTGTTGTTTTCTTTGGAGTGTTGATCGTTTATATCAAACCTTCAACTTGTTTATTTCTGATAAGTTTGACTTTTATTCATTTTTTATTTTATTTTGTATATTTTTTATTCCTTGGTCTTAACTTGCTTCGAAGTGCCCAATAGTCCCCAGTCCATTCGTTTATATTTTATTTTTTCAGAGGGCAGCATCGTATTTCGAGGTCACACTTCATCAACGCCAAAGTTAGTCAGGAGAAAAAAAAAAACAAATCTACAAATACTTACACCCACCCATTAAGGACAGTAACCAAGCAACCCATTAAATACTAGCCTAAGCATGGATAGCGAGGTTGAATACAGAAAGATGCAAGTGAAAGTCTTGTACTCTTTCAATAATACTAGTACGGTATTTTTATCAAGGTCTAACAACCAGTTTCCCATCAAGGTGGCGCAAATCCCGTCTGCCAATGGTCAAGAAGAAATAACTTTAGGTGGGTATGAGTTGAAGAGTTGTATTCAACAAATCTTGGGTAGTTCACCCGAGAACTTCCACCTTCAAACCGAAGATTACGCTGTGTACTACAAGGATTTAACTGAACAACCAGATGAACCGTTTGTATCTAATGGAATTCTATCTGAATTATTAAAAAATTCGGACTCCAGTTTGATACCCGGTAGAGTATGCCAGAATGTATCGGCCAGCTTTTTGTTTGGGAAGAAAGGTGATTCTGCTTCATTAACATTAGAAGTGAGATTGAAGTTGCACACTATCGATAGGGCTACTGGAACTAGCCATGTGGATGCTTCTTCAGCATCTGCTTCAATATCTGCTCGATCTCCTTCTATACCCGCTTCTACACCATCGTCCCAGAAGAGAAGAAATGAATATCATACTAACGAGGAGAGTCAAAGCAAGAAGCAGCAGTATTATCAGCAGCAACAAGAGAGTCGCCGTACGAATCCAGATGTCAATAGTCCTGGCCAATATTATCAACAAAAGAGTAATAAACCTGCCTACAACAGCAATGGTCATGTCCTTCCTGAAAAAGCTACAAGAACCAAATCGTTGCCAGCATTCTATCTTCAGCCGTACAATCATATGTACAACATCAGAAACGCTGATAAGCTTAATACCCATTCCCGTTATGACTCACAAACGGTTTTGGACAGATTTAAACTGGCCCCATTTGTCGATGCCCAGGTCATCGATAAGCCCAAGGTTCTCAAGATAAGAAAAGAAGAAGAGCAACGCCATCATCGTATGGGTAATGCATCCAGACAGAATTCAATGGTCGAGCCGGTACGAGCCATGAGGACAAGATCTATGGTTACTAACAGACAGACACCGTTAATGATATCATCACCTATACACGAGGAAGGTTCATCGGATACAGATGATACAGAATATAACGATAATCAACCTCAAAATATGGATGACGAAGATGATGAAGAGGATGACGATTTGGAAGAAGAAGAAGAGGAGAGGCGAGAGAACGGGACTTCACCTTATACTCCTCAACAACCTCCATATAGGCCCTCCAATGATAAACACCATGGATTCCATTCACTTCCGGATCTTGAGGATTTGGATAGTAAGAAAACCCATACCCTTCATAGTCACAAATTACCTGAGAATCATGGATTGGAATGTGTCAATTCTAACTGTGTGACCACTTCTTCCATAACATGGCGGTATTTCGAAATTGATTTCCATCCAAACTTTTTCAATATTCACAGAGCCACCGAATTCGACAAGAAAAACTATGAAGGGATGTATGGTCCATTGTGTAATGCCTGTTATTTGTTTCTAAGAAACAAGGGATTCATGAGACCTGAAGCAGTGGTCAAGAAGTACTTGAAACAACAGCAGTATAAGAAGGAACTGAGAGAAAAGGAAGAGAAGATTAAAGTAGTTGATAAATCCTTAGGACCACCTAGCAGAAAGCCAACACCTTTGGGAACCTCAGGGTCTTCTCCAATAATAGGATCTAATAGAAATGGAAACATCACTAACAACAATACCTTTAATAATCACAGATTTGTCACTCCATCACATACCCCATCTGAAATCAACCAAGCGATCCAGAATGCAAGAATCAATTCGAATCAAAATGACTTGACTGATTTCATGAACCAATTAAATAATTTTGGAGGGCCATTGACTGATATTGATCCATTGCCTCAAGACCAAATACAAGGGGTGACGCCTCCAATGATGGCAACCAAATCTAATACCAGAGTGATTAATATCGATCAAAATGGAGAGGACAAAGAGAATTGCCCACCGGTGGATGTTAGCCAATTCAATAGCTCCAGCTCACCAGCTAGGAATGGGACCGAGGAGTTTGAAAAATTAATTGTAAGGTCTTTCAACCATAAATCGAGTCCTATGGATGGTCAAACTGATTGGATGAATAGTCTTTTTGGAGAAGGACCCACGCCAAAAGATCAGGTCACTCCTAGAGATTCCACCGGCACCAATAACAATGCTGTGTCTGTCAATAGCAACCACAGAAATAGTGTTGGGCATGACCAGAGCAATAAAATCAATTCAGCTATGCCCCAAATGAAGACTTTCAATACTAGAAGATCCCCCAGATTGAACAAATCCAAGCTGACCATCAACAGTACCATGCCATCATCACCATTATCAGCCACCAGAAGAGAATCATCCGATGATAAATTGTTTCTACAAGACCCCAATCTTGATATGATTGAACACGAAATCAACAGTCTTGCCAAAGCCGGAGGCAATGATTTCAACGCCTATAATATACCCACCAAGATCAACATGACTGACTCACCGCAAATGTCTACAGCCACACGTAATGATACAACCAACCTGGTGATGTCACTTAGCAAGGCTAATTCTTCCCCCAATTCTGAAATCTTCAACACCGATACTAAATAGCATATTCATATAGCATCATCTAGATAATAGAATTATAATTTGCATCCATTTTAGTCATGTAGGATTTATCGCTGCAGCATCAGAAGCACCGAAGGATTTGCCAAATCAGAATCGAGCCCAAAGAGGAACTGGCACAAAGAGGGAATAGGCAAAGAAAGGGAATCGGCCCACAGAGGGGAAAGGAGTTGGTGGGCCGCCTAAGAAGCTGGTAGATAAGAAAGATAACAAACACAAAAGAATAGAGCACATATCTGTAAAAACCGCTAAACAATATTCATGATACCTTCGGCAAACATAGGCAGTAACCTTAACAAAGATAAGAAGATAAGAACCATAAGATAAGAAGCGGAATTACAAAAAAATCGCAAGGCATTTTATCCGCCCTATTATCACCAGGAAGAAAAACTATAAATTGACCAAAAAATCCTCTAAGAGAGAGTCGAGAAATGCTGCAACGAGAGTCAGAAATATCTCCAAAAACCGTATTTAAGAAAAGTTTTTTTTTTACCGCACAGATAAGGGTTGATTAACCCGGATTGTAATTGCTCTGGCGGAGAGGCTAAGCTGATCATCTATCTATTGATTGAGTCAGTTGTGATTCCCCCCAGTTAATTCATGGTTTTTTCTCTTGTAGTTTGTAGTATCAGCATATGATTCAAGCCCCTTAACAGTTTTACCCCTGGCATAAAATTAGTCTTGGTGCTAAATAATAAGACCCTGGACCCAATTTCTCGTACCAGTATCCCGGTTTGTCGTGCGGCCGTGGTAGCTGAACGGTAGTGATAAGATCCATTTCAGCTGCTGATAGGCCCGTCAACTCCCCGAACCATATGAATTTCTTTTTCTGCCCTGCAACTGTTTTCCTGAACAGGCCCTATCTTGACATATACAGGACCATGTAATAGTTTGTATTCCACTCATCGCTAGCAGACGTTGATAGGAACTTTGTTGGAATTTAGGAATCTAGCAAAGTGTATATAATAGACCTCGATTCCTGAAATTCTGGTAACTGGTTCATCAAATCATATTTTTTCCAGATAATCATGAGTTTGAGACCTAACAAGCAACCTGAATCAGAGAAGAATCATGGGGTGGAGACATATGAGAATGATAGTTATGAAGGAGAAGTATCGGATTATGAAGATAGCAACAAGTCCTGGTGGTCAAAAATGTTGAAAAAGCTCGAAATCGACCATCCTCCAGGTTTGACCACGGCTCAATTGATGTTGATGAACTATGATTTGAAGCCTGTTGAACAACAACGTAGAACTTGGTCTTGGTATAATTATGTGTTTTTCTGGATTGCTGATTCGTTTAATATTAGTACATGGCAAATTGCTGCTACTGGAGTTCAGAAAATGAACTGGTGGCAGACTTGGTTATCGGTATGGGTAGGGTATTTTTTCTGTGGGATTTTTGTTAGTATTGCTTCCAGAGTGGGGATCTACTACCATATTTCGTTCCCAGTGGTGGCCAGAGCTTCATTTGGAGTTTATTTGGCATACTGGAGTATTTTGAATCGTACTGTTATGTCTGCCGTTTGGTACGGGGTGCAAACAGCTATTGCTGCTCCTTGTGTGTCGGTGATGTTGCAAGCCATTTTTGGAACTGATTTGAATGAAAGAATCCCTGACCATATCAGTGGTTACTATACCAGTTTCCAATTTCTTTGTCTTTTCATCTTTTGGTTTTGCTCATTACCAGCCATTTGGTTCCCACCTCAAACCATTAGACATTTATTCACATTCAAGGCATATGTGACTCCAATCGCTGGGGTTCTTTTCTTGGTGTGGACTATTGTTAAGGCTGATGGAATTGGTCCCGTGGTTCATAAACCTTCATCTGTTCATGGTTCCGAATTAGCTTGGGCATTTGTGGAATCATCCATGAATTCTTTGGCCAATTTTGCAACCTTAATTACCAATGCTCCAGATTTCTCCAGATTTGCTGATAAACCTACATTTTCTTTGAAATATATCGTTTACACGGTGTCGATTCCTTTGTGTTTTTCTTTGACTTCATTGATTGGGATTTTGGTCAGTTCCGCTTCTACTTCTATGTATGGAGAAACCATTTGGAATCCAATTGATGTTTTGGCTAAATTCTTGGATAATTATACTTCTGGTAATAGAGCCGGAGTATTCTTCTTGGGGTTGGCCTTTGCTATTGCTCAATTAGGTACCAATATTTGTGCTAATTCTATTTCTTTCGGTACTGATGCTACTGCCCTTTTACCAAGATACATAAATATCAGAAGAGGTGGATATCTTTGTGCCATTATTGGTTTATGTATCAATCCATGGAATTTGGTTTCATCCTCCAATATGTTCACCACCTACTTATCAGCTTATTCGGTGTTCTTATCTTCTATTGTAGGGGTTATTGTTTGTGATTATTACTATATCAGAAGAGGTTCGTTGAAATTGACTCATTTATATTCTTTGAATGCTCCTGAAGATATGTCCAAGAGATCCATCTACTACTATAGATACGGATGCAATTGGAGAGCTTTACTCGCATACATTTGTGGGATCTTGCCTAATATCGTGGGATTTGTTGGTGCTACTGAAACCCACAAAGTCCCTATTGGCGCTACTGAAGTGTATCGGTTGAATTTCTTTATGGGATTCTTCTCTTCTGCTATCGTTTACGCGGTGTCCAACTACCTTAAGCCTGTGGAAGGAGTTCCAGACGTGGGACCCTTTGAAAAAGCATGGTACGAAGAATTCCAAGACGTGGAAGACTTTGAAGAAGAAATAAAGGGTAACATCGTCAGAGAAGACCTCAGCTACCAAACTATAAGCAAGAGATCTTGATTATTATTATATTGTGTTTTAATTCTCCGCCAATCTTTTACGTCTACTATTAACTTTAGTTCTTATCTGTGTATCATTAATTTTTGTTCTAATATATGGGAAATTTTATGGTATGGAGATCCGTAGTGGAGATGGGATGAAGAGGGGTTTGGTTTTACGAAATAACTCCGGTGCTCCACTTAACACCGCAACGAGCAACATTCAAGGCATGAATTGTGGAGTAGTAAAGACTTGACTTCAACCGAAGCAAGCACATGTAAACTGGAAACCAAAACCACGCAACGGTTCTAAGCCCTTCTATATGATCTCTGGTCGTAGTAAAGCCAAATCTACACCGTGTGGTTTAGACGATACAATACGTAACGGTGCGGGAATGCGCCTGCGATAAAACTCCTAATATTATCTATAACCAGACCCTCCTTTTGTAGCATATAAACCTGAAATTGCATAGCTGTCGTTTATGGCACCTTCCACAGATACACAAATCTACGAACGACATCCGAGCCCGAATATCACCACCTCGAATCATGACATCGAACTAATCACATACATCATCCCGGACTTCAATGCCGTTAATTATTTCCAGCGGGAGTTTGAACAGGAGAATGAGTTCAGTATGGTCGAATACACAAAAGCTTCTGGGTTCGATATCTATATGGTTGAACAGTGGGTTACCAATCGGAATATTGGTATATTAATATCCACTTTCACCGGGAATCCTGGAAGCGAAGTGAATGTGATTAAGTTTACTACTGTTAAGAAACCGTCCAAGTACTATCCGTTAAGATTTCAAGAGTATTTGAATGAACTTATGATGAATCATTCCAAAATCAAGCAGATGGACAGGGTAGATATAGAAGACCATACTGGGGAAACCAGAACCACAGATGAATATTTATTTATTACTAACATAACCTCATTGCCATCTCATCTTAGTTTGATTCCGATTTTAGGAGGTGATATTCGACTAGTTCACAATGATTTTATTGTCAATTCCAATTTGAAAAGACTCCATTGTAGTGGAAGATCTATTTCGTTGATTTCTCCCAAGATCTCAGACGCCAATGAAGATAAATTTAGACAGATGTACAGAATTTATAATTTGAATGTGCCGATTAAGTTTGCTATTTTGGAATTAATTAATATTATCCAAACTTGTTTATTTTATTTTGACTTATTAGATGCCAGGTACTGTGACGGGTTATTATGTGCCAAAACGGAAGACGCTATTATAAATTGGTGGAATTTGATAGGGTTACCACACTTTAATATTAAACCAAACCACCGGAATGAAATACTTCCATCAAGAACTGTTAGTGCCATTATTAGTATGATTTTGAGTACTAGGATTAGATTACAGATATTTGGTGGTTGTGATGTGCCAAAAGATCCTTTTGAAGTCGAGAATTTCATGATATCTATTGGGGAGTTCCAACGTCAAGTCAAATTGGAGAAGAAACGTAAATTGAATGTTGAAACACTTGGAAAATTGTTCTATATAACCAATAGTAAGCTAAACCCAGACAGATATAGGTTTAGTAATGATACTGGTGATGAGTCATTCGTCGATGGTCAGAGTTATAACAGCTCCTTAACGACAGACAATGAGCTTTTAAGATCACCCAGAGCCAACACTAACGGTGGTTTCAATGCCTCTAATGATTTGTTATCTGTGCCTCAAACAAACACCCCCGTGAAGAGAAATAACAGATATACCAAAGAGTTTAAAAAGTTAACTAGTGCGGTCAAGTCCACAGTGCAAGATAGAATTTATACAGTCGGAAGAGCTGAAGATGGAGTCTATCTAGATTCGAACCCCAACAAGGCCACAAGATTAAGAGATCGTTTTGCCAAGCTAGGGGACTCCACTAATCCTTTTGAAGTGGAAACTCTTGATCTTGAAGTATTGGTTCAAAACTATTTAGTGGGGAAGACATTACAAAGGTTATGGGTTGGATTATCAGGCCATAAAATAGATAATGATCCGCTGATTGATAGAGACAATGGTCACAAGGACCTGTGGGCTAGTCCTCATACGTCACCTCCTCATAATAGATTATACACATCCCCAAGCAAACATGATGATGGACACCACCACACTCATCATACAAGTCATCATCATCACCATAATCTGGGTCACAATAGTTCAAACCATATTCATTCTCATCATAGTCACCATGGCTCCGACCACCACCCGATTTCTCCTAAGAATACCCACCCAAACCATCTCACTAATCACGTTCGACACCAGCATCACAATCATCATTCCGATTCGAGCAAGCTATATAAATTCGAAAGTTTAAAAGATGTTATTTCAAATAACCAAAGATTGCCTTATGATTCCAGATACAATAGAGGATTGAATAAAATGAAATTAGGATTACAGAGGAATTTGCTTTCGAACCAGCCTAAGAAATTCTATAATGCTCCAGGAAGTTTGAACCGGCAGAAGTCTCAAAGATTTAATCCTAACTTGAGTACCGGGCTATCCAAGGTTGATGCATTGTTGAAGATACCGTCGGAGTCTTCTGATGAAGAAAACGCAAATAAAGGAGGAGAATATCATGGCGAGCAGACATGCGAGAATGCGGCCCTAAGAGAACGAAACGAATTGATTTTAAAATTTGACAAAAGGTTGAACCGAAGAAATTCATATCCATTTGTAGCTAAACAAGGGGAAAACAACTTAAATTTGTTAGAGTTGAGTCAAGAAGAGCCAAATTTAAAGCCAAAGTTGAATAGACGGAACAGTATGTCAATTATCGAAACCTTCAAGTCTTCAGCAAACTTGATTACCATTGAGAAGGTCACCGCCTCGTATCTCAACAATATGAGTGATTTAATTCATTGTGATAACTACAAGAAGTATTACAATTTCAATTCGAAGGGGAAAAACAATCTATTATTGGAAAAACGGGTTGACATACTCAACAAAGACTTGGGTCAGTTGAAGATGACCCACAGAAAATTGGAAAATAGCCGGGCAAAAATCTTAAAAGATGATTTGCCCAGTATTATCGACATGAATATGAAAAATTTGAATACCAATATCGACAGACTTGTTTATGAATCAAGAATTATTGTTAAAAGAATCAACGAATTGGAATCCAATTCCAAATTATTGAGAGACAAATTAAGAACTCAAAATTTGGACAAACTTACTAACATGGTTAACAATTTGATATTCCTGAACCGGTTCCACAAAGCATTTCAGGATGAGGCTGAGAAAGAGGACATAATTTTGAAATTAACAGGAGAAAACAAAGAGATTTTGAGCATCGTAAGGGAACAACGGGCCCAATTTGAATCCAATAGTTACTTGAGAATCGTAGTCACGTTTATTTGGGATATGATTATGTTCATATTCCAACTTTTCAGATTTGACAGGTCAAATATGAATCTAGACAGAATTAGAGGAACTTGGAACAAATTAGATCCTAACAGAGAGTATATAAACCGAGCCTATGAATTTGTGGGGCACGATTCCACCACTGACGGGAGCATTGTCAAAAGAGGCTCCATCAACAGTTTATCTACCAATAGCATTAACGAAGGCAATACCGAGGAAGAATAATGGTATTTATTTTTTACCTAATTTTATAAATAGTTCGTTCAATTTTTTAATACATTCATTAATCTGATCTTGGTACAGTGAAGATTCTATCACCAGCTGGTTTTGTTGCAACTTAGTAGTCAATCCTTCCACCATAGTTTCAACGGAGGTCAATTGCTTTCTCATTTCCGTATTATTCAACTTTAGGCTGTCTAAACTTGGCCTGACAAAATCTCCCACATGATGCTTTATTCGTTCATTTATCATAATATATTCGTCTTTGATCATCTGAGGCTTATTCTCCAAGTATTCCTTAATGCTTGTCACCATATCTGAGTTATGGCTAATTAGCTCCAATAACTTGTCTCGTATGTAATCCTGACCTTGGATATCCATCACCAAATCAATTCTCTGTTTCTCTAGATCTCGAATAATAATTCGCTCTAGTTCAGCTTCATCAACATTATCTTTATCACTTTTATCTTTTCTTTTTACTTCTTTGTATTCCTTTAGAAATCCCGATAGTTCATTCTCTGGTATAAGTTTCTTACTCAAGAGCTCCAACTTCTCTACTCGACTAGTTATATTCTGGAGCTGTTCTTCGAGCTTGTCGCTCAATGAGTTTACGGTTTTATCTATATCGCCCATTTTCCACGGAAATCTCTCACAGTTGTTTAATTAGAACTTTGAAACATAGATCTGATTCTCCAATGGATCCAGTACGTATTTGTTCGATTGTTGGATTGTCTAGTTTGTTCAGTTCTTTAGTGTATCTATTCTTAATTGTATATAGTAAAACAAAGGTCCGGGTAAGGCGCGATTTGATCTCGAGAAAAAACTCAACACGTCCGAATAACTACCAAATCAACAGGTGTAGCATTACTTATAACAACTAATAAAGGCACAATATGGTGACCATTGGCAATGCTCATGACGACTTGATTCATGATGCTGTATTAGATTACTACGGCAAAAGGTTGGCTACATGCTCTTCCGATAAATCCATCAAATTATTTGATATTGAAGGCACTGACAATTATAAATTGGTTGAAACTTTGGTGGGCCATGAAGGTCCCGTATGGCAAGTAGCATGGGCCCATCCTAAATTCGGCTCGATTTTGGCTTCCTGCTCGTTCGACGGGAAAGCATTGATCTGGAAAGAACAGCCAGAAACTAGACAATGGTCTATCATAGCTGAGCACAAGATACATCAAGCTTCTGTAAATTCTGTTAGTTGGGCTCCTCATGAATTGGGTGCTGTGTTGTTATGTACCTCATCGGATGGTAGAGTATCCGTGGTGGACTTCAATGATGATGGAACTACTTCTCATGTTATATTTGATGCTCATGCTATAGGAGTTAACTCTGCTTCTTGGGCTCCTATAACATCTAATTCAACGAGTAACAGTGCTAACCCAACTCCTGCTAACTACGAAAGAAGATTTGTCACTTGTGGATCTGATAATATGGCCAAAATTTGGAAATTTGACTCTAAGGAAAACAAATACGTGGAAGAATCTAGATTGGAAGGTCATACTGATTGGGTACGTGATGTATCGTGGTCTCCATCGGTTTTGATCCGGTCTTATATTGCTACTGCTTCACAGGATCGTACAGTGTTGATTTGGTCCCAGGACAAATCGGGCAAATGGCAAAAGCAGCTTTTAACTGATGAAAAATTCCCTGATGTATGTTGGAGATGTTCATGGTCCTTATCGGGGAACATCTTGGCTGTTTCTGGTGGTGATAATAAGGTCAGTTTATGGAAAGAGAACTTACAAGGAAAGTGGGAATCAGCTGGGGAAGTAGATCAATAGACTCTCTGTACTTCTATTCAGTTTTGTTCTTTAGTTTTTTTAATGTCTAATAATGCCTTATATACAACGAATACAAAAAGTTTTTATTAAATATTTCGGTAAGAGATTACAATTTATTGATCGTGGCTTCGAAGATCTTCTGCACATCTTTGGAAGCTTCATTTGCAGCTTCTAATACTTCAGCATGGTGGGCCATACCCTCATCTAGCTTCACAGGAGAGTCTTTTAAAGCACTAGGAGGAGGATCTGAAACCCCAATGTTGGTGATTAATGATAATGCCAAAACTTTTAAACCACAATGACGAGCCACAACCACTTCTGGGACAGTCGACATTCCTACAGCATCACCACCAAGAGCCTTAATCATCCGAACCTCAGCCCTAGTTTCATAAGTAGGGCCAGCAGCAAAGAAATAAACTCCTTCATGGACATTTCTATCAATTCCTAACTCTTTTTTACATTCATAAAAGCTTCTTCTCAAATCAAAATCGTACGCGTCAGATAATGGTAAAAATCTGGGACCAAACAGGTCCAAATTAGGACCTCTTAAGGCGTTATATCCCGCAAACCCCGGGAAGTTGATATGGTCATTAATAAGCATCAAGTCTCCCACCTTGAAATTGGAATTGACCCCTCCAGCAGCGTTTGTAACCACCACCGTTTCAATATCAAGGGTCTTAGCTAATCTTATAGGTAATGTGGTCAGTTGGAACGAATATCCTTCATAGAAATGTAGACGCCCAACCATACACATAACAGGAACCTTTTTATCTCCGATCAATCCAAACACCAATTTACCGGCATGCCCTGCCACTGTAGATGACTTAAACCCGGGGATTTGTTCATATTTGAGTTCTACTTTAGGCTCTTGAAGAATATTAACAATTCCTCCAAGTCCCGATCCACAAATAATCATTACTCGCGGTTGATTGAGCTGAGGGTACCCCTTCAAAGCAGACTTTACCGTCTCCGTAGCAGCATTTATAGTATCTGTGTATTCGTTAGCGTCAAATGATCCCTCACTCATAGTTACAGTATTTTTCACAGAAACGGCTACACCGCTAAAACCGTCGATTGCGAAAAACAAATTATCCGTTTACCCATTCAAAATTTCATGATTTAAAGAATCATTTATCCGAATGATATAGGAAAAGAGAGCCTTGTATATATTGGAATTTGGAATAGACCATGTTGAGGTTACTAAATAATCCTAATGGATGGAATAGCACGTCTTTTAGGCTTGCACAGAGAGTGGTGATAAGGAGCTTCAAAGTTCCTGGAACCTATAAGCCTGCGCAGCCGGTTAAGCGGTTACCATTCAACGAACTTTTTAAAATCTGGTACAAGTCATTGGGTGGAAATAGATTACGTGAATTACAAGATGAGTTAGTAAAGTTGATGGTGGATCCGGAATTGAAGGACAATCATGGGGTGGTGATAAGAAATGAACAGGTCAAGATAGATGAGAAGAATCATATCAACGAGCTCAGCTTCGAAGTTGTGAATAATAAGGATAAACCCACTAAGCATGTGGTATTCATTCACGGGTATGGGGCATCACTTGGATGTTTTGCTAGAAATTTCCAGATCATTAATAAGTTCAAGGATATGAACTTTAACTATAAGATCCATTTCTTGGACAATATTTCCTTTGGGTTATCTTCTAATCCCAAGATTTCTAGTGACTTAATTAATTACTGGAAGATTCCTCGTGCTCCTGAAGTCAGGTTGAATGATCCAGAGCCTACAGATCCCAAGAAGTTGCACAATAAGTACTACAAATTAGTTGAATCGTTTGAAATCAATCCTGATGAATTCATCAAGTATAAACACAAGTTCCAACCGATCTTGAAGGAAATAGAAAGTTATTACATCGATGCCATTGATAAATGGCGGGAAAATAGTGGTATTGATAAAATCGACTACTTGGTAGGTCATTCTTATGGAGGCTATTGGTCTGCTTCGTATGCCAGCAGCAAGTACGCCAGCAACCTTAGCAACTTGATTCTCTTATCTCCTGTAGGAGTTGAAAGACATATCCATGCTATCACTAACGAAGACAGTTATATCACCGAAAACAAAGGAAACAACTTAGTGAAAGTAAAACCAACCTTGGATCCTAGCAGTTTTAGATTCTTAACTAGAATCCCTTTAATTTCTAAGAAAACAGACCAATTTTGGTATACCAGACAACCATTCCTCCCCAGGGTTCTCAAATTTCTAGGTCCTGTCGGTGTTTCAAAATACTACGATATGTGGTATATGAAGCTATTCAAGATTAATAACTTGATCAAGAAAAATGGTGGGCCAGAGATGTTATTCACCAGCAACAATGATTTGAACTATGGAAGCAATAAGGAATGTCAATTGATAATTGAATACTTATACAATTCAATTACTAACGGAAGTGTATCTGACATCTATATTAAGCATTTGTTGACTCCATCTACTGTTAGTAAGGTTCCATTATTTGACAAACTTAGTAACCATTTCAGCCAAAATAACGATTCACCAGTGAAAATTCATTTCCTTTACGGTCAATACGATTTTATGAATTACGAAGCCGGAGGAAAGTTAGTTGACCGTATTAATAGCTTGGCCAATAAGGAAGCAGCAAAGTATTACTCAATAAGCGAGGGTGGCCATAACTTGTATATTGACAACCCATTTGAGACCAATGCTGTGATTCATGATATCGTTAGAGAAAACGATTAGACCTATTTATTTATTTATTTATTGAATCCTATAGAGTATAGACTATATTTTAGTGATCTTTTATTGTAGATATTCACTATCGATTCCTCTATGGCTGCAAATTCAAATGCACAAGCCGCACAGGATCCAAAACAAAATCTATATGCTGTAGATCAATCTTTTTGTAGAAATGCTCGCCCCAGGGAGTAAATCCTGGGCCAGAAAGTCTTCCGTGGCTAGACGTAGTCCACGAGGCTCTTCAACCGTAAACCGAGCTTGGTTGGCAGCTCGGTATTTACAAAACCTCGAGGCAAGATCTGCGACCGGAAGACCCGTAATGCGTCTTCCCGGGCACACAACCTATCTCAAAAAGGGTAATTCTTGACTCCAATGGTTTCCCCCTCTACAGCTGTAGTTCCCCCCTTTAAACCGGATGACGTACTGTCATAAGACCAGAACTGGAAGGGAGTTCAAGGAATGGAAAGAAGAGCCCACAGCTTTGGATCAACAAACTAAGTAGGTGGAAGCATTGTTAATAAAACAGTGGTAGAGGGGAATCTCTGGAAGAGCCGAAATATAGGAATAACATTAGAACAATAGCGAGAACGCCGTAACTAACAAACAAAATAACAAAGGGGAAAAAGAAATAGGAAACAAACTACTGACAGGTCGGTTGGAGTATATAAATAACAATAGTCTCCTTTACTAAAACTAAATTAGAAGCGTCGGGTTTAACAGCTACACAATGAAGAGTTTTTTTACAGTCGTTTATCAGCTTCTTCTAGTTGGAATATTACTGGCATTGGCCGAAGCCAAATCTCCTACTGGAACCTACGCTCCAGGGGAAGTGGATTGTCCCGATTTCTCCACTTTTATCAGAGAAGCAAACGGATTATCCAAAGATGAAGTCAATTGGATCAATGCTAGGCAAGAAAAGACTACCAATGCTTTGATTGAATATTTGGAGAAAGTCGGATTGACTGACGACTTGGACATCAGCAAATTGAAGAGCAGCAGCAAGTCGCTCAACGTCACCGGATCAACCAATTCCTCAACAGTTGATAGAAAAGGTATTAATATTGCCGTGGCCATGTCTGGGGGTGGATACAGAGCCATGTTGGCAGGAGCTGGACAAATGGCGGCATTGGATAATCGGACAGAAAATGCTAATGAATTGGGGTTAGGAGGGGTTTTACAAAGTAGTAATTATATCTCTGCCTTATCTGGAGGTTCCTTCTTAGTGGGATCTTTAGCTATGCAAGATTGGCCCAGTATTGATGAAGTGGTAATGGAAGATCCTTACGACGTGTGGAATTTGACTGAAACTAGACAGTTGGTCGATACTAGTGGAGAATGGACCGTAGTGTTCCCTATTATCTTTAACAATCTTAACTGGGCATTGAGTCATTTGAATAATTGGGTTGTGGATAAAGCATCCAAGATCGGAATTAAATTTGATTTGTCCAATAAAAAAGATGCTGGATACCCGACTTCTATTACCGATCCATGGGGAAGAGGATTGGCTTACCAATTGTTTCCTGAAGGTGATAATGATCATGATGTTTCCAGTACCTTTTCAGACGTTCGGGACAAGAAAAGCTTCAAGAACCATGACATGCCATTCCCATTATTCACTGGTATCGGTAGAAAACCTGATACTACTGTATTCCATTTGAATTCGACAATTTTTGAATTCAATCCATTTGAGATGGGATCCTTCGACCCATCGGTTAATACCTTCACAGATATCAAATATTTGGGGACTGAATATGATAATGGAGTTCCTCAAACCGACAAATGTGTGGCCGGATATGACAATGCTGCCTTTACCATAGGAACATCAGCGTCATTATTCAATGATTTCTTAAATTCCTTGGTTTGTGACGATTGTAACTCATTAAACTTTGCCGTTAAATGGGTATTGAAGAACTTCTTAGAATACTTATCCAAGACTCATCAAGACATTGCCTTATACAAACCAAATCCTTTTAAGAATTCCGAATATGCCGAATCGACCCTGGTAGTGGAAAGTGATACCTTATACGTGATGGATGGAGGGTTAGCTGGAGAAACATTAGCCATTTCTTCATTATTGACCACCCACAGAAAATTGGATTTGGTCTTCACCATGGACAATTCTGCCAACTGGCCAAACGGTCAACCATTGATCGATGCTTACGACAGACAATTCAGCGAACAAGGAAAATCATTACTTATTCCTTATGTTCCTGATTCAAACACATTTTTACATAATAACTTGACTGCCAAACCAACTTTCTTTGGATGTGATGCTAAGAACATGACTGACCTAGAAAAAGACGGCGTTGTTCCTCCCATTGTTGTATATGTTGCCAACAGACCTTTTAGTTTCTATTCCAACACTTCCATGTTTCAATTGACTTACACCGACGAAGAGAAAAAGGGAATGATCAGAAACGGATTTGAAACCGTCTCCAGATTGAATGGAACCATTGATGAAAATTGGCCCACTTGTGTTGGTTGCGCTATGATTAAAAGAGAACAAGAAAGACAAGGGGTAGAGCCTTCGGATCAATGTAAAGAGTGTTTCAAAGAGTACTGCTGGGACGGAACCGTTTTCACTCCTGATGAGCCTTACTACCCTCCAGTCAACTTCACTGATAGCGGATTGACTAACGACAGCTTCTCATTAGTGGGAGCTGGAGCTAACACCACGGCTCCATCTTCTGGCGGAGGAATCTTTGGTTTGAAAAAGAGATTGTTAGAGGACAAGAATCATGTTTATTCTTAGGTGCATACGTAATAAATGAACTGTATAAGATAAAATTGTAATATACTAATAAATTAATAGTAGTACTTAGTGCACAAACCATGATCATCATTGAACCAATCACCTCATGATAATTCCTAAGCAATCTTCGGATCCGGCAGAAGTCGCACTAAATTTAGGGCGATGCTCGTTCTATTTCTAGGTCCATCTTCCTCAACCCCATACCCTGATGACTGAGTGCGCATTACTAATGCCTATATATATTTAACTGTATAACTCTTTATAAACCATATCAAGAAAGATGTTTAGAGTTGGTGTGAATACATTGAAGCCTTTTAAACCGGCCCACATGGCCAACTGGCATGGAGCATTAAGACTTTTATCGTTCCAAACACTCCCTACGCCTAATCCCGATGCGTTGAAGTTTGTATCTGAAGATAAGGAGATTTTGCCATTGGAGAATAAGACATTCGAGTTTACTTCCTCCATGCAAGCTATTCATTCGCCATTGGCCCTTAAGTTATTTAAGTTACCTGGAGTCAAGTCGGTCATGTTGGGACCTGATTTCTTGACTGTTAACAAGCAAGATCATATCAACTGGCATAATTTGTCACCAGAAGTGACTCAGTTGATGGATCAGTTCTTAACCGAGCTGAAAGATCCAGTTATTACCAAGGAGTTACTCGAAGAAACTGAAAAACAGATGAATGAAGAGGATGACTCGGAGTTAGTATCCATGATTAAAGAATTGATCGAAACCAGAATCCGTCCTGCAATTCAAGAAGATGGTGGGGATATTGAATACAAAGCATTTGATGAAGAAACAGGTACGGTATTTTTGAAGTTGCAAGGGGCTTGTAAGTCTTGTTCTTCCAGTGAAGATACTTTGAAACATGGGATAGAGGCCATGTTGAAACATTACATCGAAGAAGTCGAAAATATCGAACAAATCTTGGATCCTGAAGAAGAAATTGCCCTTAAAGAATTTGACAGATTAGAGCAACAATTGAAATCCAAGAGGGATGCGAAAGAATCGTCTCCACCTCCTTCATTGTAGATTTAATCATCCCTCCTCATTTGCATCTGTCTATATTTATCGTGTATATTATGGTCTAAATACATATTTATTTTGGTCGTTACTTAGAGAGTTGATTATTTATTCCGGTCAAGATTGACCGCTTCACATTTATCAACTGTTTCTCTTCATTATACCTGAGGGTCAATTCTTTGATCAATCCGTTTTCTACACAATCTCTGTCGATGCAAATTCTTGTTGTTTCAAATAATTCTGACAGCCATTGCTTGACAAATTTCTCCCAATTCTTGGATAGATAATTGAACCCCATGACCATTCCTAATGCAAATATGGAAATTGAACTGTTGGCTGAAAAATCAAAAAATTGATAGGCGCAAATGGATACCAAACTGGTTGGTAATTGGTAATATAGAAAAGCATAGAACAAATTGGTAGTAACCACCAGTTGAACTTCCGTGGTGACTCTTCGGTTTATCAAGTCTTCTTTTAGTTTGACCAATGGGTTCAGAATACTATTTTCGTTCACGTCAAGCTCATACTTACCATATCTGTGATTTTGTAATTGAGTGACAATCTTGCCTCGAAGATAATTGTATTGTTCAATACTTTCAGGCATGAAGTTGAACTGTAAGAAGTCTTTCAAATCATACTCAACATTATCATTTTTATAGTACAATTTCCACCAGGTCAATTTTTTGTTGAAGAATTTGGTCAAAGAAGGAATAAAACTATTTTGAAGTTCAGAATGCATCAATGAACTATATTGATTGATTTGGGTCTTCCGCAAATCATTATACAAAGTCTCTAGTTGTTGAATAGTGATTTCATCTCTTGATAAGTTGTTCATGAGTTTTGTCAAATTCCAATTGATCAATTGTTCGATTTGCAAATTGTAACCAATGATCTTCAATACTTGAAATATATTACTGTCAACCAAAGATTGTAAAAAATTGTTGGAAGCTTTTGTATCATTAATCAAAAAGTCTTCAATTCCCTGATAACTTTTTTCAGTATTAATTTTCACAATTTGACTGCTACCATCATATTTAATCGGAACTGGTGTTGACTCACTAGAACTGGGAGTGAAATCATTATTGTCTATAATTGTTAACAAGATTTTATCATATATGCTATCTGGTAGTTTGATGGCAGAAGTAATCTTATTGGTAACATATATGAAAAAGTGGCAGGAGTAAAACTTTTCAAACAGATTCAAATCATTAATTTCATAAAATATCAAGTCATTCAACGTGATAGTTGTTTTCGGATTCATATATTTGGGCCGGGTGATAGAATTAAGAATTGGCGATGGAATTCTATAAATATGGGATAGCACGTCGATATCAGGAGTATCATTATACTCAAATTTGATATTTTCTTTCTTATTTCTATTCACAATCTTATTAAACCAGATTTGGTTATTACTAGCCAACGGATCTGCCAATATGGTTTCAATAAATTTGGTGTTGGCTTGAACTTTCTCATTATGATAAAATATTCCGATCTTAATGGTTTCTTGGGGATAGGTCTTTAATCGTTCGTAGGAATCTATAAGAGAGTTTGTAAGTTGATCATGAGGGTACCATTCTTTGTACTGTTTCAAATATTGAGATATGGAGATGTTCAGGTTCAATTTCGAGTCGGGATTCGTTTCTGAATTGTTATTCTCGGGTTCAGTGATGCTAATAGAATAGGGCCGCTTGAGCCATACTTGTGATCCAATTGAATTACTTCTAATTATCGGTAGCGATATAGGAAGCCTGCCGAGTTTCAAGCGCAACATATTGCTTGTTATTGGAGTATTTAGCGACAAATCAATAGTTCAATAACATAGTTGATGCGATTTGTTGGAGAATTGTACTGGACCCACACGACCAAGTTCATAAGCTTATAATGGCTGCAAAAGAATAATTATATCACACTTGTTGGAGGTTGAGTTATCTTGGTTCAATAAAAGTTTTGATTCCATAAATAAAATCTGGTCATACTGTCCTTGGTTTACTGATACCGTGAAGAGTGTGTTTAGAGGTGAATGATTTGTCAAGAGTGAAATGTGTATTCTATAATAAAGAGGAACGATAAGGTATTACTCTAAGATCATATAAATGTCGTTTGTGACAAATAGTTCAATGATATTCCTCTAATTGTTCATAATTGTTCGACAACTGCTGTACCAACGTATCCTTGGCTTGTTCTCTATCATCGATTGTCACAAACTTCTTCTTGCCCCTAGCATGCCAGTAGATGACACAATAGGCAAAATAAACCCCAAAAACAACACAGACATAATTCATATTACCTGCCGTAACAGGTTGTACGGAAGGAAAACTGTAAAAGATAGTTCCAAATATAGTCCAGCATATTAAGACAATGTTTGCAACAAATCCAAACTTCCCTAACCAAAAGGGCCCATGTTCAATATTGGATCTTCCCTTCAACAACAAAAATATTACCGGAACAATATAAGACAATAATAAGAATATGATACATCCAACCACCATAGCATTATAGGCAGTAGTAGAACCCATATAAATACATCCTATGATTGCGCACCAAACACAAGACATGATATGGGCATTTATAGGAACTCTTGTCTTCTGATTCACTTTTGACCAATACCGGGAGCCAGGTAAGCCATTATCTCTTGCAAAAGACCAACATAGTCTAGCCTGCCAGGTATGTGAGTTGATATTGCATCCAATGGCCGTCAACAAAACCAAGACTTCTAGAACAATAGCCCCAGGTTTAGAAGCCAACACTTGATAATAAATGTCCAATATAGGAACTCCGGTATTAGAGTCAAATAACTCACTCAAATCTTTAATAGAAAAGAACATGGCAATCAGGTAACTGAAGGAAGTGACGAAACCTATGGCAACAGTCCCCATAATTGCAATAGGAATATCTCTTTCCGGATGGATTAGTTCTTCTGCTAGGTGAGTAGCACAATCCAAACAACTAAAGGACCAATTGGGGTTCACCAATCCAACAATGAAAGCTATACCAGCAGAAGACCATCCCGTACCGTTGTTAAAAGTAGCAAATACAAACTTGGGATCTTGGAATTCTCCTCCAGTATTAGCTAAAACCGTAATAGTAATAACCAAGAATGATAAAATAGATACGTATAATGAGATTGAAGAAATTTTAGGTAATGGCTTTTCCCATAAGTTTGCAAAGACCAACAAAAAATTAACGATCTCATAAGTAACAAACACTTGCCATGTCTCTACCGTCTTATTGGGGTCTCCACTATTCAAAACATACATTCCCACAAGAGCAGTAGCAATAGAAATGGTAACAGAAGCACTTGTGAACACTGCCCCGGCCCAAGCAAAAGAACCACACAAGTAAGCAGCAAAGGCCGAATATTTAGGAGGAGCCAATCTCATGGTCCAATAGTATTGTCCTCCAGCATTAGGATAGGCACTAGCTAATTCAGCTAAAGAAATACCAATACAAGAAGAAGCACAAGCAACGATAATAATTCCATAGATAATGAGCATTGGTCCTCCAGACGATATTCCTGTAACCAAAGAGGCAGAGATTCCAAACCAAGAATTGGTCAACCCAAACCCTACTCCTAACAAGGACCAAATAGAAAAGTTTCTTCTCAACTCAGGAGCGTATCCACTATCGGCAGCCATCTTCAAATCAGCTTTAGCCTCTTCCAAAGCTTTGGCATCATCTCCAACATCTTTGAATCCACTTCTATGAGAGAAGACGTTTTGGACCGATCCATCTCCCACAGAAACCACACTATGTTGAGGCAGTACTTTGGACTGGATATTCACCTTTTCATTAGATGATTCATCTGTCATTGAAAAATTAATGAAAACAAATAGGTTTAGACGGGTTTATCTCCATATATATATTCAGCAAAGGCAGAGGTTGTCAATCAGAACAAGCATTGGCTACAAACCCCAAGTCTTCCAAAGATAAGGTCATATCGCAACAAGTTGCCATACCTCCGGTCTTAAATCAATCGGACATTATAGCAAACCATAAATAGCCCCATTTTGATGGACAGAGATAAGCACTCACACGACGCATAACCTGCATATTTTTTGCAATCATTTTGCTGAATGCGGTAAAGATTCGCAGGAAAGATAAATGCGCTTTATGTAAGGCGCTGCAGTAGATAATAAGGTACATTATGCAATAAATATATATCTATAATAACAAATTCAATCAGTCCTGGTCGATGTATAACTGAGCATCTAATAAGATCTTGTCCCAGTTACTGTTTAGAATCACCATGATCTCGGAAACTCCTATAAAGAACATTCCGCATCCTATTCCTAACCAAAGACCAAGAAGCTTCAAGTCAAAAAACTTATTCAACACGAGAGCTAATGGGATGGCAAATGCATAATACGCTAATAGGTTGATGTAGCCGCCAATTTTTTGCAACCCTTCTGCTCTCAAGATCCCACTGGCTACCGAGGCCAATCCATCAAAGATTTGTATGAGGGCCACATAAGGACTGAACAAGGAAATCACCAACTTAATCACTGCTTCATCAGAGGTGAAGATTTGAGCGATGTAGGACTTAAATGTAAATAACACCAACGCATTTAAACAGGCCATGGCAAGACCCCCGAATAAAGACACTCGAATGGCGATCTTGGCCCCTTCGACGTTTCTTCCTCCAATAAAATTGGCAATTCTGGTGGAGGCAGCTATACTAATGGCAAAAGGAACCATATATGTTAAAGATGCTATAGAGCTGACAGCACTTTGGGCCGCCAACTCAACGGTTCCATAGTATGATGCGAGTAAAGTCATGAGTTCGTATGCAAAATATTCTGATTCTAACATGACAATTCCTGGAAGAGCTAATCGTGAAAGATTCCCCCATTGACTAAATAACTCTTGGACACTCGACAACCCAAACCAACACTTTTTCCCATCAATGAATATCACATATAAAATCAATAACATGTCCATCATGTAGAAATTCAATATGGTTGCAATAGGAGCACCAATAAATCCCAATCCAAATCTAGGATTCCATACTAAGAACCAGGAAAGAAAAATATTGAAAGGAGCACTCAAGAATAAAATCCCAGTTCCAGCCTCAAATATTCCTTGTGCTTGTAAGAACCGTTTTGCAACTTCGAAGAAAATGTATCCTGGGCCACCGAAAATCAAAATCCGGAGAAAGGTCTCAGTCAATTTCACCACTTCTTCTGTTTCAATTATATACTTCAAAAATAAGGAACTATACCACCATAACATAGCACAAGGAATATAGATGATCAAAGAAAACACCAAACATCTTTGGACGTGGTTGCTGACCAGCTCATAGTTTTTGGCTCCATATGCCTGAGGGCATAAAGTATCAAGAGCAGTAGCTATACCTTCAAAAATGGCAAAGGTAATAGTAGTAGTCATAGACCCCAAAGAAACAGCTGCCAACTCATTTTTCCCTAAATGACCAACCACCACCAAACAAACAATACTAAAAAGGTGTTCTAGGATGAACGTGATGATCAAGGGAATAGAATATTTTGCCAACATCTTCAATTCTAGTCTATAAGTAGTTCTTAAATTTTCAAAATCAGTTTCCGGTTGAGTGAATTTCGACAAATTCGAGGTTCTGGAGTATCGAGAATGATTCAGCAACTGGTCCAGCAAGTTTTCAGACTCATCTGAGTTGACAGCTGAGTATTGTCTCTGTCTCTCTTCTAATAACCAGCTTCGTATAGATTCATGGTCAGTATTGACGGAATTCAACGTCGAAGGAAGCGATCTAGACGTACTGACACTAGCAGCATCGCTGACATCATCTTCCAAGTCTGTAATGTGACTATTTGTCTCTATCAATGATAAAAAGGAGCGCTGGTCGTCTCCTTCGCCGTAGCTAAATAAAGGATAATTTGTAGATGGTGGGATATATAGTCTTCTTCTTCTGGCAGCCGGCAACCCTATCCCACTCTTGGGGTCAGCAAAGTTATTTATAGACCGAAAAAGAACCATTTTGGCCAGACCTTTGTCTTCTTTATCGACTATTAACTAAGTAATGAGCGTATATATTATCCGCGCTAATCATATCGAGATTTGACGGATTTCCACAACCGGCTTATCAGGAATTTTCTATTGAGATATGATATTTTGTCAATATAGCTGACTACACAGAGGTCTACTGAAATACAACGTTCATTTTCTCTTTTATATATCGTAACACAAATTGGAGTTAGAAAACCATCCAGATCCCTCCACCTAAAATGATTCCTAGGACTATGGCCGTTAACGCACCAGCACCGGCTTTATCACTTGTAGTCACATCGATTTGGTTTCTGTTTTGATGGTCTTGAGTGTCGAGACCAGCTTCTGAATTGGTGTTGTTACTGGCCCCTGTTCCAGCAGATAAGATTGGGAAATTCACTTGGATATTGGATAGCATTACCTCTAAAGCAGACATTTGTTCACCAAGTCCAAACTTGTCATCGTAACCATCGTGAGTCCAATCTTCCCCACAAGTAACTCCATCAGACCCCCCGGAACACGACTGAGCTGCAGCAGTAGCACTCTTGCTAAGGAAATCATCAAGAAGCTCTTTAGTTTCAGGAATTAAGACAGTGGTTAATCCTAAACATCTGGCAAATAAAGACCGGAAAGACCGTTGATCATTATTACAACGGTCATAAGGAGCACAAGAAGTCTCTTGCATGACTCCATCTTTTTGGAAATAGTCTACAGCCACATGAATAATCTCAATTGCTCTATCTTTCCAAGTATCATCTTCAGTGTAGTTATAGATATAAGCAGCCCCGGCAATAAATACCCCATAAGAATAAGACCATCTAAGTTTAGTAACGTCAGAACAATTGTCACCTATTTCGGCCCCATCATAGATAATCAAATCAGCATCTGATTTATGAAAGAAACCTACATCGTCCATCCAATTCCACACTTTTTCAGCCGTGTGAAGATACGTATCATTATCCAAATACCTGGCGAGTCTTGCGGCCATTTGGAACAATAATCCGTTGGAAATAGTATTTTTATAATCATATCCAGAATTCCAAGTGAAAATCTGCCATCTTAATCCACCCCCACAATGTTCTGGATCCCATCTATTATTCATAGTATTGTAAACTGCTTGTGATAAAGAGATCCAACTATGGTCATCTGAAGGATCAGTGAAGTTTCTTTCGGCTGCACCCATAACCGCTAACCCCCAAACCCCTTGATCATCATTCCCCTCAGTTAAGGATTGATTAGAAGGAATATAGTTGAAGTCCTTACCAGCTTGATGATACATCCCATCAAGAATAAGTTTCTCCAAACTGGAATTATCCGATTGGCAAAAGGTATAATAGTCAAGCAAACCGCCAAAAGCTTCACCAGCTTGCCACCAATAATATGGTTGACTGAACATTCCTACTGTTCCTCCTTTACGGTTTCCTAAATAATAATTCCATTCCCCTTGAGCAATAGGAGCAGCTGCTTCACAAACATCGTCCACATTTGTAGGATCACTCAAAGACACAGCAGCAGCTGTCGTTAGCCAAATAAACGGCAATAAAACTTGCAAAATCATCATGTTACTCCAACTGGTAATAGTTGGGACAACGTATGAAAAGTGGTGATGTTTTGCGATACGTATAACTGGTCGCAGTAAATGTGTCGCACCGCCAATAATAATAATACAAGCAACTAGGCGCCACGAAACACGGTAGTAAATACAGTACTAGCACCAGAGACAAATTCCAAGACTAGAAATCAGTGTGAGGGAATCCTGAGTACAAATAGAGAAATATCGAGGGCCACCGTAACTGTAGCTTCTAAAAAAAGCTTTGTTTTTCCTTAGCCTCGTTTTGAACTAGGCGATGAGAATAAACAAGCAATTGCAGTGGGTCATGTTTATATTAACGGGAACAGGTGGACGAAGGGACGAGGAGTAGACGAGCAGTTAAGTGAAAAGTTGACGTCAGGTTGTAAAGACATGGATTAAACAACTCCTAAACGATACAAGGCATAAACCTTACTAGTAACTCAATAAAGTTAATATTGATCTTGATCGTATTTCAAATTGCACTTTGATCATTCTTTACAGATTACCGGTTCGCTGTAGCACGCGTGGGCAGACCAAGACTGGGCCCAACGCGGGCTGCAGTTTCCCCTTACCGTCGTGGATAATGGCGCGACACGCGACATTGATATATGTAGGTTTGATTATCACCGGTAATTATTATCGTCAGTATGTCTGATTTTACAGGGATTATATCTGGTACTAGCCGGGTTCAATCCGGATTTAGAGCGGTGGGCAATGCGTTTAGAAAGTATGCTGGTTTTATAGGACCGGGGATTATGGTTTCGGTGGCATACATGGACCCAGGGAATTATTCTACAGCCGTTAGTTCGGGTGCTCTGTATGGCTATAAGCTTTTATTCATGATATTTCTATCCAATTTAATGGCGGTGATTCTCCAATGTCTCTGTGTGAAGCTTGGGACTATCACTGGGTTGGACTTGGCCGAGATGTGTCGATTGAATTTAAGCCCTATATTGAACTTGTCCTTATATATCTGTGCTGAATTGGCCATTATCGCTACTGATTTAGCAGAAGTTGTGGGGACGGCCATATCACTTGAGATTTTGTTCAATATCCCTCTTTTCTACGGGGTGTTAATCACGGTGTTGGACGTGTTGATTGTGTTGATGGCTTATCACAAGGACGGATCCATGAAACAAACAAGAATTTTTGAAATCTTGGTCACTTTCTTGGTCTTGGCTACTTGTGTATGTTTTGTGGTGGAGTTATTCAAATGTGACTTCCCTGAAGGAGCTTGGTTTGATATTTTCAAAGGGTTCTTGCCCATAAACAAACAAGTTTTCACAGAACAGAATGCCTTGTTTTTGAGTTGTGGAATTGTTGGTAGTACCGTGATGCCCCATTCGTTGTTCTTGGGGTCAGCTTTAGTACAATCAAGATTAAGGGAATATGATGAAACTCACGGCATTATATCTAGTGATGTTTCTAATGATCAAGATAGTTTATCAATTGCATCCAGTTCAAATCAAGAATTCCACGCTACTATCAACAAGTTTAAAAGCATTTCTGATGGAACTAACTTATCCAGGAAGTACAAGCCTTCTTATGATGCCATAAAATACTGTTTGAATTATTCTTATACCGAATTGATATTATCACTTTTTATAATAGCCGTGTTTGTTAATTCTTCCATTTTGATTGTAGCGGGCAATTCATTATTCGGTAAACCCGATGCCGATGACGCCGATTTGTTATCAATCTATGAAATGTTATCTTACTATATATCACCTGCTGCGGGTTTGGTTTTTGCTTTGTCAATGTTATTCTCGGGTCAAAGCGCTGGAATTGTATGTACCATGGCGGGACAAATCATCTCTGAAGGATTTATAAATTGGACAGTCAAACCTTGGATAAGACGGATAATTACAAGAGTGTTGGCGATTATTCCAGTATTAGTGTTCATTTCCATTCTTGGTAGAGAAGGTGTGAGTAAGATTATGAATTCTTCTCAAGTGGTTTTGAGTTTTATCTTACCTATCGTGAGTGCCCCATTAATTTATTTTACTTGTAAAAAGGAATACTTGACGGTTTTTGATACCAGTGAAAACTTATCCATCAACGAAAATACGGCTTTGTTGCCGAACCGTGAGCCTAATACCGGCTCCTCGAATCTTCCTGTCACCGTTAAAAAGTATACTTTTGAAAACGGAATGCCACTTATCATTGCTAGTGTGGTGACATGGTTGATAATTACTGCATTAAACATTTACTTGATCATTGCCTTTGCCAATGGTGCTGATATATAACCTTTATTATTTGTACTTTCAATTCGTCCTTGTACAGTTTAAGCTTAACATTAAATATTCATTTAATATACACAATCTAGATTATCAGGAATAATACAATTTATATCACCACATCTTAACGCTTCTTTCTATACGATCCTCTGGTGTTGGCTATCTTAGTAGGTTTATTTTTACTTGCTGGCAATCCTGGCAAAGTACCAGAGTATTCAGTCATCAACACGGGGATTCTCTTACTGAATTCAACAGGCAAATCACTTGGTGCAACCTTATTGAGGGTAATTGTCAAACTAATTAACTTGGTGATTCTCTTGTACAATTTTCTCTCGTTTGCGCCTGGTTCTAATATATTATTAGGACTGCTTCTTGAATATCTCTCTTGACGCATTTTGTTCAACGATAATATCTCTTTGGTGATCAATTTTTGTAATTTGCTGGGTTCAATAATCGTATCTTTATCTTTTTTAAGAGCTTCTAACTCTTCTGTCTCGGCAGGGTCCCACCTAAGTAATTTCTCCACGTCTATAGTCTCAGTGCCATCATATTCAGCTACTTGTTTTTCAGAGCCATTACCTTCTTCTTTTGTGTCTACTTTTCCATTGGATTCTTTAGTGTCTTCATTTTTCTGTTTAGAGTCGGTTTCTTTGTCTGTCGTTTCTGGAACTTCCTTACCATTCTGCTTCAAATATGATTTTCTAATTTCACTTATCTTTTTGAGTCCCACTTGATTTAACCAGATGTTCGACTTTAAAGCCGATGAAACACCTGTTCCTCTGGAGTCTACCATGGGAGCAAAAGATCTAGCCATTTCATTCGAGGTAGACACCAACTTCAATACATCACCATTTTGGCTTTTGAATAAATTTGATGAAACTGGAGGCTTCAACAGTTTTCCCTTATAGGTCAACCATTCAGGAGCAGCAATAATATACCAAGTAACATGTACAAAGTTATCTAGCATGGTGGTGGCATTATTGGTAGGTAAAGGGATTTTAGATACTTGAGTGTTTAACGATTCAAAAGTGGCTCCACTGTAGCCCGTATTTCTAGGTAATGGAATCGTCTTGGCCAAAGAATAAGGTTCTGGTACTATAGTCAATCTTGGATCCAATTCTGATTTACCAGTAGACGACGTGAACAATGGTTGTTTCACAGTGGAAGGAGCAGGGTTGGTATTGCCATATAAATACGAAGTACCGAGATTAGTAGCATTAGGATCCGGCATCTCTGAAATGTGGGTAATCACCTCCCCGTTGGAAGATCCATAGAAATAGGTGATTTTTTCAAAGTCAGCACTAATTTGTTCATCTAGTTCAGAAGCCATCAAAGGTTCTTCTTTGAAGGAAAGCAATGTTTCTTTAAGCAAGCTGCTTTCTCTCATTAACAATTCACTGGCTAATTTGTAGAAAAAATCAATCTTGGTATAAGGTTCAGATCCCACCTTGAGCTTTCTAATATTGATAGAACACGATACTTTGATATCATGATAAAGCTTATAAAAGCCATCATATTCACCGGCGGATTTCTTGTCCAAAATCGTTTGAGTTTTGGCCCCTGTATTAATCATTTTTTCATTTAACGAATCTATTATCTTCATTGGATCAGGTTCATGGAAACCGACCGGAATAGGTGTACTTAAGATAGAGGTCTCATTATCAACACTTTCGAGCACAGTGAAGATATTCTCAACCACCTTGGTAAAATCTAGTGAAAAACAGTTAGTATGGAAATAGAATATAAATAGGAAACAAATAGGATAATGTACATACAATTAGACATCTTTGTTGTGGTCTTGATTGTAGAATGAAAGAATCTCTAGCGGTAAGCTATTATTATTTTGATGAATTTCCAGCTTTTTCAGTCGCACTTGTACGCGCCACTACTCTTTTTAGTAGAATTGTAGAATGGTGTTAGTCTTAGCAGGATTATAGTAGACAGTAAGGTTATTTTTTCAAAGAGAAGATGGAGAATGTGGTAGCAGATTAAGTATAAGTCATGATTTGAAGAGGTTGAAGAGGTCTCAATTTCTCAACCTCGATTCTCAAATGTATGGAGAGAATAATACTTTACAAAATTTTGCAACCGCAAAAAGGTGAAAAATACAGA
Source organism: Yamadazyma atmosphaerica (assembly GCA_030574775.1). Classification (NCBI taxonomy): domain Eukaryota; kingdom Fungi; phylum Ascomycota; class Pichiomycetes; order Serinales; family Debaryomycetaceae; genus Yamadazyma; species Yamadazyma atmosphaerica. The sequence goes on along the minus strand of JAJMFQ010000005.1, from coordinate 154,955 downwards.
ATGAATGTATTGAAGCAAACTATTTGAAAATGAAAAGTTGAGTCAACTGTGTCAAATCGCTTATAACAACTCTATTATTAGCAATCAACTGAAGCGGCTTTGTTCCCTCGTGTTTTGGGCCAGTACGGGGTTTTGTCATACAAGAAGTAGAATCTGCCTCTGGATCAGGTAACTGTTCAGTAAAATATTGACTTTGAAGGGATCTATCGAGATAAACCCCATTCCAACCTGCTCTGACGGCACCAAGGTAATCTTTATCATGGCCATCGCCAACATGCCAGCAATTAGCTAAGTAATCAGCTCTGTCCTCTTTCGCAAGTAATGTTCCATGAGATCTAAGGATCTGGGAGTTGGCTACCATATCGAAGAAGGTCTTCTGAGGTTTTTCGTGGTGAAGATTATAGGAAAGGAATATATCTGGAGATTGAATATACTGTGACACACCAAGACTGTCTAAGATCTTATACACCCGGGCATCTGAATTACTGGATACCACCATATGGACGCGTTGCTGACTCAACTTGGATAATGTGGGAATCACATCGTCGTAAAGATGATATGCTTCTTTTGATTCGAAAAAATTAATAAGACGATTACACAATTTCAACGATTCCTGATCTTTTGAAAAATGTTCGATCTCAAAGAGTCTTACTATTAGTTCCAGCCACCATTGTTCAACGGTCTCAATAGTTTCAGAGTCTTTTCCATAGTTAGGTAAATCCTGTAGAAGTTGTTGATGGATTCTAGGAAAGTCTTGAGCAATCGATTCTTTGGATTTAGTAAGGCCAAATTCTTTGGAGGCTATTTCAAAGTACTGTTCGAAAACCGGTTTCTTGGGGGTATATAAAGTGCCAAAAGCATCAAACGAAATGAAGTTGGGCTTGGGAAACACTTCATTAGTGTCTCTTAACTTCCGAGTATTATCGAACTTGAACGGTTCTGAAATCAATGGTTCCGATTTCGAAGTGGAAACAAACCTTTTGAAGTTCCTAGTTAACTGTCCTTTCCACATATTCCTAACAAACACTGCAAATAGTAAAAGCCAGGAATATAAAAAACCGTTGAACGATAAGATAAAAAAATCGTTTGTGCGGGATGAAAATCTCCAGATAAGGTTAACATTGGATACGATAGAGTTCATATTCAAGTTATTTTATTGACACAATATGCAAATTCACATATTGAAAGATCTATAAACGGTCAAGAATGAAATACGATGAAAAAAAAAATACAAAGAAATATGATAAAAGAACACAAAAAGCTACGACTAGTAAAAGGCTGCAAACATTACCCCAATAAAACTTCCCAACCCCATTCCTTCATGATAGTACTCCAATGAAGCTTACTATAGATACCACCCGTGATATCATCTACAGGACCCTGTTCGCCATTAACAGCAGCCATTAAGCCACTTAGTTGGGAAGATATACTTCTGAGTTTCTCGGAGTCATTTTCATTACTCACCGATATGAACACATCGTCAGTATTCAAACTGTTATTTTTCTTCTTTCTGATATAGTCATCTTTTCGCCTCCAGACTTCCTTTACCACTTCAAAGGCTCTATCAACATTACCAATCCATAATTTCTCGGAAAGAAGTTTCCATCTATTCTCGCACCATTCTCTTTCTTCTGCTGCTTCGGCTTCACAAGAGCTGACCAACAAGGGGAAAATGTGAATGGTGTAAGTGTGTGATGACGTGGGTATGGAAGCTAGTAAGATGAAAATTTTCTCTGCTAGTTGATGTGACGATGATGAAGGTATCTCTGGCACTGCTTGATGAAGGTATAATAATGACGAAAACCTATACGCTTCAGCGGTAGCAATACTAGAGAACAATTCGGAGCTGGAACTGTCATTATTAGCGGATTTGCTTCCTTGTTCAAACATGGCTTTAGAAACAGTGGGTTTCCACGACAAAAGCTGTTGCCTGAGCTGTGTGGCCATTGTAATGGTGAATAACGAATTCCTTACTGGTAAATTTGCATCCTTTCTTCTATTCTTTCTAATTTTAGAAATCAAAGTAGCCACTTTCCCCATAATCAGGAATAACGATTGAGCACATCCCAACAATGGATCAATCTCGTCTGTATTCAAAGAAAAGCTTTCGAAATTCTCGAAAAAGCTACCAAATCCTTTGGGCCCGCTACCACCATCAATAGAGTTTGTCAAGGCCATGTCACTTGATTCTGATTTAATATCGGGTGATTTGTCACTAATATCGTCAGCGGCTCCATAAGATTTCTTTCCTTTTTTCTTGGTGTCATGCATTATAGATGTGATAGAAGCGACCAAGTCAATACCCTTCTCATCTGATTCGGTGGTCATCTGGGCCAATACTTCGAAATAAATCCACACGTTGAATAGAAATTGTGTGGTTCTGGGAATTCGAATCAAGGCATCCTTCTTTTTGTCTCCACCGTGAGTGTCAGCAGATGACTTGCCATTAAGCTTCTTGGAGTCATCAGTAGTTTTAACGGTTTGTTCTTCATTAGAAACAACTTCATTCTCATCTATTCCTGACAAAAGACCATTCCATTCATTATCATCCACAAACACCATCTTCTTCTTCAATTTTTCTTTTTTCATTTTCAAGTAATTGACATAATCGTCGTCTTCTTTTTCACTAGGAGTCCCATTCTTGAATAGATCCTTCTTTTTAGCCGTCAAGTCGGTTTGAGTTTCTCTTAAAAGAGCCAAAATGTTCTGAATCATGGTCTTTGCTCCCTTCAAATGAGCAATCCCACTGGAAGTATGCTTATCCCAGGTCTCACTTACAGCCAAGTTCAAACAAGTGGCCAAAGCGATATCTGCCGGGAGAGCCTTGGAAGAAGAGTTTGCTCCTTCATTTGAAGCTGATAAACCACTAGCTAACTCAAGAATACATCTTTTCATGTACATATAACCTCTGGCTCTTAAATTATCTCTGTTGGAAGTAATGGCTTCATTTCCGGCAATATGGAATAAGGTTACAGAAGCAATAGAATTGAATAAACATGAATAATGGAATGCCAACGGCAAAATGCTATTTCTCCAAGGGTTTTCATAGGGACCGTTTTTAATAGACAATATCCCGGCTGTATACTGGGAATACAACCCTAGAATCTGCTCCTGTTCAGCAGAAAGTATTATCGACAGAGACGACAGAACTTTATACAAAGGATCATGTTCCACGCTGACAGTCAAAGGAGTACTGAAACCATTAGAATTAGGAGTTTGGGCTTTGCTTCTATTTCTTGAAAAGCTGTCTTCATTATCGTCCCGTTTAATTAGTAAGGAATTGGGGGCCAACAGACTTCCTGAAGGACTGGTGCTACTATACTGCTGTAACAACAGAGAAGGGCCAATATTGGAAGTGCTGGATTCTTTGGAGCCACCTGGACTGGCAGCAGTGTGACCGCCGATAAAGTCATGAAGAGGATCTCCATGCTGTAAGTTTAAGGGACTTAATGGAATGTCCAAGCTAAATCCGTCATCTTGTAAGTTAAGGTTCTTCAAATCATTATCATTATTAAAAGCAGTATTGATTAAAGCAGATAGCGATGGACTCAAGTTCAAATCTGCATAAGAGGAATTATTGGTCTGACTTAGACGGTGATGATTTTGATGGAAAAGCTGATTGTTGCGGCTATTAAGTTGATGATTTGAAGGAAAAGACCGATGGATCGAACTTCGCTTTTCACTAGCAGCTGGGGATTTCTGATATGTTTTCGGATGTTGTCCTATTACCTCGGGCGATCTGGCCGAGGGGGCCAAAAAATCGGATATTGATGGAGAAAGAGCTGAACCACCATGACTTGCAGTACTACCACCGGGAAAAGATACATTGGGAGCACTAGGAGATCGAGTATTTATTTCATCGATTGCAGCTTCAGCCAACGAATTTAGTCCGAGAGAATTCACTTTGGAGTATTGCGATCTAAGCTCTGATACTGACCCTGGAGACGGTCCTGTGTTGGTGCTAAGGGATCTGACCATATTTGAAGGTTTAGTCAATAAGGAGTTATCGGATAAACTTTGACTTCTTTTGAGTCTTTTGCTTTTGCTGGTTCTTTCCAGATGGTCATTGTCTTCACTATCATCAGTATCTGGATGATTATTATGATCCATATGAAGAGACGAGTCACCCAAATTAGCAAACAATTTGGCATTATTTCTAGAGGTGTTTTCTAAACCATGTCGTCTCATATAATGGGAAGGATCAAACCCCTCTTCTATTAACTCATTTTCCATCTTGATATCTTTGATGGACTTGCCGGTAATTGACAAAGACGCCAATTCCAAATGTCTTCTAAGAGCACTAGGGCTTCTGTTGCCAGTTATATTTGAACTATTCGGTACTGGTTCGTGTTCTACCTTGGGGATATCGGTCTTGTCTCGATCATCATTCGATTGAGTAGAGGCGTCGTGGAAACTTCTTCTTTTCAAGTCATGTCTTGAATCCTGCTTAATGGTTTTATCTGATGTTGTTGATGGAAGATGTGACAGGCTTTTGGATTCCGGATGTTTATATTCGTTGAAGCTACTGGAACTATCGTTACCATCGTTAAAACTTCTCCATTTGAATTTGGTAGCGTATCCTCCACATTCAATATTCTTATCCAAGCATTTCAAACATGCCGGCTTTGTCTCATCACATTTCAATCGCTTTCTTTTGCAAGTCAAACACCCATACCTCGACTTTGTCATCTTTTTCTTCGAAGCTGAAGTCAGATCGGAATCATTCATAACCTCTTTCGACATAGACGTAAGGATTACCATGAAACCAGATACCGATGTTGATCTCCTTGAAAAAAAGGCTAATGAAGAATAAAAAATTCAAGATTCTCACTGTTCCAATCACAATAACCTGCTAGCTAATCAGGTTGGCTACACTAGTCTGACACGGAACAACTTGTAGTAACTTTACTAACACCGAATCTGTTCCTGGCGGGATGTGTTATCTCTGATAAGATAACGTTCGCACCAATATCGCTGCATCTCGCAAACCATTGCCCGATTGGGAAAAGGAGTCCTTCTGCAACATCGAATCCTACGGCAACAACAAAGAATGCTATACACTGTTAGTTGTTTAGTTTATAAAGTTTTTTTGTTATAAAGGTGGTAGAAGTGATTGATAGAATAGGAGAGATGAATGTAGGGGTCCCTTACTTTGGAAAAGAAACATAAAAAATTGATGAAGATACGCTATTCTTATATGCGCTTTGCAGCCTAATGCCGAATGTGAAAATATGTATATTACTCATTTTATGCTATTGAAAGATGAAGCAACTTGGCCCTAATTTGAACCGATAGGTACAATTTGACTTGGGTGCAGCACTAAACAACGATAAGTCGACTTTATCAGATTGTGTCACATATCGAACCCATGGGAAACAAGTATACTTCAAGTCTGGCTCGTCTACTTTAAGGTAGTTGACTTTTAAACCGGAATAAGACAACATGGGGATATTGAAACTCATTTTAATGTGGTTGAATGATTTGATCAATGTAAGTTTCTTCTGAATCATTTCAATCAGACTGGAATTGGAGCCATTGACTCCGTAGTACCGATCCAATTCTCGCTTTGCTTCTTCATTATCATCAAGATCCTCCGCATCTAATTCTTGAGATTTGCTTTGGGTTCTGTTCTGCAATGTTGTCTTTATCTTATCCAATGTCAAGTCATTGACATCATTTGAAAGCGACAACTCGGCCATCATCTTTATGGAAGGACTATTCCCAGCCAAGTTATCAATATCCCAAACCAACTCAGAACTATCTACTTGATAACTCACATCACCAACCTCGGTTTTATATTTCAAGTCATGGTCTTTATCGTCGATTATCACTCGGAATAATAAGGGATTTATAGGAATCTTGACCAAAAGGTTTTTCCCGTGAAGTCTTTTCTTGAAGTTGGTCGATAAGACGGCAAGAATTTGAAGTCGGTTTTCATTGAGTTTGATTCTATAGGTGGGCTTAATCATAATCAAGGGCGGTTTTCGTCTTTGTCTTTGCTGCTCGATCTGATAACTCATTAATGTGAACTTATCATCTGGAGGGATAAACTTCATCAAATTGTCGTTATATATGGAGTCCAATTCTACACATTGATGGAATTGAATGTTTCTGAATGGAATATGCTTTTTACTTTCTTTCGGTTCAATAATAGTGCCATTGGTGCTGGTTTCATCATTCACCGGTTCATCATTCATTTGTTCATCGTTATCATCATCATCGTCATCTGCTTCCTTGAGCTGATTGTCTCTCCTACTGTCCAGGGATGGGGCTTTACCGTCATTTTCAATTTGAGATATTCGAGTTTCATTGAACCCCACAATGCAAATTGGCATTCCTGATAAATAGCACTTGATAAAGCAATTGCCAAATACTTCGTTCCGTAGAATTACCTGTTGTTGTAAATCGTAGTAGAATTCACAGTTTTCAATCATATCAATATAAATCTCGTTTTTGGCGTAATGTATCCCTTTGGGTCTCCAATTAATCGACAGACTCGAGGCTCTTAAGATCGAACTATTGATTCGATGCTCATCAACATCTATAGTATCGGTCTTAATGGCTTGATTATGAGTTGATTTGATATTATTAAGTTGTTTCTTCGAAGATTTTATTTTTTTGTTCTTACTTCTTGCTTTCTTATTAATCTTGTCTTCTTCAAAATCAGCATCAGAATCCGACTCCGACAGGAAGTATAAATCGTCAGCCTTTATGTTAAATACAGGTCTATTCGGGATCACTTTGATATACTCTTTCAAGATATTATAATCGGTCATTTGGATAATTCCTTGATCAATACATTCGTCCAATAACTCGTAGATGAAATACACGTTATCCATAATCAATTCCTTATCAAATGTCAATTGCAACTGGGAAGAATCATTAACATTACATAAATAATGTTTCATTAGTCCTTGGAAGTTTCGAAGAAAAAGAACCATCAGCATCGTATCGATATTCTTACGGGTCACCAAAACCAAGAATATATCATTGTCTCCGTGAATATATATATAATGAAGTCCATTATATTGGAAAAAAGGCGTTCGTTCCTCTGGTAATTGGCGTCTATATATCAGATCAAACCTATCAATTACCAGCTTTGTATCGGGGAGATCATCAAGAAATATTCGGTTCAAAAGTACTTCACTATTCAGGTACTCCAATGTTAGGTCGGTGGAATGGAGAATATAAAATGCTGACACCATTACACCATAACTATTTGCAATATGTTCACCGCCAATACCGTTTTTGATTAACCACGTCTGGTTGACGCGAAACTGATGCCGCGATGGCATCAGATGGACACGAGATGGACAGAAGTTACCATACACCGTACTACAAGCTCAATACTACAAAGCATACAACATTATGAATAGAGTCAAACAGGTCCTCAATACGCCTTTAAGCAAGCAGGTTATATTGGCCGAGTTACAACAGATCAATCACGGAGCCAAATTCGAGTGGAAGTTGTTGGAATCCTTAACTAATGATAAGCCTGAAACAAAATTGACAGCCCATTATAAACTCAAAACTTATCCAACCACATGGAAGTTTCTCGGAGATATTGCAAAACAGGCCCACACAGCCAAACATCATCCTACAATTACTAATACTTATAATAAAATAGATATCGAACTAACTACTCATGATACTGGAAACCAAGTTACCGCAAAAGACATAGATTTGGCCAAGTCAATTCAAGACCTCTACCATAATCACAGTCAAGCTCCAAAGAAAACGGACGATACAGACCCGTTTGTGAAAGACTTGAAGAGTTAATTGTCGTACTGAATGTCTCCATGATTGAAAAATGGCATCGCGTCAGAATGAGCATAACAAGAACGGAAAAAGAAACAATAAATGGCTGCAAACTTTTTGATCTGGCAGTTAACTAGGTATGCTGATGAACAGATAATTATATGCGGAAGCGAATATAAATAAACCCATGTTTGGAGCTTTCCGTTCCAATATCTAACATGAAAATGGTAGGAATTATGAATTGGCTTGTGTTTTTTGGGATGTTATGTTCAGTACTTGGAATCTCTTTAAGATTTGATGATGGTACCACTAATGATTTTCCTGAGATCGACCAGTGGCTTAATTCACATCAAGGTATTGAATATGAATCTCATGATCAAATTGACCCCAAACAATTACTTAAAGCTGGCGTGGCTCGGATCCGTGAATCCCACACTTTTATTATGCCGGATGGAGATATTGTGGATCTTACCTCCTACGAAGGAATCAAAGTTCACAAGGGAGACTACTACAACTTTGCCGAGTATAATATGAAGGATACCACTTCTTACGAGGAAACCATCGAGAAAAGTTTAGGAACTGGTCTTGATAACAGAAAGTCTTCCGTGGCCAATAAGATTACATACTCTGTAACTGCTTCTAGGGATACTTCAGTAGCTCTTTATGGAGACTACGTTTTTCAGGTTAGTCCCGTGGATTCAGGAAACCACTTTGAAATTGATTTTGCTCTCAGCAAGTCTAAAACCAAGGAGATTTCCTGTGACGTTTTGCCCGGTAAAATTTCCTATGTCAAGACAGTTGCCAATGTGGTCAAGTATGGGAACATTAGAAAACGCCCAATTGGTATTGAGATTGGAAAAAAGAACTACTTTATGGGTCTGCATTCTTATACCTTGGACTATAAAGACTGGGGTTACACTGAGTTAGAGTATGTTAAAGACCTGTCTCTTTACTGCTTTGATGTCGAGTGAATATTATTTATCTATTTAATGTACAAAATTTCATCGATTCGTTAGAAACTGAAATCCTTCTTCGCCATACAAAATGCATCTCTAATTTCTATGGCTTCATAAGTCCCTTCTAGCCCTACCATTACTTTGTATTCATGGTCCCAGATATTGTCTACGGTGGTGGTCTCGGTTATCTTCTTGCTGGTTTTACGCAATTTGGAATTCTTCGATCTTCTGGCTTTACTGCTTGGATCTAAGGTTCGGACATAGGTGACGGTGAAAGGAGGAGTGCCTGTAAACGAAAATTTCATTTCGGTCATCTCTCCCTCGTGGATATCTTGGATCACAGAATCACCTTGGTTGATTTCGACTGATGGCAAGTCATGGATAGTGATTTCTAAGTCTTTTGCCTTTTTGGACCCGTCTTCAATATTTATCAAACAGCTTCCAGCCGACGAATCTTCCAAGGCTCCCACCTTTATAGTTCCAGTTTTGGCAGCTAGTCTTCTGAATTGGCTAGGGGTTTTAGCTTTATGTTGTTTTCCATTGAACTCGTAAAACATAGTGAACGGAGGTACTCCGGTGATATCATAGCCAACATAATCACCAACACAAAAGTGTTTATTGTCATGCTTGAATTTAGAAATATCTGGGGCCGGCGTGATGGAGATAACAAGACTATTAAACTCTATGATTTCCTTCGACTGACACCCATTAGCATCCTTCACGTTGGTAATGGAGATTTCATATTCACCTTCTTTCAAGTTATTCCATATGAGATTTCCTCTTGCGTCGAATGCTTGATTAAGGTTCAACCACGGCTCAGAAATATCCTTAATAGTGAAGGATTTTGCAACAGAGAGAGCATCTCCTTTTATTGATAGTTCCAAAGACAACGGCATCTTACCTCTATGTTTCATAGGCAAGCTTCTCAAAGCCGGGACATCATTGCCTAAAAGAGCCTCACATAGTTGGATAGTGCCGGCATTCTCAAATTGCACCGAGGGAGACTCATATACCTCATAGGATACCACTGGAAGCTTCTTGGTACTAGACTTGCCCTTGGTATAAAGAGAATCGTGTATAGCCTTGAAACTGTGACGGTAAACTCCACTTTGGGTAGTGGGCAAATTAATTGATAATGTCAGTTTTTCAGACGTCATGGATCTTAATTCTGATCTTCCACTAGGGAAGGTAATCTCATAATCAATAAGGAACGGACCTTGTCCTTCAAGACCAATGGAGACTTCTCTCTTACAACCTTGACAACCAGACTTGAGAACGATATCGTCTTCGGTACTGCCAGGGTCAAGAATTGATTCAGCAACCTCCACTTTCAATTGTGGTTTAGCGTAAAACGACAAGTGGACAGTTTTTTCAGCTGATCCGACACTTCCTTTACAGCCTCCATTAGAAAATGCTTTCAATCTGTAAATACCAGGTTCAGATATTCTCCATGAGTTTGTTCCTCGGATGGTTCCAGACTTCTTGAGCGTTTTGTCATCCAAACCAAGAATCTCATATTCAATGGCATCAGAGGCGGTTCTACCAACAGATGACGTAACTTTCAAAGGGACATCCACGTAACTTCCCTCTACAACCTTATGATATGTAGTCTTGGACGAAGTGTCGAACTCGACTGTTGGAACATCCGATCTTGTGAATATTTCAATGCTTTCCTTCAGATTAAAATCAGCTGTACATGAAATCCCATCGACGATATTGGAAAGAATAACTTTGTAGGATCCACCTTTATTGATCTCTTTGGTATCAATATTAAAGACCGCTTCATTTGTATGTTGTTTGGTTTGAGAAACAACTGTACTCCCAGTAGTAGAGTCGACAATTTGATAGTCAAAAGTGAACGGGAAATTTCCCTTGAAATATACTGGAATAGTAGCAGATTCTCCTTGACAAGTCCTTAACACTTTCCGGGGAATATTGGCCGCCTGGTTGAAAAAGGTTACTCTGGATCTCTGTTTGAAGTACGTCAGATATGTGTGTTTGGCTTCATCTAAACCAATGGCTGATTTATAATTGTTATCCCGAAGGGACTTGAATACAATTGCGTAATTCCCTTCTCCAGGAGGTTTATAATTGAACTCAAAATTATGCTCTTTACCAGTCAAAACTCGATGGATGTTTCCATTGTTTCCTGGAAGGGGCCTTAATCTGCCGTTTGTTGTGTTCTGGTACACTGAATAATCAACCCGGAACGGTGGCTCTCCAGTTGCCGTGAACTTGAAATTATAGCCCGTCATTCCTACACATTTATCCATTAACGGTTGCGAAGTAATCTCAACTTCTGGAGGTAACACCACATCAATATCCATGGCCACTTTAGTGAAATCACAGGAACACCATTTGCCTTGTACATCGATTATTTGATATGATCCCGCATTGGAGATTTCTATACCGGTTTTCAAATCATCAAAACTATTGAATTGATGAGTGAAATTGAATGACTTGGACCCATCTTGAGGATCAGTATAAGCAATGTCAATATTCAACGGGAGCTGCTCTCTTATATTTTTGGATGTAGCAATGCCGATTTTCTTAGTGCCATTGACTATAAGTTTTGATTGGGGGTCATAGTCAATTAATCTCAATGAAGGTCGAGTCAACAAATCAATATTGTATCTTAAATCTTCCGAGTCTGATTGAGGATTGTATTTCTTAATGTTCCCAAGCGAATCTTTAACCTGAAGAAGCTGGAATTGAGCAACTCCTGAGCGGTCGACCTTCAAAAGGGTTGGGTTTTTCAAGATCTCTTGCTCTAACAGGTTTCTGGTAATCTTATGAGAAAAGAGATTGGTGAAATTAAACTTCTGAGAGTCTATACCCTCCAAGTCAAGGTTTATCTCTGTTTCAATAGTTGCCTGTTTCTGGTCATTAAAACTGGCCAATATGGTTGCCCGTAACGGGGGGACCCCGTCAAGGGTCAAAAGTGGAAGTTTCATACTAAGATCATCTAATGTAGACCCCACACATATTCTTCTGCTATTGTTATCGAAATACTTTGGGATTATGAAAGATGCACTGGGACAATACGGGAATGAAAATTCATTTTGAACATACCGGATCCCGAGTCCCTTTTTATCCCGTATTTTACTTATTTTATAGGTACCTGGTTCCCGGGCCGGGATCTCGAGATAAAACACTCGGTCATCGTCTTTAACATAACTCTTATAGCTCTTGAGATGGGAATAGTCTCTTCTTATTAATCGATTGAGATCTGACTCTGTATACTGGATGAAAGATTTTTGATTTTGGGGAGAGGTATACTCTAATTCAAGAAGTCCAATGTCGGTAGTAGTATTGAATTCAATAGGAACTTGAAATGGTTCTCTTATGTTTTGATCTTGACAGAGATTTTGCAAATTGAACACATTAAACTTGACCAAGGAGTCAGGAAGGTACTGAATGGTATATTTACCTTTGAAATGAGACTCCATATCAATTGCGTGGGCACTGATAGAGTCACCACCAACTGTGAGTTCTTTGGTCCTTTGTAAGGACTTTAAATAGGGCCCGACAACACCCAAAATTAACGACAAATTGAACTTGCTGACCAATAAAATGTTGACGATATTGAACATCACCGTCAATAACAATGTTAATACCGGTGAAAAGGTTAAATATGATATGTTAAGAATCGGTAGAAACCATAATAGTATCCCATCTATGAATGAATATTTCAACACAAATGAAAACTTTCCAACCAGGACCGAGTTATCCTGGCTTAGAAAATCAATCACCAACAAGTCATATATCTTATAGGCTTGGATCAACACAAATAATGACACCACAAACATTCGTTGGAATGCTTCGTCCACTATATGAGAAGGAATCAAAGGTCCCAGTATTGGCGGAGCGGCAGCCGGTCTCCGTGTCGGTTTCCTGCCGCCATCACGTATCTCCGTCGTAGTCTCGTTTATTCGTACCCTTTTCTTCCCAGGAGACTCCATTATGATGATACTGATAGTCTGCTTCGATTTTGCAGATGTAAACACAAAAAATTTTTAGCGCGAAATGATAGAAATCTATATTGACTATATACAATGTGATTATTCTGTGACCCATTGGCCATTGACCTTGTTTTGGATCACCTTAAGCACCGGAAGATCCCACCCGAGACCCCCTGAGCCAATGGCGGCGCCGAAACGAGGAACGACATAACATTCTCTCTTGGTAGGAGAGATATTTTTGGGGGCGTATTTGTTACCTAAGGGCTTTGAATAAGTTAATAAAGGTGTTCCCTTGGCAATATTAGCCAACTGTTTCCCGGAGATATCTACTAGAACTTTCATCCGGACTTTGGTGGTCGTACCCTCTTTTTGCCGGGCTCCTGTGTTAAGGAGTTGATACACCAATAGATCTGGTGGTAATTGTCCACTATGGGCCAAACATGAGTTGGGATGGATGAAAACATTCCCATCAGTGTCTTCATCGGCTTGTGCCGTGGCAGTGATTGTTGTGAAGGGAATATTTATAATGTTAGGGTTTTTAGGTATTGTGACTTCTGACGAGATCAAATCGGCTCTGATTGAAACTTGATCTATAAATCCAGATGCAATGATTTGCTTTATACTATGGATTTGCTTATCAGTGGGGACTCCCAATTTTGTTTCCGAAGACTTCAAAATGGCAGAAATACTCTCCAGCTTGGTATTGATCTCCACTATACGAGTGATTTGACGTCTTAATTGAGAGATCTCATTCATGGCCCGAGGTCTTAAAAAGTTATCATGGAGAAAACTGTCTTTTTTCTCTTTTGGCACATGGTCGAAAGCACATACAGCTGATAACAAGCACAAGGCGTCACTAGTCTTACTCAACTTTTCAAAAAGTGATCTACTTCTTCTGAATTGTCCTAATCGCTTCTTCTTATCTTCATCACTTAACCGGTCGTATTCATCAGATTGAGTAATTTCTTGTTCTCCAATAAATGGATCCCCCACCGTCAACGCCGACACCAAGGCTATAATATAGGGCAAACACCCTTTTTGATTTCCAACGATTAAGATCTTTGCAAATCTAGGAGTTAATGGGAAGTGGGACATGGTCTTACCCAAAGCAGTAATCTTTTGATTTTTATCCAAGGATCCTAACACAGTCAAAACCTTTTCAGCCTTCTGCAAAGAGCTCCGCTCAGGAGGCGTTGGAAATGGGAAGTTGGTCACCTGGTCAATCCTCATACTTTTCATTGATAAAACCGTACTTTCCACGGGCATCCTCAAAAGCTCAGGATCACTAAACTGACTAAAGAAATCCTCATACACCGCAGACGAGAATAGTCTATAACAGTGTCCTGGACCAGTTCTACCAGCTCTTCCTGATCTTTGATCAGCTGATGCTTTAGAAACCCAGTCAACTTCGAAAGATTGAATATCGGTGTCTTTATTATACTTTCTTTCTTTTGATCTTCCGCAGTCGATAACGTACCTAATTCCAGGGATAGTTAAAGATGTTTCTGCAACATTCGTTGCTACCACACATAATCTGCTTCCTTTAGGTGGCGTATCGAACACTTTCATCTGCTGTTCAGTTGGCAATAAAGAGTATAATGGAAGTACATGCAATGGATCATCAGGAGATTGTCCTTCTTCAAGGACTTCTTCAAATCCCTCTTCTTCGTCTGATGAGTCAAAGTCATCTTCTTCACCTTGCAATTTTTGTTTCAACCCAAAGTCGACTTCTTCATTTTCAAAGTCTGCATTTTTATTATTCAAAACAGTCTCGATATCAGAATCCACATTATCATTATGTTCATGTTTTCTTCTGCTGTGGAATGGAAACTCGGCTTTTAATCGTTTGACCATATTGGTGATTTCTGATTGTCCTGTCAAGAATATTAATATACCACCGGGAGGTAACCTTTGATGAATCTTGCAAGCTTTCTTAAATGCTTCTTCTTGGTAGTCGAAATTGGTATGACGACTGAAATGCACACTGACGGGATATTGTCTTGCAGAAATCTTGATTATAGGAGGAGGTGTCTTGAAAAGGGTGGAGTTTTCGGAAAAATCTGATACTCTTAATGTTGCAGACATAATTATGAGCTTTAATGGCTTATGATTGGAAGAGTCTGCTTCATGTTTTTTTCTTCTAAGTTTCAAGACTCTACTAAGCATACCAATCAATATGTCTGTATTGACGTTACGCTCATGAGCTTCATCAATGATAATTGATGAATACTTAGTAAGAAGGAAATCTGACATCATTTCTCGGAGTAGAACCCCATCAGTCATGAATTTCATCGCCGTCCCATCTTTAGAACCTTCATTCTTGATGTTGGTATCGAATCTTATCTGATGCCCCACTCTATGTCCATGATCCCCCAACTCATTCCGAACTCTATTGGCCATGGAAACAGCCGCAACTCTTCTTGGCTGGGTCACTCCTATCATTCCAGAATACAAAGAAGAGTCATGGCTTCCAAAACCAGCTTCATACAAAAACTGAGGAACTTGAGTAGTTTTACCTGACCCCGTTTCACCACAAATGATAACACAATCATGATGATAGACAGCTTCCATAATTCTATGTTCTTCGGAGTATACTGGCAAATTTACTCTGGAGCTTTGAATCTCATCTGATCGATTAACAAGGACAAAGTATGCTTCACGCTTGCTGTCCTTATTAATGGGAATGTAATTTTCTTCATCACTTGAATGATCCACATCTTCTTCCCTTACAGTTGGACGAGAGTATTGCTCTTTGAGATGATCAGGAAGAGTAGGCATAACTACTTCTTGATGTCCTTCAATGGACTTTTGTTGGCTTTCGGCCCACTCTTTAAAAGCCAGGGCGGTATTAGAATGTTTTGGTTTGTTGGATAACAATCTAGGGAGGTCATCATCATCGCCTTCGTCATCCTCGTCATCATCAACATCATCTCCTTCGTCATCCTCGTCATCATCATCATCAACATCATCGCCTTCGTCATCCTCGTCATCATTGTCTTCTTCTTCGTCATCACTTCCACTCTCATCATTCTCAACATCATCACTTTCACTCTCATCATTATCAACATCATCACTTACATCCTCATCACTCTCTCCATCGCTATCCACCTCACTGTCTGTCGATGCAAAATCCATCTCATCTTCGTCAAGGTGTTTCTTCGCTTCATCTCGTTCGATCTGTGATCTCCAACTATATTTCTTCTTAGGAGTCTTCTTTTCAGCCTTCTTTATATTGCTGAAACCGAACCCAAAACCCGAACCACCGAATTTGGCAGGTCTGTTATCCACAAAACCAGAACTGGTTCCACCAAATTTAGTCTCAAAATCATCATCATCATCATCGTCTGAACTACCAGATTTACTCTCAGAACCATCCTCGTCAACTAAATTAGTCCCGTCAACTATGTTAGTTCCATCCTCGGCTTCAGACTCCTGTCGTACTGGAAAATCCTCAAAACTGTCCTGGCCTTGCTCTTCCCAATCTTTCACTTCTCTCTTCTCATAAAGAATCTCTCTTGTTCTCTCATCTCCACGCCCTTGACGTTCTAATTCCAAAGCTTCGATGATTTCATCCTTTCTGGTTTGCTTTCCTTTCCCTAAGTTCTTAGAAGAAGCAAGGTTTTCGGTATCTATTTTGGTATGGGATAATTTTTCAAGCAAAACCTTCTTCTCTTCACGCTTTAATTGATGCTCAATATACTTATCTAATCTCTTTCTTTTAGCTCGAGAGATCTTCGATTCCTTCTCATTGGCGGTATATAAGTCTTCCTGAAGCTTTCGTTTCCTTTCTTCCTTTTCCTGGTCCGTCAAGGGTTTCAAGATTTGGGCATTAGGATCTTCATCTACTTGCGATGCCAATGGCTTAGATTGATCTGAATCTTCTTTTCCAGAGTCAAGCTGGCTGAAATACGCCTTGTTCCGTGCTCTTTTCAAAGTAGCTTGTTTGGCAAGCATCCCTGAGCGGGCCTTCTCGTTGAATCTCTTCCTATACTTCCCCATGGCAGTAGTATTCCTTTAGATGTCTATCAAATTGTTAGGCGATGAGCAGAAAATTTGAGAATCGAAGAGCCATAAACATCAAATATTCGCACGGAGAATCTCCAAGTTCCAAGCATAACGTTATGAATAAACTGGATTTACATAAGCATTGTACGTATACACCAAGCTAAAAGACACCTTAGACTACTGGAAACATTACTAACAAAGAAAAGTGATACATACGACATTGACTAAGAATTCCACCACCCTATACTCGTGTGAGAACTTCCAGTTGGTTCATCTTATCAACAACTTGAACTGCTCGGAGATTATTGCTCAGGAGTTAGGGCTTATAAATACATCCAAAACCCTTATAGGGTCTATACCGGTAACCAATACCAACAGTAGTTTTGATTTGGCGTTGTTTTTCATCAAGAAAGTTGCAAGTAACCCGGACGGCAGTAATGATCTAATTACAGTGGTGACCATTGCTCATGCCAACATGAACAAGGCATTGATTTTGTCAATCCTCAAGAAGATTATGGACAAGTATATAGAGTTTAAGAATGATACCGAATCCAGCGGGTCTACTGATAAGAGCAAGACAAAGCTTGGAGAGTTCAAGTTGTATATGAACCAGATTATCAAGTTTGAGGAGATGAATTACGATTCCAACCGAAGAATATATAATTATGGAGCCATAGGTAGGGATGATCATAATGATGAAGAAGCTGCTATGGGCTCGGAAGTCATAAACCCCCATAATTTGGTGCTTGTAAATGAAGAGGTGGAAGACGTTCGACAGCTAATGCTTGATAACATCAACAAGCTAATGAGTAGAGGAGATAAAATTAATTTATTGGTTGACCAAACGGACCGATTAACCAATTCGGCGTCCGTGTTTCAAAAAAGAGCCCAGTTAATAAAACATAAAATGTGGTTGAGTAAATCAAAGTTTTATTTGTTGTTGATAGTGGGGATCGTTATTATTGTCTATTTAATTCTTGGATCCGCCTGTGGCTTTCCATTTTTCAATCATTGCATTTCTAATTAATATACACAATCTATCTGAACTATTCTTCGTCAGAAGATTTGTCGGCGTCGTCATCTATGGTGACAGCTTCTTCGATAGTGGCTCCTTCTAGTTCTTCTTCCTCTTTAGATATGGCCGAAATAGGATTCCCTGCTTCTTCTTCAATGATATTGGAGTCTTCTTGAACCTCTTCTGTTTCGTCATTATTCATATCGCCTTCCGAGTCTATGATTTCTTCTTCAATTTCATCTGCGTCTTCATCTTCTTCGTCCACTTCTTCTTTATCAGCTCCCGTATTATCACTTTTGAGCCTTTTAGCATCAGATTCTCCCGTGACAGAGCTCTTTTCCAATGCCTTCTTCGTCTTCTTGGCTTCAGCAGCAGCTTCATACAGCAATAGTTTCTGCTTGACCGCAGGCACAAACCCAGAATACTCTGCTCGTTCAAGAGCCACAATCACATCCTGGGCATTGACGTGTTTTCTATCACTTTGTGCTGCAATCAGCTTGGCATGGAAAAGTAAATGAGATACAAAAACCGTGGCAGACCGCTGAAGAGCCAATAATGAATCTTTAGCCATGTTCATATTATCAGTATCTGAGTTCGTGATCTCTTTAGCAAGCCTTTGCACCAACGACCGGGGAAAGAGAATTTCGTCAATAGATTTAAGCTCCATATCCTTAGCAGGCTGTGGGTAGCTCCCATCAGCGTTTTTTCTCCATCCTTTAGGGGGCATAGTGCTGGAATGGAAATATAAGTATCGTGATAATAGTGACAATAGCGATTTATATAAAGCGCGTCTAGTTTTCGTTAGCATTGATTTTTCAAGGTCGCCAGACGATTAAGGTGATTTATGAGCTGGAATGGCTGTGGATGTAGGGCTCGAATCAGATCTTTTAGAGAAAAGCCAGGAAGAAGATGAATACGGCGTGCTTGAAAACCCCAATATCAGCACGGTGGTGTTGGGAGACTTGGAGATTGTACCGTGGTATGGAAACGCTGCTTACTTTGATCCTAGATCTCAGAATGAACTAGGCATAGAGTTGGCAGCCAGCCTGAAACATATAAAACAATCAAGTAAGACGCTTACGCCTCGAACGACGCCTCCAATCGGGTCAGCTAAAATCGACCCAGATGAAGCTTTCTGGATAGATCGATTGTTTGTATGTGAGTACTGTTTCAAATATACTTGTGATCAAGATAAGTTCGACAGCCATCGAGGGGTTTGTGGTCATAATCAGAAAGTTCCTCTTATTGGAAAGTTGGTGTACCGGGATGACATATCACCATTTCTTATTCGAAAAGTAAAGGGATACTCAGATCCACTATTCTGTCAAAACTTGTGTCTTTTCGGTAAATTGTTTCTTGATGACAAATCGATATATTACGACGTGAGTCAGTTTGATTTTTATGTTCTCTATGGGTTTGATCCTAGGGAATTGTCTCGTGATAATTATAGAGAACCGAATTTCAAACCCATGGGCTTTTTCTCCAAAGAACTCGTTTCTTGGGATGGCAATAATAACTTGGCGTGTATCTGCATATTTCCCCAGTACCAGAGAATGCATTTAGGGTCCTTGTTGATTGAATTTCTGTATGAGGTGGCTAAATATACTCCGGGCCAATACTTTAGTGGGCCTGAATTCCCCTTATCTCCCTATGGGAAAGTCAGTTACTATAACTTTTGGGCCCGCAAGCTTGGTCCCCTTCTTCTCCAGGAATACAGCCACAAAAAACACTGTAGCTTAATGGAAATTGCCTATAGAACTGGATTTAGAAAAGAAGATATTCTTCTCACTTTGGATTATATGAACCTGGTCCATTCTCAGCCTGATCACGATACTATAGAACTTCTCTTGGGAAACATTCTGGCCTGGTGTCAGAAGCATCGTGTAGATGTCAACCAAGAAACTAGCATGTTAAAAGAAGACTGTATTCTTCTATGACCTTCTTTATAGCATTTAATATAATACGAGCTTTTAGCAGCCAAATTTGACGCGCGAGATTATCAATTAGATGAATATTATTGTAGATGGGGGAACAAAAGAGACGGTTTTTCCAGCTGAAACCCCCGGAAAAACACCAGGGACCGGGTCTAGACGGGAATGGGGATCTACTGGATCAAGGAAATCACGAAAAAACGACACAAAACGCCGAGGAGGTCATAGTAAATGAATCATCTGATCCACAGTATTTGGAGTTCTCAGCGGCTATCACGTCTGTATTGGGGGATGTGTCAACCCAGAAAATTCAGCAGTTGTACCATGCTTTCTATGACAAGGAAGATAAGTTGCTCCTAGCCGTCGATAGCTACTTCAAACAAGCCGAACGGACTCAAAATCAGAGTCTTAATCCCCTAAGGATGAAGACAATCCCTCCGATTCTGACTGAAAATAATCCCAAAAGAAGACGAACTAGAGGCGTACAACTTCCGTTCACTTATGCCAAAAGTTCTGAATCTCCAGTCACAATAAAAGAAGAGAACGAAACGGGGTTGGAGCCCCAGAATAATTCATCTAGAAGATATATAGGAACCATTTGTACAGATGCCTATGCTACGCGTCCGTATTTGAAACCATTGGCGTATGGTAAGAAAATCACCATTCGGAGCATAAAACAAAAGAAGCATAACCTGAGAGATAAACTGAAACATAACGAATTCGGAGTTATTAGATTGTATGTGTCTCCGACAGATAATGAACCTGAAGAGAGAGAATTCGGAAGAATTAAAGAGGACGTCACCAGAATATTGGCACCGTTGATGAATTTAGGCATTGCCCAGTTTGAAGGATCGGTTATTATTGAAACCACTAAACGATTATCCATCGGGGACTCTGTCTATATTAACATCGACTGCTATTTGACCCAAACCGCTTTCGATAAGAGGAATTTGGAGTTTCTGAATGACTTGGATTTGTTGAAGCAAAATCTATTGGAAAAAAGTAGGTTTAACTTCGGTACTGAGACTGAAGGGGAAACGAATCTCAAATTAAGGCAATACGCCGTGTATAGGCTATTTGAGAAGTTGCAAATCAGGTCTGTGAGATTAGTTAACAACAAAGAAGTTCCAGCAACTCAGAATCCCAGTTCTGGAGAGTTGGACCCCATTTCGGTTGATATCAATTCTGAAGATGAAGGAATCGTTGAAGAAGAAAACGCAGGAGCATTGACTTTAAACCAGTTACAAGCGTTCTATCTGGATAATCAACAGTCTGATATATTACAGGCTCTTCCTGGCACTACCAAACCTCCAGAAACAAATTTTAAAATGGAGTTAAGGCCGTATCAGAGACATGGTCTTTCTTGGATGCTTGCAAGAGAAAAAGAATTAGACACATTGAAGGAGCTTACCAAGGATGAAGACAACGCCTTGTCTCTGCAAGATATTGCTGAAATCAAAAATATGGAAGAAGGATCGATCAATCCACTATGGAAGACTTTTAAGTGGCCCAAGGCAAAGCAGCCAAACTCTGAACAGAATGGCCAAGATTTCCTGTCTGGAAAGTACTTTTATGGAAACATGCATAGCGGAGAACTTTCGTTAGAACAACCACTCATAAAATCATCTTTAAGAGGAGGAATATTGGCAGATGAAATGGGGTTAGGGAAAACCATTTCTGCTTTGTCTTTGATCAATTCTGTTCCTTATGACTTGGACCCTGACAATGCTGAAGGTCACTATGCCAGCCAAACCACGTTAGTCATTGTGCCTATGTCATTATTATCTCAATGGCAGAAAGAATTCGACAAAGCTAATAATAATCCCAACCATAAATGTATTGTTTATTATGGCCAGCAGTCAGTGGTGGACTTGTCTTTGATCTTGGTTAATATTAAAAAGCATGTTCCTGTGATGATGCTTACTACTTACGGAACTGTATTGAATGAGTATGCAAAGATCGAGAAGAGAAGAGATTCAGCTGGAGCTTTGCCTCGGACTGGCTTGTTTTCAGTCAAGTTTTTCAGGATTTTAATTGATGAGGGCCATCAGATCAGGAACAGAACCACCAAGACGTCAAGGGCAGTATTCGAACTCCAACTGAGCAGAAAATGGGTATTAACAGGTACTCCAATCATAAACCGATTGGATGACTTGTATTCGGTTGTGAAGTTTTTGGAATTAGAACCGTGGAACAACTTTTCTTATTGGAAAACATTTGTGACTCTTCCATTCGAGCAGAAGCAAATCAGACAAACCCTAGATGTAGTTAAGAGTATAATTGAACCAATTCTTTTGAGAAGAACCAAAGATATGAAAGGAGCAGATGGAAAACCATTAGTCACTCTTCCTTCTAAGGATGTTATAATTGAAGAAGTGAAATTCAATGAAAAGGAAACACGATTATACGACTGGTTTAAGGATAGAGCCAATCGATCATTCAGACAAAGTTTGGAGTCAGGGCAAGTGTTACGGAGATACAGTCAAATATTAACCCACATTTTAAGATTAAGACAAATATGCTGTCATATGGATTTGGTAGCCAACGCCGTACCAGATCTTGATGAAGATATTGAAAAATTAGAGGAATTGGATGAAACAGAATTGGAAAAGATTAGAGAATTGGTACAAACTGACGGAGATAGATTTGAAAATGATACCGAGATAAAAGAGATGATGTTTTCCTTATATAAGAGAATCGATGTTTCCAACACAGAGTGTTCCATCTGTACAACAAGCCCTATAGGTCTTGGAGAGATGGCTGTGACCACTTGTGGCCACATATTCTGTCTCAATTGCTTGATCGAGCACCTTGACTTCCAAAAGACGAATAAACAGGGAGAATCATGTCCAAACTGCCGGTCCTTGATCTCGAAATATAAATTGTTTAAAGTGAGAGACAAAGTTACCACTAAAAACGAATACAGATTTCATACCCGGGATGATGTCAATGATGATTTCCATTTCCAATTGTATCTTTATGACCCTGACAAAGTTTCGTCCAAAGCCCAGGCATTGATTAATCATATAGTCACCTTGAAAGATCAAAAAGTCAATGAACCTATTGTGGTGTTCTCCCAGTTTTCATCATACTTGGACTTGATTCAAAACGAATTAAAACTTCAAATCGGCGACCAGTATATTCGAACCTTGAAATTTGACGGTCGATTATCCGAGAAGCAAAGAATGACACTATTAGAAGATTTCAACAAATCGTCAGCTGATAAAATCACCGTTTTACTTATTTCATTAAAGGCCGGTGGTGTAGGATTGAATTTGACCAATGCTTCTAGAGCATTCATGATGGATCCTTGGTGGTCGCCCAGTATTGAAGATCAGGCCATCGACAGACTACATAGAATCGGGCAGAGTAATAATGTCAAAGTGATCCGGTTTATCATGGAAAATAGCATTGAAACCAAAATGCTCAAAATCCAGGAAATGAAGAAACAAATCGGAGAAGTTGTAGGAGTGGAAGAAGAAGAGAAACGCCGTAGGCGTATAGAAGAGATTCAAATATTGTTTGAAGAATAATGATTTAATGATCATGTAAATAGCTAGATTTTTTATTGATTGGTCAATTACTATATACGATTATCAATTACTGACACCAACCAATTAAAATTACAGGTTTAAAGGTTTCTTCTGGCTTTAACAGCGTCCGACAAAACCTTTAAGACGTCTTCGGTATCGTCCCAGCCAATACAAGCATCAGTGATGGAACATCCGTATTTCAAAGCGTCTTTACCACCTTGTTCTGGAGGAGGAACATCTTGTCTTCCTTCTTCAAGATTGGATTCAATCATTAACCCACAAATACTCTTGTTACCTTTCTTCAATTGAGAAGCGATCTCAGCAGCCACTAAAGGTTGGTTTCTGTGATTCTTATTAGAGTTCCCATGAGAACAATCAACCATGATTCTTGGACGAGGGTTTTGTTCATCAACCACTTTAGCCTTTACCAAAGCATCTTGACAAGAATTGACGGATTTTTCATCATAATTAGTACCTTGCTTACCACCTCTCAAGATCACAAAGCAGTCTTGGTTACCATCAGTTCCGACAATAGCAACCACCCCTGGTTTGGTCACAGATAAGAAATGATGAGGATGAGAAGCAGCTCTCATAGCATCAATAGCCACCCCCAAAGTACCATCAGTACCGTTTTTGAAACCTACTGGGAAAGACAATCCAGAAGCCAATTCTCTATGTAATTGAGATTCGGTGGTTCTGGCTCCAATGGCCCCTACCGAGAATAAATCAGATAAGAACTGAGGAGAAATCGTATCCAACATTTCCCCAGCAATAGGCAATTTTTTAGTCAAGTCCACAAACAAGTTTCTGGCAATTCTTAACCCTTTATTAATTTGGAAAGATCCATCGATTTCAGGATCATTAATTAATCCTTTCCAACCCACAGTGGTTCTTGGTTTCTCCAAATAAGCTCTCATAACAATATGCAATTCTCCCTTATACTTTTCAGCCTGTTCAGCCAATCTGTTGGAATATTCCAAAGCGGCTTTAGGATCATGAATCGAACATGGACCAATAACCAAAATCAACCGATCATCTTTTCCATTCAAGATATCACAAGCTTGTTCTCTTCCTTCGATAATGATCTTTTTATTCTGCTCGGTCAAAGGGATTTCATGTTGCAACAAGTCTGGAGCCGTTAATGGATCGTATCCTCTGACTATATTCTGTTAGTATAGTGATTATCAATTACATCACCATTATTGGTCGCTTGCGCATCACGCTTGCGCATCAAGTCACAGCGCATCAGGTCACAAGACATCTAAATCATACATACTTCTCCAGTCTTCCAAACGACTACGGTCGCCCACATGTTGGTTAGTGATGAACATATTTATCTCGACGTGCTATCTTATACAAGTTGTAGCTGACCACTATAACTCAGGTGATCTATTAGCGGTTAAAAAAATTTCGCATCGTACAAATGTCTTATATAGTCGACGACTTCAATGAGTAATAATTGTGCACGGCCCAAAACTGCGATAACGTTACACGTGTAGATAAGGTGGCAGATAAGGCATGAGACGTGGCTCCATATGGCACGAGACATGGCACTCAGCCACTCCGTTCAAATATATATATATATCCGTTGGCTTTCATGTCGTTTGTGCTGGCTTCATCGCACTCGACGACTTTTTCATCGTTATAGAGCACCCATTGAGATTTGTTGTTGATAACTTCCTTGATGAACACCACGTAATGGCCTGTGTGAGGAGATGTTCCCTTGTGACAGATAACCGATTTCAAATTGTAGTGAGGGTTTTGGGGCCCTTTGGCTTTGATTTCTTCAACTAACTTTGTCTTTTCGGCTGCCAAGTCTATTGGGGTAGGGATGTCTGGAATGATTCCATCATCGTCTGGGTTATTAAACAACCATTCCACGGCCACATTGGGATCATTTTGGTGTAAGATCAACGCTTTTTTACTCAATTGGTGGCTGAATCCCATAGCCATTAAGTTGGTGATCATCTCCTCCGATACTTCGTTTGTGGCTGGTTTGGTGTCGTTAACGACTAGAGGCTCATCAATATCAGCATCTTCCATATGAGCAAACAACCAGTTCATGGCCTCTTCTGCATTGGTGTTGCCGGTGTTATACAAGGCTTTAACACACCTGGGTTCAGGGAACCCCATTTCAAGCAAGTTGGCCAACAGTGCAGAGTCTGGTTCAAATTTATTGGATTCATTAGACTCTTGAATGATTTCTAAATCCTCATTGGCTTGTGCTTCAAAATGGCTCAAATCAATGGTCTCTGGCACTTTTATAGGCACATCTACTTTGACTGGGACCCAGTTTTCTAACTTGATTCTTTTAGTATTGACAATTAACACATCTGGATAACTCTTAAATCCTGAGGATTTAATGGCTTCCGTCGTCTGCTGGCACTGGTCACATTTATATCCTTCAATGACCTCGTCTTCACAGTACTCTTTGAAACTGTCAATTAAATCCACCTCTTTGTAGATTTTGTTTCCTTCTTCGTCTACTGATAAAACTTCATCATGAATATTGACAGACAAGTTATCAACCAATTCGTCCGATGCCTTACCTTTTAAACACCCTGAACAAACAACTTTATTGGTCATGAGGAACTTTAAAGGTGCGTTGATTTCAAATCCAAATCTCTTATCAATTTTGTCTAACAAATAGAGTAAGAATTCAAACGCATCTTGTTGCTTGTTGGTCTTGAATTCGACATGGTCTTCCCCTACTAAATACTTGAACATGGTTGGCTTTATTCCTAACTGATAATCGTCTCCTTTCAAGGCACTGGGTTTGGAATATCTTCCTGAAACCAACCCGTCGTAGATTTTTATCAATTGACTCAACAAATCTTTAGAAGGATCTGGGGTTTGTTCATAATTAGGGAAAGTTTGGTCCTTGAAAAACTCGAGATAGGGTTTTAAATGGAACAATGCTTGTACCACTGAATTCAAATAACAAGAATTACCCAAGTTGGTCAATCCAGTGAAATTGCTGCCAAAAATCGGATGCAACTTCTGGCCATTTTTCCCATCCAACTGGAATTCCCAGTTCAAATTCTGATCTAAATTCATCTCAGTCAAGTTCTTCTCTGTCTTAGTGACTCGGCTCAAATCAATGCCGTATTTCTGAAGAGACGTCACCAAGCTGGGAATCTTAATCTCATCATTACACTTATAACAATACGCATCGTAATTTTCAGGATCATCAGCAGATAAGGACCCTAATTTAACCGCTACTGGATGTTCGGCCGTATCATAATGTTTCAAGGCATGCGAGTTCCCTGGAACCGTAGACCCAAATTGCTGTCTACCACACCCTAAAGCTCCACAATGCATACAAATCCATAAATTCTCTTTCAAGTCACACTGCAGACACTTAGTCAAATCAACAGCCCCGGTCTCAACCTGCTGAAGTTCAATTGAATGTTCACATGGAAGAATTTCTTGTTCCCAGGCCTTGATTTCTTCTTGTCGGGACGAGGAATTGGCATTGATAATACTACGGGACAATGTCTGTAAGGATTCCGGAACATCAGCCAATGGGAATGAAGTATTATCAATAGAACAGTAAATCAGGTATTGGATGTCATATATTTCTTCTTCTTTAAATTCCTTGATTTCTAGCTTGGCTACCTTCTGATGTCTTTCTTCGCCATCGCCACCAAACACATTTCTTTCAGATTCCGGTTTTAAAGTTTTGATGATATTAAGAAACAACTGGTGTCCACTATCTTCAGTATGGTTGGCAGTATAGTTGGTTTGGCCCCTACTGTATCCTTTAAAACAAGCTAAACAAACATCTAATCCCAACGGATTGTTTTCTGGGGTATCAAAACTATACATACAATCATCCTTATAGACCACATTCCCGGCAGGTACTTGGGCGGGCAAGGACGTGGACAGGAAGTGTTGACAGATAGACATATTACACGCTGGATGAATTGAATTAAATAGATAAGTCGGCCAATGGATTTATTTATCTGTTTCTGAAAGATAGATAACTAATTATACATTTTCCATCGATCTTCTCACGGATGAGAACCCGAGATGTTAGTATGAGGAGTTAGGATGAGAAACTACATTGAGTATATGTTCATTATGCTACTACATTACTATATGTCCATAGCATTACTATAAACGCTTCATCATCGTCTTAGCTTTGTGTGTGTATCTTTGTAATCAACTTGTCGTCATCTTATTGGCCCATCATCATCTTTCGGTAAAATCGCACAGGAAATCTCGGCTGCAAATTGTGCTGCTCAATCATGTTGTTAGATATACTTAAACATAAAAAGAGTCCTGAACCACCAAAACTTGGTCCTAGACCCCCTAAAGTCACTAGTTATACAACCCGGCTGCGCTCCGATATCTCCTGTGGGGTTTATTTCGCCAACTGGTCCATATATGAGCGTAAACATTTCCCTACAGATATAGATCTTATGGCGGTAAACCGCATTTATTATGCGTTTTTGCTGATAGATACCAAGAGTGGGAGAGTCGATTTCCTGGATACCTGGGGTGATTTGGAGATTCCGTTGGAGTCGCCCTTATCACCGGGCAAAAAAGTCCATGGGTTGGTACATTTATTTGGAGAGTTGAAACAACTTTATCCTCATTTGAAAGTGTCATTTTCTATTGGAGGGTGGGGAACTCTGCCATGTTTTGAAGCCGTAGTTCATGAAAGATCTAAAATGGAGAACTTTGTGGTGAGCTGCTGTGAACTTATTGAAAAATATGGCTTTGATGGAATCGATATAGATTGGGAGTATCCACAAACCAGTCATCAAGGAGAAATGTTGACGGAGTTATTAGAAGAGTTGAGGTTTCATTTGGACCAAATATCTTCTAAGTTGACATTGTCGATAGCAGCTCCAGCAGGAAATGATAATATCAACCAGTTAAATATTGCAAGAATGGACTTGGTATTAGACGCTTGGAATGTCATGTGCTATGACTTTTGTGGCTATAGCTGGTCTTCTCGAGTAGGATATCATTCTAATTTATATGGAACGAACGGTGATAATGATCTTAATGGAGATTCGGTGTTGCAAAAGTATCAAAAACTGGGGGCTTCTACTGATAAACTTGTGTTGGGAATGCCATTGTATGGGCGGAAATTTGGTGGTGTGAGTGACGCTTACATTGGCACTGGTTTCAACAAAGGTGCTCTTACAGACGAAGGAATCATCGAGTATAAACTTCTCCCGTTGAATAACAGTTCTGAGTTTTTTGACCACAAGAAAGTTGGAGCCTTTTGCTACGATGCTAAGTCTCAAGTATTGGTGACTTATGATAATATAGACAGTATCAAGGTAAAGGCCCAATACATAAAACAGCACGGGCTCGGAGGAGGAATGTTCTGGGACTCGGCAGGAGACCATAGTGAACAAGGTAGATCACTTCTTCGGGCATTCCATGACCAAGTCCATAGATGAAATTGTACTTTCATGACCAAGGGCATAGATAAAAATGTTCTTAAGTGTATATTTGGTACAACGTACCTTCAAAGCTATATTTGTAGTGTATATTCATCACAATTATTGTAACCTATAATATAGAATCCATCTTTGCAAACACGCTCAAAACTGCAGCAATCAATTCTAGTTGAAGTTCATCAGTGGCGTCCTTTTCAATCTCAGTGGTGATTTCTTGGTTCAAATTCAAACCAATACCTAATGGACTCGAATGGGCGATATTAAATGGGTAGTCAGAAAAGTCATTTAACAATTCATCGGCTCTAGCGAATGCTTGATCTCTTTTATCATAATTCAAAGACAATAACACATTCTCCAATACATTAGCAGCGTATGATCCACAAACCAATGCAATTGATCTCAAGTATCTGAACGAAGTGTCCTTAGGGTACTGGTCATTGGAATTGCTGTCAAAATCAACATTTCTGGCCATCAATAAATTCAAAATTCGATTTTTAATATATTCCTTGGACATTTTATCAGTTACCGGATGGGTAGCCATATCAAAAAGAAAGAAATTCTTACGCTCTGTTCTTAATATTCCTTTATCGACTAATCCTTTGGCTAATCTTTCTCTAACTTGTTTCAATTGATAATTGATCTTCATCAAGTTCCAAGTCTCCCCCGACAATAAATCAATCCAATTAGTAACCGACAAATGTGATTCATCTCCTTTCATAATCTTCAACGCTTCATCCAACAAAACCTCACCGGTGGGTTCACTGTCAATGACTTCTACTAATCTATCTGCCAACTCAAATCTCCGTCTGGCCGGGTCGTTCACCAACGTGATCTTCTTTCTAAATGCCAATTCCAACAAAATACATCCTCGCAAAGCATACGAGATGTTATCATTCCAAAACGAAAGGTATCCTTCTCTATCCTTCAACCCTATCAACAATACTTCTTCCATCAATGTCAAAAGTGGCACCTTCAACTCTTTACGATCTTGAATATCGCGTTCGTCATATCCTATTTTGTGATCGGCTACCTCCTCGTCTCTGTCTTCATTGTCGAATGAATTGGAAGATCTGGGTTTGGGTGTGGACGACCCGGTGGCGGCTTTGGCTCCTCCACGGCGTCTTTGTAAACCAGAGGACATGGTATAGATAAAATCCGTATAAAAATCCGGAAAAGGCTCACTGAAAACTTGACATCGTCGATTTCGCGCCCTTATTGTTTTAACGGTTAGATTAACTGCCTGAAGAGATTTGGAAGTATGAGAACAAGGGCTGTGATGGAGCGAAGTCGAGATCTGTGTATGTGAAGGATATGTGAAGGGTAGGTGAAAATGGTTTATGATTTTGGCGGGTCAAAAACGGATAAGTATAGATATTAAGGGCACTGTACGTATTTGATAGTATTACCACAGTTAGTACTGCACTGGCTATAGACACTGAATATCTCTCCATATCTTTTTACAATCCTCTATTTCAAGAAAAACAAACTATACACTAAAACCTCTACTTGAATTGGCACCAACTGGCACTAACTAGAACGTTGTTAGCACCGACTGGCACGTTGTTAGCACCAGCTAGTACCAGGCATTGGCCACTAGGCACAAGCTGCACTGGCGGCTATTAATCGCGCCTAATTAATATCAACAGTATTACTAAATAGACGATTGTAGTATTTGATTCCAAGCCATGCTGGGCCTTAAACCTCCTTTGGTTCATAATAACAGCCAGGAGAACCAATTAGAAAACCAATTGCCGCTGTCGACCCATTCAGATGAAGATATGCGTCCTACAGCTCAAGAAGATTTCACATCTTTCCCCGGATTGCCAGACCCTGAGTACGAGAGGAGCCAGACTTTAACAAAGCTCTTCACTAAGACCTTGAGAAGAGTAACCAACAATGCATCCAATATTGTCCAATCATATTCCAGCCCGAAGTCTGTCCATTCCAATGAAATTAATGACTCGTTGGATATAAATGGTAATAGTCCTATTCGTGTTCCTATATTAGATAATATTCAAACTGATGATATCCAAGATAAAAGTAGGCGATTTCAAGAGTCACTTGACTTAGTTTCAGCCAAATCAGAGTCCCGGTCCACTTTGCTACCGGCGACCAGTGGTCCTGCCAGTGCAACTGTTAGTGGTGGTGCCGGTGCTTCGTCCATTGCAGGCCCTTCATTGGGCCCAGGTCCCTCGCTCGGTCAGGGCCCTTCATTAGGCCCGGGAGCTTCTATTCGTTCCTTGGACGTCGGCGATGTTCTTTCTTCTTCTAGTTTACAAGAGGATTCTCTGAACTCCAAAGGTCAAGAGGAAGCAATGCCTACTGTAACATCAAATAATAAAACATTGAGATTCTCCAGTAACGCAGTCCCCATATCAGACGCTACTACAAGTGGAGCTACTAATTCAGTGGTCAATATCAATGCTTTGGCTAGCACTGATGCTGACGTAATATCTCACAATGAAGCGAACTCAAAAGACGGGGCCAAACCTGCTGATACCGAACAAACTATAAAGGGCAAGAGGACACTTCTGAATCGTATTTCTTCAATTTTCAATAATCTACCGAATGATATTGAATTATCTGATGATTCGGCTTCAGATACAGAGACTGTTCCTGATGGAACCCCTGGGTATAGCAACCATTCGTCACCTAGTCATCTTCTTCCGAATACCCAAGGATCTAACTATAATAATGGGAATCAAGTGAGTTCAATTCCGCCTCCAGAATTGACAATGTACAGCGAAAGTGTAGTGAAGTCGTCTCCTATAAAGGCAGAACAGCTTCGTCACTATAAACCTATTGACACGTCCCCCACGTTAAGCTCTGTCAATGCTTTAAAACACTTTAATGAAGGATCCATGAAGAAGAAACCTTCTAATTTATCTACTTCCTTGATCGATAATGCCAGATCCATAATAAACCAGAATTTCCATGGCACCGTTTCCTCGGCCTCGTCTGTGATCGAGAAGAATAAAAAGAAGAAGAAGAAAGCTAAAAAGATATCTGAAAATCCATTAAAGTCGGGCGGGATTCCTCGTAAATATTGGATGAATGATGCTTTTGTTTCTGAATGTCTCAACTGCTTCAGACCGTTTACAGCATTCAGAAGAAAGCATCATTGTCGGTTTTGTGGTCAGATATTTTGTTCCAGATGTACATTATTTGTTTCATACGAGCAACATAAAGAGCAGAGAAGAACGGGGATGGTTATTCCTGATAATGATCACTATACTGATAAATTGAGAGTCTGTAAGCCATGTTATAGTGATGTGATTGTTTACCTTAGTGACTCGAATTCTTCTGATTCTGATTCTGAAGATAATGAAGATGCCATATCTTTTGAGACCTCCGACAGGCTTAAACCAGATGACAATCTCCCTCAACACCCGTTTGCCAGATCTCGGTCTTTATCTACAAATTCCCGTAGAGGAGCAGAATTATTTCCTACCGCTTCCAACTCCAGTTTCTTCAATAAACCTTCTTTACCCGATTCCAGCAGTGAAAGATACCCATCTTCTGCTATCTCCGATAAGCCAAATATGAAGGCACCCCCTAGCATCTCAATCCCCACCACCCGAAAAGGAGAATCCATGGAGATTCTGGTTCCTAAGAGCATTTACAATAACAATAGTTTTCTCAATAATAACGCTTCTCAGATCAATGGGTCTCGAAGTAGGGCTTCATCAATGGAACCTGGAAGCAGTGGCTGGTTGAAGAATTACCCACATTTGAGAAGAACAGCTGCTCACCTCAGTTCAAGTGTTCCTCGATCCAATAGTTATGATAACTTAGCTAGAGTTCATGGGTTTATTGGTGCAAACAAGATCTCAAGAATAAGATCTCAAACTGAAGCCGATAGTTCGAGGATGATAAGAAATGGGAAATTGGACGAAGAAGGCTCTGATGCTGATGATGCTGAAAATGAACAAGATGATGACGACGACGATGACGGCTTGGAGAGTGAAAATGAAGATGAACAAGTAATGTCGCTATACACATCTCTTAATCACGGAGGATTCAATACGAATATTTCTTCAGCTACAATTTCCCCTAGAGCTCCTATTGCTAGGCCCTTGGCCACTGTCAGTGCCAATGCCGTTCCTACTTTAGGAGAGTTTCCTACTATGATGGTTAACGAAAAATTGTATCCAAAGAACATGACCAGCAATTTGAGACCGTCCCCAGGAGGAACTGTCTTTCCTAGATTAATGCCAACCAGTGGAGGCAACGAAGAGCCTGTCCCTTCATCTGATGGCAGTCCATTTTCGAGAAATATTATGGATGATAGCCCCAAATCCAATTTAAGATCTCATGAAAGGGCCCATGCTTCTCTTTTAAGAATGAGATCGAGAAGAAAGGCTAAAACCATCAGAAACGTTCTGCATCTCTCTCAGAAAGCAACTCGACTTCCTCAACTCGAACTCAATGATATGCGAGACAGCAGCTCTCCTATTTCTACCCCGACATCACCAACCCCAGGAGCTGGTCCTTCTGGGAACTATTTCAAAGCATCTTCAAGTGAAACTTTCATTCAGCCTTCAGCAACTTCGGAGAATTTATCTCCTGATCGTGACGCTGCTACCGATATTTTGCCAGCGAAGCATCAAATTTCTTACGGGAGTCTCAATAACATCAGAGACTCTTTGCTGCCAGAAAAGGATCTCTCGTTACAGCATTCAGAAAGCGGTTTATTTGAGGAAGAAGAACGCAGAATTGATAGCGTATACTTGGATGTTTTTAAGAAAATATTGATTCAATGCTTAGAGGACTGTGATATCAAAACGAATATGGACAAATGGGCAGCTGCCTTGACCCGAACTTTAAGTTTCGTGAATGGGTTAACTTTGACAGACACTCTCGATATTAAACAGTATGTGAAGATCAAGAAGATTCCTGGTGGTAAGATCCAGAATACAGACTTGGTAGAAGGAGTAATAATGACCAAAAATATCGATTCTAAGCGTATGGCTTCTCACTTTGATAACCCCAAAATTGCCTTGTTGATGTTTCCTATAGAATATTTGAAACAGAAAGAACAATTTATAAGTTTAAGAATTGTTCAATCTCAGCAAACAGTCTATATAACCAACTTGGTGTCTCGTTTAATTTCGTTTGAGCCTGATGTGATTGTGGTGGGGGATTCTGTGTGCCAATTGGCCAAAGACTTGTTGGAGGAAGCAAATATTACTGTCATATCTAATACCAAGCCCCAAGTAATTGAAAGAATCTCTAGGTATACGAGAGGTGATATATTTCAATCAGTGAATGATCTCTTCTTCAAAAAGGGGACTTTGGGGACTTGTAAAAAGTTTGAGGTCAAGAAATTCTTACATAAAAATGTATTGAAGACGTTTGTATGCTTTACTGGTACCGACAGTCAACTTGGATTCACCATTGCTTTGAGGGGCAGTGATGAAGAAACCTTGAATTCTATCAAGTATACTACTGAAAATCTTCTAGTCACTCAGATAAATGCCAAATACGAAAAGAGCTTTTTTGAAGACCATTTCTTGGTTTTCGTGGAAGATTTACCTCAAGAATCAGTGACGACTGTAACCAACAAGATTAATGCCATTCGAGAAGAAATTATGAACAACTCCTCTAGTATGGAATTACTTCCAGATGAAAAGGAAGTATTTGAGTATATTGAGTTGATGAACTTAAGACAAATAAGTTTCTCTCCAGCAACAAAATTTTCATTACCAACTCCGTTGACCAGTGCCATTGAAGCTTATATCAACTTTTACTCGTGCAATACCAAGAATATAGCATTACAAGGATGTGACTCTCTAGATGATGTTGAACTAAGTGTAATCGAAGAGTTAAAATTAAACATTGACATTGACAAGCTTCCCAACAAAGCTGACGACTTGTTGATGTTTTTGAAATATACCAGTGATATTAGAACCAAGACCTTATTGGCCCAATACCAATCTAGAGCCAGGTCCTGGTCGAACTATATGAAATTACCTTCGTATCAGTTATACCCAATTTTCCATAAGAGTATTCATTTGTTGTACTCTACCGTTTCTATGAAGTTTAACACTCCTTGTAGTGGTCCTAATATAATTGTGGTCGAGTACTATACTGATAATGACAAATGCTTGGGTCTTCAATTGGACCAAATGTTCAGTGAATCTTTAAATGAATGTGAGGAGTGTGGGGAGCTTATGCTTAATCATTATAGAAACTATGTTCATGGAAGTGGGAAATTCGATATGTTTATAGAGAAGTACGAATCGTTACCTCAAGAACATATGAATTTTCCAAATCAAAGAACCATGTGGAGTGTTTGTAAGGAATGCAATTATAAAACTCCAGTGGTTCCTTTATCGGATGACACGTACTATTTCTCCATTGGAAAGTATTTCGAGGTTGTTTTCTGGGGTAAGAATGTGGCTTTGAATAACAAATGTGAATGTCAGCATGACTTTTTCAAGACTCATATAAGATACTTTGGATATAATGATACTGCTATCAAGGTGGAGTATTCTCCGATTGATAGCTATGAAGTTGTGGTTCCAAGGAAACAGATAGAGTATGATACCAGTACCGATATTAATTTGAAAGTGGAAACTCTAGACACTATAAGGACCAAAAGCATTAAATTTTTCAACAGTATTTCGAAGCGTCTTAATAGAGTCAAAGTAGATACTTTTGATAAGGCAGAAGATGGTGCCAAAAGAATCGAGGAGTTGAAGGTTAAATTGGACGAACAAGAGAGCCGTATAACAAATGAGCTTTTGAGTATCTACAATAACAGCGCCCCCACTACATATTTGCCCTTGAATTCCATCTTAAGAAAGTTGCAAGAATTAGGAGTATCGTGGGATGCAGATTTCAACGACTTTGAAACCAAATACTTGCCGTCTGAAAATGAAATTACCAGAATTACTCAATTCCACTTGAGAAATTTCCTCATGGATAGGTACAATAATGACAACGTCAAAGAAGTGGAGATGAACGACATGTCAAAAAATAGTGATAATGAGTCTACCGAATCAGCAGAAAATGAAAAAGAGCTGAAGCAGAGTGAACACTTGGCGACAGACTCAGATTCCGAAGCTTCAGACAGCACTCAAACTTTACCAGTTGACAAGCTCAATGATGCTCAAGGGAAAGAAATTGGAAGACTTATTCCCCGGGCATTCTATAATCCTCATTCCAATGTAGGAGACAAAGTTAACAAGATGGAAAAATTCATTGAAAGCGAAAGACAAAATTCCAGTAGTAGCGTCGTCAATAATCCAAACGGCAACAAAGAATCGGATGATAGACGGGTAGTGAGTTCTCCGATTAAACGACCACCCATGGTACATAATTTGAGTCATAAGGCATCTGACATGTCTATCAACTCGGAAGCATCACAGCTGTCACAGCTTAATAGTCTCAAGAGCAATAGCAAAGTATCACAGCTAGCCAGTTTCTTTGACCAAATGAACTTTGATCAGATTTCCTTGGAGTTCAAGAAACAGAGAGAGCAGGAAATGAAGAAGAATTTAAACAAGTTCAGAGCCATTCCTATTGTTGCCTCCAAGCCCATTGTAGAGATTTATAATAAAATTGAAGATGTGGTTGATGTGGATGAAGTAGATATGGATAAAAGAGACAAGAGACTTCCAAGACGGTCAACTGCTGACTCAGTTCTAGGGAAGAGAGAAGGAATCCAGAACCAGGCTCCAAAAGATAAAGATACAAATAAAGAAAAACCAAGAGATGAAAAGTACAAAGATCGAGCTAAATCAAGTAAGGAGAAACTGAAGGAGGACAAGGATAAACTTTTAGACATCCCGCAACCTGAACGAGTCTCTTTATTGAAGTCATTAACCAATTTCTGGGCCGATAGATCAGCATCTTTATGGGATCCCTTAGACTACCCATTGGATTCGAATGAACATACATTTGCCGACTCGGATGTGATTGTTCGAGAGGATGAACCTAGTTCATTAGTTGCCTTTTGTTTATCGACAAACGATTACAAGCAAAAAATCAAGTCCATGGGAGAAGATGTGGATAATGATACAAAATTAGATACGGATCAAATCAACGATAAGAAGATCAGTAGTTTTGCCAAAATCGAAAAGAAGTTCAAAAACCGGTTTGACAGTGGGAAGAAACCTAACGATTTAGAAAAAATCATGAACAAGAACAAATCCACCCATTTGAAATATCAGTTCACTGATGGAACCACAGCATTATCATGTAAGATTTTCTATTCGGAACAATTTGAAGCGTTAAGAAAATCATGTGGGAAAGAAGATCGGTTTATTCAGAGTTTATCTCGATGTATCAAATGGAATTCAAGTGGAGGAAAAAGTGGATCTAACTTTTTGAAAACTTTAGACAACAGATACATTGTTAAGGAACTTTCCAAGGCCGATCTAGAATCTTTTGTATCCATGGCCCCATTTTATTTCAAGTACATTTCTCAGTCCATGTTTAATACCTTGACCACAGCGTTGGCTAAGATTTTCGGGTTCTATCAAATCCACGTTAAGAATGTCGTCACCGGTAAAACGTTCAAAATGGACTTTTTGATTATGGAAAACTTGTTTTATAACACCAAGACTACCCGGATCTTTGACTTGAAGGGATCGATGAGAAATAGACATGTTACTCAGACCGGTAGAGAGAATGAAGTTTTGTTAGATGAGAATATGATTGAGTATATCTACGAGTCTCCATTGTTTGTTAAGGAGCATCTGAAAAAATTACTACGGGGATCACTTTTCAATGATACCTCTTTCTTATCAGTCATGGATGTGATGGATTATTCATTGATCATTGGAATCAACGACTCCACCAAAAAGTTACATATTGGTATTATCGATTGGTTAAGAACGTTTACCTGGGATAAAAAGGTGGAGAATTGGGTCAAGGGAAATAACTTGATTGGTGGTAATAAGAAGGGAAAGGACCCTACTATTGTGACTCCCAAGCAATACCGAATCCGGTTTAGAGAAGCTATGGAGAGATACATTCTTGAAGTGCCTGATATTTGGTATGAAGGGAAGCAGTAGGAGCCTTGGTAAGGAACCATATTAGCATCCGCACGTCTGAAAAAATGGACATATATAATCGTCAATAGGTGTTGACAATAATAGATGACAATACAGTAACATAATCATCAATAAAATCATAGCTGCGCACTAGTAGCAACTCATAGACCCTGTAACCAAGTACTCATCGCCACAACAATAGCCAATATCTCTCGCCTAGTGATCTGATCCAATCTTATCAACCAGCCAGCCACTCGCGCGTATTTAATGAATTGATAAAGCCGCACGGTTGGTGATTCCTCCCAACTACCCCTATTGTCTTTTCATTGAAATATTTGTAGCTTTTATATAACACCGCCAGCCTTTGTCGCAGTTTATATATAAGTGTATTTGTCAGTACGGTTTTTTTTGATTCTACAGTTGTCAAGTATTCAAGTATCGGAATATTACAAGAAGTGGCTGTGGCACATATCAAAAAAAGTCTGAAATAGCGTGTCAAAAAAGCTTGCGGATCTATATATAGCTAATAACCCCCCTGGTGAACTATACAAATCACACCATGTTCGCTGCTGGGTTCCATTCGGTGTCTTTTATCTTGACATTAGTGTCGTTTGTGTTTTTGCTATTGGCAACCATCTCAGTGCCAGTGGTGAAACAATTTTATCTTGCTTCTACTGCAGACTATAACTACGGGGTGTTTGGATATTGTCCTACTGACGGCAAAAGTTGTTCTGACGCCGGGTTTCCGTATGATATAAGTTTCCATAATTCGCCCAACGATTGGTTATTGGCGGATGGAACTAGAACAACGTTGGCTAAGACGTTGATTATTTGTCCTATTGCCTGCGGGTTGAATTTGATTTGTTTGATTATTATATTTGTATGCCATTTTTTTTCCAGTGGGATTTTGATTTTTACAATTGTGTTCAACATTATCACCTTTATTGTCACGGCCTTGGTAGCTGTGTTGGTAGTGGTTATGTTCCATCCTCATGTTTCATGGACTGGGTGGATATTAATTGGATCTGCTGCGGCTAGTTTGATTTCGATCGTGTTCCTCTTTTTGAGTTTGAGATTGTCGAATCCTAATGTAGGTGATGATGACGATTCTATAAATGAGTTGAATGACTTTGGTGACAAATATGGCAATACTAATGAAGGGTTTATGCCTTTGCCTCCTAATAACGGAGGATTCAAGAGCAGATTTGACGACAACAGTAGTTCTATTAGTAAGGATTATGAATTCAAAGCTTCTAGTAACCAAGGCAAATCCAATACATTGACCAGTTCTTCAATTTATAATTCGAATCCTCAATTAACAAAGGATTTCACTCAACAGAATAATAATTCTTTTGGGTCTCGTTCTGCTGGTACTCAATATGAAGATGCTCAAGTTAACTTAGTAAATGGACCTAATACTCCTATTTCTTCCAAACAACAAATAGCTCCATCGTTTGTTCCTAATGTTGCCACTCCTACGAACAATGATACTCCTAGATCTAACATTCCTAATGTGCCGTATCCTGCTAATGCTCCCTTGAATAAACCTCCATATGGCGGGGCCGATATGAGTGTTTTTGAACATCATCCTGTTGTCGAGGGCCATAGACCTTTCACTGAATTGGGAGATGATGACTTACCTCCACAGAATGATCCAAGTACTTATCATAATAATAGAGGAAGTCAAGGGTCTGCCGAAATGGCTTCAGATACTTCTTCTGATTTCACCAGTGTATCACAAAGAGCTGTTAACCCCAGATACAATCAAACTAATGGCTACGGACATGAACCTTATTACAGTCCTCAACAACAATACCAATCTCCTTATCCTCAACAACAGCCATTCCAGCCTCAATTCCAAGCACAAATGCCTCCACCTATGATGCAACAACAAATGCCTCCTCCAATGATGCAACAACAAATGCCTCCACCACAACAACCAATGCAACAACCAATGCAACAACCTATGGGATTCCAGCAACACAGGTTCGCAGTTCCAAGACCTCAGCCAACAGCTTCTGATAACGCATTGGCTAATAATCCAGACTTTGCCTTGGGTGGTGCTGGTAGAAGAAAAGGTCCTATGAAACCAGGAATGAATGCTCCAAGTAGAATGGGCGGTATGCCCGGAATGCCGATGGGCCCAAGAGGTCCTGGAGGTCCTGGTGCGAACGGCCCTGGAAGAAATGGCGGTGGGCCTTACGGGATGATGTAGTTTTTATTTCACGGTTCTGTGTATTATTAGGTTATTTATAAATCTTATATAGTTGGGTAGATATAAATGTGTAACACAAGATTCATACTAAGGCATTATTGTCGTTAGCAGGCTTATCTAAGGATGGCCTGTCGTTTACTAATTTGTCGTCGGAACTTCCTCCTTCTGAAGGGCCGTCTCCAAGTTGGGGCACGGGCTTTTCAGGAGTTGGTTCCGGAGCTGGTTTTTCAATATACTTGGTGGATCCATGGGGTCTTACCAACACAATTATCAATAATGCAAATACTATCAAACTTAACAAAAAGATGATTTTGCACTTTGTGGTTCTTTGTTGGTAGGTTTTGGCGCTTAATAACTCCTTGTTTGAGTCTTTTAAGTCTTGGGCGGTGTTGGTGATATTATAATCTATTCGGTCGAGAATTGTTCCTTGTTCCACCACCAAACTTTCCATTTCTTTGAATATAGTGGATATTTCAAGAATCCCCATGGCCAATTTCGAGATTTCTCGATCTCTTTGTTGAAGAAATTGATCATTTGTACTTTGTTGAGTTTGCATTTGCATTTGTGACTCCTGGATCACTTGCTTGGAATAGTTTTCAATCTTTTGAGTCTCTTCTTCTTGCAAGAGTAAGCCTTGATCCTGGCCGCCACCAGCATCTCTATTGAGTGGGTTATTGAAATTAACCCCACTTGTATCATTTAAATCATCATAGTCATCATCTCTCAAAAACTTTATGTAATTATTCTGAAGATTTCTAAAGATCAATGAAGATTCCTGAATCTTCAAGGCGTAGTTTTTCTTGAAATTTTCAATCATGGTGATTTCGTTGTCGGAATAATTCAAGTTAAGCCGCTGGTGGTTCTTCTGCAAGAATTCATACTTCTTTATCAACACGTAACTGTTCTCAAACTTCTTGGTGATTTCATAATTCAAATTCTCAATCTTGCTCTCAACCGGCGGCTTATCACTGGCACTGGTAATCAACAATTTCTTGTAAAGTCCGTTCAATTGTGACGTCTTGGACTTTATCACTTGTAAGTTTTCATCGATCTGCTCGGAAATGTCGAATATTGATGGAGCTATCGGCTGCATTTCTATGCTCTCCTCATTATCTCTATAACGAACTTTATCAGATCCACCTTTACGTCGGCCAATCAA
Organism: Yamadazyma atmosphaerica; assembly: GCA_030574775.1. NCBI lineage: Eukaryota > Fungi > Ascomycota > Pichiomycetes > Serinales > Debaryomycetaceae > Yamadazyma > Yamadazyma atmosphaerica. The sequence goes on along the minus strand of JAJMFQ010000005.1, from coordinate 113,999 downwards.
TTCATGTTCTTCTTCGGCCAAATTGTCAAACCGGGAACCGGATAGTTCTGTTTCTCGGGGGATGGTTCGTCTATATGACAAGTACAAGTTGGTTCGGTCTCTAAACATATTGGTGTCAGTTGAGTTGGTTTAACTTGAGTTGGTGATGCTGGAGATTTGTTGTTCTTGCCGCGCAGTAAGGAGAGATCCGTGATGACAGAATACTCCAATGCTCTATTATTATAACTGCTCTAAACGTATTCTACATGTCTGAACAATTCTACATGTCTGAACGACTCTACATGTCTGAAGACTCTAAATCATTCTACACATCTGAACGTAGCTCTGATTTGAAATGTAACCCTGAATATATATATTCTACTAATGATTCTATCTACTTCTTCTCCTTTTTTTTATTCAAAAAGCTCAAATTATGAAGACTCAAGGAAGAACTCGATCTTAATGGAGGGTTCGTCCCCAATGCAGCATTTCTATTGGTAGCACTATTCGACGGCTGTGCAAGACTTGAAGGAGATAACGTCTGATGAACCGGAGATGATGAAAGAGCTATATCAGCAGAATTAGGACTATTATTATAGGACCGGTTGATACCTATTTGACTATGATGCGCTGGCACTGGAGACTGGGGTCCAGTATGTGACGGTGGAGCTGTGGAGACTTCATTCCCAGAAGAACTGGACGATGATGCTTGGATCTTATTAGCAGAAATCTTACTATTTGACATCAAATTAGACAAGTTTGATGATGAAGAGTTTCTGGTAAAAGAAGGAGAAGAATTGTTAGAACTTCTTAAATTGAATGAACTGGCTCCACGAGAAATCGGTGGCTTAGGGGTGTTGGTTCCACTACAGCCCACATAATCCTCATAATTCTTATTCGCTTCGTCTAAGTTGACATTGGATCCTGGCAATGGTGGTTCATAGACAGGAGAAAATCCGTTTTCATCAGCATCGGTCTTGATAGCTTCTCTGTAGGAAGGCACTTGCAACATTTCTGGAGAGTTCAAAACTGTTTCTGATTGGGTGCGGGATAAATGCATGGCAGGACTAGCAACTCCAGGAGACATTAATGGATAATTATTGGTACTGTTTCTGGCCGAAAGTATAGGTCTTCTGGCACTGGCATTAGGGTTTGAGTTCCCGAAATAATCATTTCCAGATTCTCCTTCAAGACTAAAAGTGGCCCGTTCACTAGAAGGAGTAGAATTACCTGTTTCTTGAGCTTGTCTTTGTAGACTCAATAGTCTCAAGTTTTCGTTCAATTGTACACTATCAATAGGAGACATACTGAACTCGTCTTGGACTCCACTGGAAGCCGATACGTCTCTGGAGTTAGGAGTTGAAGTTCCAGATTGATATGGAGAATCAATTGGCGACACATCAGACCATAATCTATCGTAGATATGCTGTTCATATAAGGGAGGAGCCACCAAGCCTGAAAATGAAGTGAAAGAAGAAGAATTCGAATTGGTGATGTTTCCATTAGTGTTGGCTTGATTATTCAAACTGGTACTACTTTGGCTTCTATCACCGGTGAATAAAACTTCTTCAGATTGAGAAGTTGGCTGATTAGTTTCAGAGCTGGAATCACCGTCATCATTACTGGCAGTCACTGATACAAATGGAGAAATGAATAATTGGATTGGTAAAGATGCCCTTAATTCTGAAACATGGCCATCAGGATTCACCAACCCTATAGCAAACTTTATCTTGTGACGTACTTTAATATTGGACATAATATCACAGTCTTGAGTACATTTAGATAAGCTTGGAGGAATTCGTAAGAAAGTGTCTATTTCCCATTTATCCATTTGAAACTCGGGATCATCATCTTGTGGTTTAGGAATGGTTTTAGACACAATAGTCCGTTCTCCATTATGTACTGGTGGAACGTATCCCATATACGAATAATATTCGACCAAATGGATCTTGGTTTCTCCCAACCGTAACCCTTTTAATAACGGAACAAGCATCAAACTAATAGGAGTCCCTGAACCTATAGCAATGGCTTTGGACGGAACATTCAAGGAATATTCGACTTTTTTGGGCCAGGTGTTATCCACGGCCACCGTTTCAGAAAGTTCAACTGCATCGGTAGTTAAGGTCCTTACTACACGCATGTGTTTCTTAGCAGTCATCACATTATGGAACTTACCTCTGTCAATAGTGGCTTCTAATTTATACACCACTGAAGCCCCAGGTAATCCTTCTACCGATTCAGGCATGCTTCCCGGTAAAATGGCTGAAAACGGAAACTCATAATTTCCTTGTACTAGCACATGATTATTGTTTTTCAAGTTGGAAGAACTGCTGGAATATTGAGACAAGTTGGTGGTGGAGTTACTGGGAGAATGCTTTAAACTGCTTAGATTGTTAGAAGACTTTGTTCTAAAATGGCCCAATGATTTCAAAGATGTGGTGGAGTTATTTTTAGATGAGCTGATAGGATGCTGGCTGGAGCTGGAGTTATCATAAAGATTATTTAAATACTTGTTGATTTCCATATTGTCCCAAGTATGCTCATAGACTTTACGCTCATGACGGATGTTTTTAGGGTAAGATCCCTTTTGAGTATTGATCAGATCAGACCAGTTTAATCTTAAAGTAGCGTATAATCGTAAACCAAGCTTCTTAATAGCAAGAGGTTCTTTCACCGACAATACGATCTTACCAGACAATAAGGCTGATCCAGCGTCTTCAGGAGGACCTTTCAACACCAATACGTCATGATCATGGTTTTTGAGTCTGATGTCGAAAAGCGAAGTTTGTTTGGAGTTATTTGAATGTTTCTTCGGCATGGCACTTGAACAACAGGAATCTTCTTACAAATATGACATTAAAAGGATATAAAAAGAAGAAATTTGTTGATGGGTTCAGTTGGTCCCTTGATGCTCAAAGAAAATCCTGAGAAAAAGAAACTGGAGACATTTTATTATAGGGGACGGCACAAGATGGGATATGTAATGTTTAGTATGGGGGTATGATGTATGTTAGAGAAAAGGCAATAGGGCTGCTATGAGCTGGGTAATGTCGATAGTGCTGGAGATTATAGAGTAGACCCAAAATTTGTACCGTGTCAGTAGACAAATGGTACTTAAAGCAGGGAATCTTATCTCTGGTGTCGTCCGGTGATCTTTGCGACATTATCTTGTTCGGAAAATCTCTGTATTGGCCGGAAAAATATCCTTGATAGACATGCTCCGTGGCCAGTTGTGGCACTGTAGTTTGATTGGCTGATAGTATCGAGGTCTAGGGGGATATTGTTTGTAGTTAGTATATGGGTCTAGAATGATAAATGGGCCCGGCAGGTTGATTAGAGATACTTGTTAGAGATACTATTTATAGCATTGTTAGATAGTTGATTAGAGATGGTATTGGAATTGTTAGACACTTGCTGTAGTTGTTAGATGCTTGTTATAGCTGATTAGGGATACTAGTTATAGCTGTCAGAAATACTTGTTAGTTATTAGAAACACTTGTTATAGTCGTTGCAAATACTTGTTATAATTGATAGATTCTATTTCCAAATGTTAGGTACTAGTTACAACCGTTAGGTACTATTCCAGTTGTCAAATACTACTTAGCTGATCATTACTGTTAAGTAACAAGGTAATGGACCATATTTGACATATACAACACCCGTTGAAAGTCGCAACGAGAGCCAGATACAAGCGATCTGTTACAATTTCAACATACTAGCACCACCAGCTGATACCTACTCTGACACAATATGCTGATCACCCACAAAACATATACATATCAATTATACTGGTTGACTAAATGATACTCTGATGGCTGGGTTCCCTTAGCCGTCTAAACTTCTTTCATTTATACATTCTCGCGTGTTGTATTGTGTCTAAGTTATTGTTATCGTAAACCAGCGATTTTTGCAAAAATCGCAAACCAGGTACGCATATGCTGGTGAAACTGGTAGTAACTTAGCGACGATATGATGCTGGTTTTGTTTTAGCATAGATACTGAGACGAGGGTATTGACGAGGTTGTCAAGGATGACAGGTTGCAAGTTTACTCTAACATCGTTACGACTGATGCTGGCAAGTGTAGTGTAGAGAATTAATATTATTGCACAAGAAGAGAATATGGACATATAGGTTATATGAAGATGTATGAAGTTGTACATACATGTATAGGACACATAGCTATATGAAGATGTATGTACAAGTATGTACAAGTATGTATATGTATGTACATGTATGTACATATATAAACATGTATAAACATACATGAACATATGTCAACATCAAACTATCACGTAAGCAGGTTTATCTTAAGCCCTCATACCAAACACTATTTTCCATTAAAGCCACCTACAAACATTCCCCAGACATAAGGTTAATCGTAACTTAAAATCACTATTCAACAAAAGCCTACTCAGTTGTAACTCGTATTCCAGATAAGTAACACGGCGCGCGCGCCCAAAAGCGCTGGTTTAGGACTTTCAGCCAGCCTTCAATTACTGCAAAATGTTTCTCCAGTGACATGCAACAGCAAAACGCTGGCAAACCCCCTAAAGTCGTAAAAAAACAGTATAATTCTAGACTCAGAGCCAGAAATTCTTTGTTTCGGTCTACACATTAGACAGCCAGATCTGTCAGACGAGATTGTTACCCAGGCTTCTTCTTCCGGGGTTATATTTTTCTGGCTGGTATTGCCTAATTATAATTTAAGTTAAGTGTTAAACACCAAACTGTTGTCACCTTATATATATCTGCCACTTGTGCCTGAAAAATTATTCTATATTTTTTTTTCTTTTTCCCTTGCCATTTCATCAGTGTTCAGGGATAATTTGTCCTCCAAGTGTCGAACAGTTTTTTGAATTTTCATCATCTTGTTACTTTAAACCGGCACCAGTTCGAAGTTCCAGAAGTAACGTTACTCCATTTACTTTACTCAAGTTGTGCCTGATTCCATTCCTGAAGACAACAGACTCTTCTTTGGTTTTTGCTATTGTTGCTATTGAACTTTTCATCACCTGTAGGAATCATTCATTTGAAACGTCTTCAGGCCAAATTCAATCCAGCATCTCACCCTAGTCTATCTTTAATATTCATGTATTAATATTTGTTTCATTTCCGATTATAATAGTTTTATTTAATTTTTTTTTTGCATTATCAGTCATAACTAGCATTGCATTTTTCAAATGATGGAATCCTGTTTCAATCCTACCAGACCGTTGCAGAGATGTTCCAGTGATGAAAACAACAGAATTTATGACTTTTCCCCTGAAAACGTGCTGTCCGAATTGCTGGAGTTGGATAGTATCGATGACTCCAGAAACTTGAAAAAGGTCAAGTCAATAAGAAACTTCCATGAATCCCATAATACAAAATTCAATGTTCCCAGAAAATCTTCCGTCAAAAGGAGGAACAGAAAACCAGTCATCAAGTTGTCAAGCCTTGAGCTGCCTGAATTCGCCCCAAGTCAATACCATTCTACCTTGCCATTTTCAGATACAGAATTTTCTTTCACGTCCACTTCTGATTCAGATATGGATTTGGAATCTTTGCCAGATTTGGTGGATGATAATAACACCCCTATATCGTCGCCAAAGCATCCAGTAACTCCAAGTGATACCTTTTTGGATCCACCCGGAAGAATCTTTGAAAACTTTGAGAAATCCACCAAGAAGAATAAAGTACAACTCAAGTTGCAAGAGCAACTAGAATCATCCTCCATAATTGAATCCCAGCAAGAGGTTTCATATAGATCACCCTCCATATTTGAAATTCCAGAAATAGTTCATAAAATAATCGAATTTGCATCTATCCAAAACGACAATTCCCCTAAAGAAGTCACTCCTATGAGAAGAAGACCATTATCATTCAAGCACGCTCTATTGATCCACGGAAATAAGGAACTAGCCAAAAGGTCAATGGAAGACATATCAAGTTGTACGCTGCAGAAGCGCTGTAATGTCCTTTACAATTGCTTAAGTGTCAATAGATTATTCAACGCAATTGCCAATGAGATTTTATCAAAGAAATTCTACTTCAATGATGAATATAAGCTTGCAAGGTTTTTGGAATCCCAGCATGTCAGCTTTAAGCCAACAGAATTCAAATTACATAAACTATTCAATTTGAGAACCCATGATCTCGAATGTTTATTCCCCAAGTTTAATGTTCTGAACTTGCAGACCATAGAAGTGTTTATGTGCCCTCGGTTCCTCCCTCCAGAAGAATTCTATCACAATGGACACAATATCAAGAAGATAGTTATTTCTGGATCCAAAATATTAGATGACAACTACTTGATGATGATTGGTAAGAAATGTCCTAACCTAGAGGTATTAGACATCAGAGGCTGTGAATTGGTCACTGATGCCGGCGTATATCATTTAGGAAAAAATTGTACTAAGCTTACCTCCATAAACTTGGGAAGGAAAGTACGAGGACACTTGATCACTGATGCTGGAGTACACAAATTAATTACCAACAATAAGAATTTGGTTACTGTAGGTTTAGCAGGATGCTATATAACCGATAAAACCATTTGGGATTTGACTATCAATAACAGTACTAGTCTTGAAAGGTTGTCCATAAATAATTGTCCTTTCGTCACCAACCAATCCATTCCCTTAGTGCTACATGCTGACTACCTTCCGAACTTGAACGTGTTAGAAATCAGATTCACCAAAATCGATAACCTTAAATCGATAATTGAGTTCAAAAGACGCCAGGAATTCAAAGGCATTTCCATTTTAATAGAACTCTGTGAGTCTTTGTGCTTAAAAATGCGACAGCAAGAAGTGGAGATGGATAAGATAATCAGCCAGCGAATCTTCAACGATATTCAAGACTGGGCCAATGATGAGAACGATGGTGATTCCTGCTATCATAGCTTATTATCTTCCCGGTCGGTCTCCATCTAAATCTTGTAGAATATCTGTAGAATAATAAACACATCCAAACTAATTGCTGCAACAATTTTGCAACTTCTTGTGCCCGTACCATTTTGCAATCGATGTCGCATTTTTCCATTCGCGGGAAGAAACGTAAACAGCTCATTAAATACAACAAATAAACTCCCGGCTATTTATAACTATCAATTCCCCAACAAACAGAGTATTAGCACCGGTTCCTGGCGCTATATCATACAGCGAAGAGTCGAAAGAAACTGTAGTTGGCTTGCATAATATAATTCCGGCAATTCCCGTGGAATCCGCATCCTTATTCTAGTATAATCGGGCCGATTTGACATGGCCGATCCAGGGTCTCGGATCCGATTGGATCGAAAACCGTCAAGGTTAGACTTGATAGATAACTCCACATTAACTTCGTTACCGTTTGCGCCACCATTGAAGACCAATAAAAGATCAAAATGTCATTTGGGCACCCGGTCAAAGTCCACTCCTAATATCCACCAGGCAGCTGACGGGTCAGGGTATCGGGAAACTATTCCTAAGGAACTACCTAAAGACTTTTTATCTCGAGATTTAACTATTGAAGACGTTAGTTTCACCTCCATCGACACTTTAACCACCCATAACGTGACTGCTGAAATAGACGAAAGTTTTGAAGATAATGAAGAACCGATTATTTTAGTAGAGGATTATATGAATATGAATGAGGGAGACAATATGGCCGGAGATAGCACCCCAGAGCCCGGCCTGGAAGATTATAGAGCCGACAAGAGTTCTGATTATAATAATAACCCATCCAATAACACTACCAATAGCATCGAGGGTCCTAAAATGAAGGCCCGTCAATTATTCCGACAAAAGTCTTTGGCTACATTTAAACAAAGATTAAATGTCGAAAATCGAAATAAGCGAAAGATTTCAGGTGAAAGTAACGGAACTGAAAATCTAGAAGAGATATTTGGCATTCTTCCTGGAAAAGATCAATTGAAACATTGCGACATTTGTGACAAGCCCTTATATGAGATCAGCTCAGTCATAAATAACAAAAGAGCAAAAGTCACTAATTCCCGGCACGGCAATGATTTCAAGAATCCTCAGTTGAACAATATCTTTAATGAGTTTATCTGTTTTGACTGTATCGAGATATATGAAGAGTTTTTGAACGAATTATATAATACTGAGCTAACCAGTGAAGCTCCAGAAGGGTCTATAAATGATTACTCCCACTCCGTGTCCACAGGCTTACTGGAACTGAAGAACTTAAAACTTCTCAATATGTTTAAAACTATACAACTTCGGTCCATGAATAGTTTCCCCAACAATTTGGTGGACCAGTTGAAGTTTCTCAACTCCAATACCATCAGTCAATCCAACGGCATGTCTGAACTCAAATGGTTAAAGACTCTACAAAGTAAGTTGCGGTGGAGATGGAGATTGAATGGTCTCTTACCCTCTTTTAGGAAACCTTCTTCTACTGTACATAGACCTTAGTCACGATTAATGCATACCATATCCAATGTCGTCAACCGTTTTTGATGAGGTTGTTCCGCGCGACATTTTCATTCTCATAGTTTATAAGCTCGAACAAGTTGAGTTCTGATTCTTGACTCCACGAATATGAAACCATCTTTAATAAGGAACAAGCTTGGACCAACGCTATCATTAGAAGAGTTCCTTTTCCGACTGCAAGTGAAAGGTATTTATAGACAAATCACCAGAGCCGTTTACAAGCATCACGAACGGCATGAGTTGATGGGGTACTTACGAGATGAGTTCAAGTTGAATAAGAATCATGATTTGAATTACCGCAAGTTTTTATTGAATCAAGGCATTGGTAGAATCAACGATATGGCCAATGTAATGGGACTTAGTTTGAATTTGTAGCATTTTGAGTATGGATTTTGAGTGTGGCATTTTGAGTATGGATTTTGATGGCATTTTGATGGCATTTTACGTGTGGCCCTAGCTGTATCGTCTACTCAGCAGAAACTGTAAATAGTGTAATAGAAGACAATTTGGTTTATTGTATTATGCCTATAAATATTTGTGATCTATTTCTTATAATGTATGTACGAAGATCTGACTAATGAGCCGTGGAATTTGTCAACGCAATCTTCAATAAGGTCCTGCTTTATATCGAGTTCCAACTCTGACGACGGGAAACAGGATTTATATTCGTCAAGTTGTTCCAATTGACTTACCTTGAACGAATCAGTGATTTCATTGGACAAGCTTTTAGCCAACACAAGGTAGTTTTTGTAAGTGTTCTGGTGTGCATTGATGAACAGAATCAACTGAAGTAGTTGAATCAACTCATAGTTCAATTCCCAGGATATAAAGCTCTTCGTCAACGGCACTTTAGCAAATTTCAAGTTCTTCATCAAATAATTGTTACAAGAATCAAATTCAGACTTGTTCAAGGAGTTGTTCAATTTAAACAAAGTGCCATAGATTTTGAAGAGCCAATTATTGAATTTGGCTGGTCCTTCAGGGAACGAAGCATTGTCCATAGCCAATAGCTTGTTGTAGCTTTTGAAAAAACCGTCATTATATTTCATTATCAACAATTCTTTATTAAAGTCGAGTTTTAATAAAGACTCATTTACAGTGGGGAACCGGCCCATGAAGTTATCAATAAACGCTCTGGTGAATCCCAAATTCTTCCACAATATCTGATAGTCTCTATTATCATAGAATTTATGATTCATGACACTGTTAGGATTTGTACTACCCAATGGAGTGAAAATCTTCCCCGCAGCTTCGGAAAACTTGGTCTGGAAGAATTGATAATAGCCTTTATCGTTGGAAATCTTGATCAACTTGAAAATCTCAAGAATTAATTGATTATACTGGATCGAATTCATAAACTTCTGGTTGAAACCTAAAAAGTTCTCAATCTTGTTATAAACCTGTTCATTGAATCCTCTAAGAATATCACTTGGAGCGTCAGACTCATAGGTTAAATAAAATCTGTAAATATTTACAAGGTACTGCAAGTTATTCTTACTGGGATTCAATTGGGAGATATTGTTGATGATGAAATGTCCCAATGAATCATTTTGGAACATTCTTATCTTCAATTTGTCATAGATTTGAAACACTTCATCGTTGATATTCAAATACCCCAAGAGTTGCATTAACCATAAGTTAACTTCAAAGTCCAAGGGGTCTTTGGAGATAAGGTACTTCAATTGTAAGATCAGTTTCATGATATTCTTGGTACTGAAATCTTGTTGTAAAGAAGAAATAATGTTAATCAACATTAATTGATTCCCCACATAGAAATCAGTTTCTGATTTGGATTCGGGATTAGTCAACGAAAGGAATTTATTATAAATCTTGTAGTTTTCAGCAAAATACTGAGGATTGTTTGAAGACTTTCCGAAATAATGCAATAATTTTTGATTTACCACTAATGTCGTCAAAGTCTTGAGATTCATATTGCTCGCATCGTCACTTTCTAACAATTTTCTAGTACTCCTAGACAATGCATCCAACAACTTGGTTCTACAAGAAGTCAATAATTCAGCATCTAGACTCGACAGCTCCGAGTTGGAGTCAATGGGATGATAGTTTTTAAGGTCGTGGAAACAACACAATTTAGTACCAAACTTGGCATAATAATCCATATTATATTTCACGAACTTTTCATGATTATAAACCTGACACAACTCAATCAAAGCTAACTGTGAGTTTCTAGACCACGGGTATGCTGAAATCTTTTCTTCAACAACTTCAAATGCAACCAGTTCCTTATAATTAGCTGTAATGAATAATTTCCAAGTATTGAAATCATTGAACTTATCTTCAAATAAATACTTTTCTGTGACAGCTAGAAGCCTAGAGTAATCTTCTTGGGTCTTCAACCCTTGTAAATATAACAATTTACAATCCAAGTCCAATGGCTGGTTATGGGTCTTGGTGAAAGTCTCGATTACCTCTATGGCCTTGGGCCAGTCTCTTCCCAGCAAAAGTTTGATAAACACAAATAATTCTTGGGTGGTGTCTGGTAGCAAGTCCTGGACCATCTTGAACCCTATTTGCAAGAACAAACCGTACTGTTTTGGATCATCGGCTAAAGAATCAGCTAACAAGTAATTAGTGAACCCACTCCAGAACTTATATTTCCGGACCAGAGGATTCAATTTCGATAACTGAGTGCTTGACTTTTGTAAACTTCGAAGATTATGGGCTTTTAAGGAATTTTCAAACCATTGGCTTACTAATGGTTCACAATTATTGGGGAAGCGTTTAATGATATTCTCATAGATCTGATTCGATTCTTTTTCCTTTCCTTGTTCAGAATAGATTTTGTATAATAAATCTGTTGTTCTTGGATCATTAGGACATTTAGATAAAAGTGTATTACATTCTTCTAAACTCTGTTGGATATTCCCCTGGCAATATAATAGATAATTATTCAAGGCCCAATAGTAGCTCTGATTTGGATTTTTCAGCTGCTTTAGTTTAATCAATGATTTTGCATAAGTGAACGATTTCTGTTCTATGGCATCGAGAATCTGCTGGTCTTGTTGCATGGCGACGTCACTAGTAGCAAACGAAGACGGGGTATTGTGACAACGGTGTTGATACAGAAATCAGAATTTAACCGATGTTGAAATTTTCTCAAATTATGCGCAGCATAAGCAAAAGAACATCACCAAGAGAGGAAGAATCAACCAAACTAATAGTAGAGACATCGTAATAAAATAGAGTAATAACCAATGTATCCCTAGCTTTAATCCCAAGCCTTTGGTTAAGATATTACGGAGAAATAAATTAACTCCATTAAGGGATCTGATTTAGTCTATGCAAGTTTTTTGAATTTTGATTACTATGAAGAAGTAATAAAACCTTCGAAATGCAAATGAAGAGAATGTGTACGCTGATATTTCAACCAAACAATCCTTTATTTGGAAGATATGTCAAGGTAAACATGAGAATGATTAAGAATGAAGAAAGAGTTAAGAATAAGAGATTGAATATTTCCTCAAACTTTTTTGTCGATGAGAGAGATGATGAAAGGACACGACTTTTAACGGTCTTAGCCATAATATGAGAAATGTTCATAATTTGCAACCTCTTTAATGACTAAATTAATTCACTCCGACTGGATTTCTGCTTATACTTCCCAATATAAAACTTCTAGCCACCGATTCAAACTCCACAATTAATTCACTAATAATTCTTATACGTTTTAAAAAAAATATTTCTCCTGCTTATCGGTGACGACGTACAGTCTTCCCAGTTGAGAATATACCAGTTGAGAATATACTAAACAATATTTCCCGAAACATACTCCAACAATTCACCATTCATCACCATAAACCCCTACACTTCTATACAATTAGCACTCAGAAACACCTCCCCAACAACCCTAGCATGTTTCTGCACCTTACCCATCATGTTGAAATAATTAGATCTCTACTGCCCCATCACAAAACGTATTCATCTACATCTCGCAGCACATTGTTTGATTTGCAGCCTAATCACTCCCCACCTTAACAAACCGTACAAGTTGCCAAACATATTGTTCATGATTTGTCAGTAGCCACAATTTGCTCCTGGTTAGATATCGATTAACCAATATCCAAGGATCCATTCTAGAATTGCTTTGGCTTGGCTGTCCTATGTACGGCATACAGCCTTATCTACAACTCTGTTTGCTTAAGGTCACTGGACAAGATATAATTAGAGAAACAGCAGGTCGCCATGAACTGCAACTAGTCTAAACATAGAAATCAGTGACTAATTATTCATACCTGTCAACTATGCTGTCAACCATTGCGTATTATCAGACCATATTCCACCAAACCATCTGATGAGATTCTTTGATGATTGTTTCTTTTTACTTGGTCACTCCGGGGAAGAAATATGGCGCCAGAATCTCCACCACGGCATTGTGCAGGATGCGCACCAACACAGTACCAAATTACTTCCATACCTGTGTATATGATACCGTTCTCCTGCACAAACCGCTAAGAAAAATTTAAGAAATATCTTGATAAGAACCTATGACCTTGGCCATATCAAATATGTTTGACTCTACAACTATAAATAGACAAGCAAATCCCGGGGATATGGTTCAATAATTACTGATAATTGACAAAATCAAATAAAATGTCGGACTTGAAAGAGAAAAGAGTTAATACCGACACCTCGTCGTTAACAAAGTTCACTACTAATGGTACTGATGAGTTCCAGCCCCATCGTATGTCTATAGAAAAGGTGGCAGCTGCTTTCAAAGTCGATATCTCTAATGGATATACTTCTACTCAAGCTGCCAATGCCTTGAAGGATTTCGGTGCCAACACTTTGGGTGAAGGTGATAAAGTGAGTTACACCAAGATATTGGCCCATCAAGTGTTCAATGCGATGATATTGGTGTTGACCATATCTATGGTAATTGCTTTGGCCATCAAAGACTGGATCTCTGGTGGGGTCATTGGTGCTGTCGTGGGGATTAATATAGGTGTTGGGTTTGTCCAGGAACTTAAGGCCGAGAAAACAATGGGTTCGTTAAGATCTTTATCTTCTCCTACCGCTAGAGTTACCAGAGATGGTGATGATACAACCATTCCTGCTGAAGAAGTTGTTCCTGGAGATATTGTTCATATTAAAGTGGGGGACACAATTCCTGCCGATTTGAGGTTGATTGACTGTATGAATTTGGAAACTGATGAAGCTTTATTAACTGGAGAATCTTTACCAGTAGCTAAGAATCATGAAGAAATATACTCTGATATGTCTGTACCAATTCCTGTGGGTGACAGATTGAATTTAGCTTATTCTTCCTCGGTAGTTGCCAAAGGTAGAGGTACTGGGATTGTGGTAGGAACCGGCTTGCAAACAGAAATCGGGAAAATTGCTAGTTCTTTAAGAACTGGTAACACTATGATTGCTAGAGTTGACAAGTCCAACGATAGAATTCCTAAGAAAAGAGAATATCCTAAAGCATGGCTGAAAACAGTTTATAATATGATTTGTAATGTTTTGGGGATCAATGTTGGGACTCCATTACAAAGAAAGTTATCATGGTTGGCGATATTCTTATTCTGGGTGGCAGTTCTTTTTGCTATCGTCGTTATGGCATCACAGAAAGGGTTTAAGGTCAATACTGAAGTAGCTATCTATGCGATTTGTGTGGCATTGTCCATGATTCCCTCGGCCTTGATTGTGGTGTTAACAATTACTATGGCTGTAGGAGCTCAAGTTATGGTTCAGAAGAATGTAATTGTTAGAAAATTGGACTCTTTAGAAGCCTTAGGGGGTATCAATGATATTTGTTCTGATAAAACCGGGACTTTGACTCAAGGAAGAATGATTGCTAAAAAAGTATGGGTGCCTAATATTGGGACTTATCAAGTGGATAATTCTAATGAAGCATTCAATCCAACTGTTGGAGATGTTACTTTTGCTAAACATTCTCCTTATTTTATTGCTGAAACCGATGAAGAAATCGATTTTAGACCTTTACCAGATGATAATAGCAGTTATTCTACTAATTTCACCAATTGGTTATTGACAGCTACCTTGGCCAATATTGCTTCTGTTCATCAATCCAAAGATGAAGAATCTGGAGAAATGGTTTGGAAAGGTCATGGTGATGCTACGGAAATTGCTATTCAAGTTTTCACCACCCGGTTGAACTTTGGAAGAGATGAAGTAGTTGAATCCGACAACTATAAGCATATTGCTGAATTCCCATTTGATTCTTCTATCAAGAGAATGTCTGCTATCTACAGCCAAGGTGATAACACTAAGGTGTACACCAAAGGGGCCGTAGAAAGAGTATTGGGATGTTGTAGCCATTGGTTGGGCCATAATAAAGATGAATTAAAATCTTCTGATTCTGATTATGATTCACAAGATGTCAAACCTTTGACGGAGGAAGACAAGAAATTCATTGAAGATAACATGAACAGTTTATCCACTCAAGGATTAAGAGTTTTGGCCTTTGCTACTAAAGATATTACCAATGATTCTATTGATACTAGTAATAGAGAACAAGTAGAATCTGGATTAATCTTCCAAGGATTAATTGGTATTTATGATCCTCCAAGAACCGAGACCGCTGCTTCTGTTAAGGCATGTCATAGAGCAGGTATTAATGTTCATATGTTAACTGGAGATCATCCTGGAACCGCCAAGGCTATTGCTCAAGAAGTAGGAATCATTCCACGGAACTTGTACCATTATTCAGAAGATATTGTCAAGTCCATGTGTATGACCGCCAATGAATTTGATGGCTTGACTGATGAAGAGATTGATAAATTGCCAGTGTTACCTTTGGTTATTGCCAGGTGTGCTCCTCAAACCAAAGTTAGAATGATAGAGGCATTGCACCGCCGGAAGAAATTCTGTGCTATGACTGGTGATGGGGTCAATGATTCTCCATCTTTGAAGAAAGCCGATGTGGGGATTGCCATGGGATTAAATGGTTCCGACGTGGCCAAGGATGCTTCGGACATTGTGTTAACCGACGATAACTTTGCTTCTATTTTGAACGCGATTGAGGAAGGAAGAAGAATGGCTGCGAACATTCAAAAGTTTGTGTTGCAATTATTGTCTGAGAATGTGGCCCAAGCGTTTTATTTGATGATTGGGTTGGCTTTCATTGATGAAACTGGGTTTTCTGTGTTTCCTTTATCACCAGTAGAAGTGTTGTGGATTTTAGTGGTTACTTCATGTTTCCCAGCTATGGGGTTGGGACAAGAAAAGGCTGCTGAAGACATTTTAACTGTTCCACCTAGCAGTTCGATTTTCACTAAGGAAGTCATCATCGATATGTTGGCTTATGGATTCTGGATGGCCGTATCCTGTTTATTATGTTTCGTGGTGATTGTATTTGGTAAAGGTAATGGAGACTTGGGAGAGAACTGTAATGCTACCAATGCCGATGCCGATGTCTGTGACTTGGTATTCAGAGGAAGGGCTGCTGCGTTTGCCAATATGACATGGTGTGCCTTGATCTTGTCTTGGGAATGTATTCATCCTACCAATTCATTATTCCATATGAGACAAGAGACTGATAATCCATGGTGGAAACAAACTGCTATTGATTTATGGGAAAACCAATTTTTATTCTGGTCGGTGATTGCCGGTACTGTAACTGTATTTCCAGTGGTTTATATTCCTGTTATCAATGATAAAGTGTTCTTACATAAGCCAATTGGCTACGAATGGGGTGTTGCAGTGGGGTTCTCCATTTGTTTCTGGATGGGAGCTGAATGTTGGAAATGGTTTAAGAGAATCTACAAGCGTAAAATCGCCACTAGAGTTCAAAATCCTGAATATGAGTTGGAGAGAAATGATCCGTTTAAGAGATATGCTTCGTTTTCAAGATCCAACACTATGGACCCAAGTCTTACGGTTGCGTAGATGTTGATAGTGCTGGTTCTTGAGCTTTCATACCTCAAGTGCTGGACCTTGCTTTATGGCAATTCTGTCATTTGACAAGATCTAACACTTATGGATTTATCTTTTGAGTGTTTTCATTTCTCTGTGTAGTGGATTATAGATGTAGTAATAGTTGGGTGAGGATGTTTTATAGGTGGAGCCAGGATTCAAGCGCGGGGTCTGGATGTGTTATACGCGCGGTGTCAGGATGTTATTTGTAGATATTGACAAATTGTGATAGACAGATAAAAGAAGTGTAAAAGTAATGCAATAAATGAAATGATTATAAACGTAAAACTTTATATTCTCTATCAAAAATCTATAATATCATCTTAACCATTGGTCTTTCACGGTATACTGCCCTCCAAGGTGCATAGAATTGCCAAAAAGTTGGATAGTTCCCCTCCCAGACTCTTTATCAATATCAATAATCGACACAGAAGTATTAAAGGGCACTTTCATATCGGCTTTAGTCAACCCAGGAGCTAACACAAACTTCTTTTCATCGTATAAATAATTGAAAAAATTGATTAAAACCCCTCCATGAGTACAAACCCCTACGTTAGTATAGTCTTCAGCAACACCATCCTTAATAATGGCATTGAATTCTTCTTCTACCCGTTTAATCAAATCTGAAAGCTTCTCACCCATATTTCTAAACTCTTCTCCATATTTGGCCAATGCATCCTTCATATATAATCCTTGTGCTACCCCCATCTCCCGTTCCCGGAGATTAGTAGTAGTAGCAATAGTCACGGGCTTTGACTGCTGTGCTACTATTTCCTTCGACGTGTTCACACATCTAACTAAATCCGAGGATACTACTTTATCAAATTGGATATCGCGTAAATGTGCTGCTAATTGTTGAGCTTGTGAAAGCCCTTTGGCGTTGATATCAACATCTATATGACCCTGAAGGATCTTCTTGACATTATGGTCCGTCTGGCCATGTCTTATAAAGAATAACCGAAGGGTTTTCTGGTCTTTATTCTGCAGGTATTCCACCGTCATTGTAGTTGAAGATGAAATTTAAATTTTGCGGTAATGATAAGAAATGCGAAAGTCTAAGCTAGATTGTTAATGAGGAACACTATTAGTTCATTAGCTTCACAGTACTAGTTGATTATGATTGTAGATTAAGTATATAGGAAATCAAAGATCTAACTTTTTTATTTCATGCTTTATTTGTTCAAGGGTATCTTTTTTGATCTTGTATCCATGAATATCAGCATTTGGATACTGTCCAGATTGGACATCTTGTTTGTAAGATATTAAAGATTCAACAGCGGTCTCATAGACATTAGTATATTCTTTAACAAACTTCGACTTGACGGAATCTTTAGGACCATTCATGCCTAGTAAGTCAGCCATCACCAACACTTGACCAGAACACGAGGGACCTGCCCCAATCCCAATTGTAGGTATCGATAACTTTTCGGTGATAAGACTAGCAAGTTTATTGGGAATGCATTCTAAAACAATAGAGAATACTCCTGCTTGTTGAAGCTTCAAACAATCTTGAACAATCTTAAGGGCTCCTTCAACTGTATTTCCTTGTAGTTTGAACCCACTTAAGGTATTATGACGTTGAGGTGTTAATCCTACATGACCCATTACTGGCACACCGGCATTTACAATTCTCGATACCGTGGGCACAATCTCGGCTCCTCCTTCCAATTTGATTCCTTGGACTTTTCCTAGTTTGATCATATTGATAGCTGTTTGCAATGCCTGATCACCGGAGATTTCATAACTTCCAAACGGTAAATCAGCGATTAATAAAGATTTGGAATTTCCTCGAGAAACTGATTTCACATGGAACATGAATTCTTCAAAGCTAATCTCATTGGTATCTGGGTACCCCAATGCCACCATAGCAAGAGAATCCCCCACGAGGTTTATATCTATGCCAGCCTTTTCCACGAATTTGGCAGTGATGAAGTCATGACTGGTGATCATGGAAATGGGGGTTTTATTGTGATATAGTTGATTTATATCAGCGATGGTATTTCTAGTGATTTCATGCTTAAAAGACAGATTGGTTCGGAGGGAATGGCTAATGAACCGTTTGGCAGCACGAAACTGGAACATAGTTGAATGTGTTTTTACAGGATATGGGCACAGTTGAAAAAAACAATCCCAACAGTTTGGCACTAAGTTTGATTAGAATCAAGTCGTATAGGATATTGAAAAGTTTGGGGTATTCGCATCTCATCACTTATACGAGTGGTAGGGCCACATCGTCATACAAACCTCGGATCAGGCATGGAATCAACGGAAGTCCCAATCGACTATGTAACAACTAGATAGAGTAGAGATCCATACTTGACCATTGGTTCAGGATCTTATTCATACTATTTTGATCAGAATTGCCCTATTAGCGGAAATACGGGAATTTATCCGGAGTTAGGTCCGCGCTGGGAAATGAGTCTTATCCTCAGCAATTAAATATTACTTTATTATCTTCACTCCTATAACAACTAATTCCACTACTAACAATGGTCACTATCGACAAATCTTTTGTGATGAATCACACATGTATTCGTGTTAAAGACCCTAAGGTGTCAATGGAATTTTACAGTACCAACTTTGGGCTCTCCAATATCAAGGAATTGCACTTTGACGGATTCTCGTTGTATATGATGAACTACGACACTCCAGATGTTCAAGGGAAACCTTGGGCCAGCAGAGAAGGGGTTTTAGAGTTGTGCCATAATCATGGAACTGAAAATGATGACTCGTTCACTGCCAATAACGGCAATGGAACCGAGTTCAGAGGCTTTGGTCATATCTGTGTTTCAGTAGACAACATTGAAGCTTGTGAAGCAAAGTTATTGGCAAACAATGTCAAGTTCCAAAAGAAGTTGTCTGATGGGAGACAAAAGAATATTGCGTTCGTTTTAGATCCTGATGGATACTGGGTTGAATTAATTGAACATGGGACTGGTAAAGTAGCTGCCAAAACTGAACAATCTACTTACAAGCTTAACCATTCAATGATTAGAGTCAAGGATCCCAAAAAGTCATTAGATTTTTATAGAAACAAATTGGGTATGAAGCTTTTCTCCAAATCTGTCCACGAAGGAGCCAAATTCACCTTATATTTCTTGGGGTACAACCACGACGACCTGTTTGTGGAAGAAACTATGGATAATCAAGCCAAGGCTAGTAGACAATCTATCGTTGAGTTGACCCACAATTGGGGCACGGAAGATGATCCCGCGTTTAGTTATCACAACGGTAACTCCACCGAAAACGGTGCTATTGCTGGATTTGGACATCTCTGTGTTACTTGTGATGATGGTGGTAAATTCTGCTCTGAGTTGGAAGCCGAATTTGGAGATGAATTAGATTGGTCTGTTAAATGGGGAAAAGCCAATTTATCCAAGGAATTGGCATTTATTAGAGACCCCGACGGATATTCGGTTGAAATCATTTCAGGACTGTTCGAGGCAGCCAAGTTATAATATATACATTACATAGCTGGTGATGATTATTACGTAAGTAGTCGATCAAACTGTGTTAGTAATATAAAATATATATACCATTCACTCCGCGCCACTTCTCACAACTGAGGGCAAAAGTATAAATGGCAATGGATCCGCTCACTTTGATTGTAGCAACTGGATTTATAATTTATATGATAAATATCATCAAACAACGGTTTTTTAGCACAATGGCATCTCCTCAAATTAAACAAGAAGTCGAATCCATGATCAAGAACTACCCGGTTTTCGTGGCCTCTAAGAGTTACTGTCCTTACTGTAAAGCTACCAAAGGCACTTTGAAGCCTATTACTAATAAGGCCCATATCATTGAGTTGGACGAAATGGCCAATGGTGATGAAATCCAACAAGCTTTGTTCGAAATCTCTGGCCAAAGAACCGTGCCTAATGTTTTTATTGGTGGTGAACATATTGGTGGAAACAGTGATGTCCAAGCTTTACATTCTAAGGATCAATTAGAGCCAAAGATTAAAGCTGTTTTATAGGTTAGATAAACATTTGTAGAATAAATATGAATTTGTGTCTTATATACTCGTGTAGCTTGATATGTGCTACTCTATACTGTCTTATACTCTACAATGTCGTGAACTATGGCTGCAATGTCTTTGGCTGTCGTATTTGACTCCATCATTGGTTTCTGTGTATTAGCGTTCTTCTCGCGGTGAAATTTTTTATGTATAATTCAAGTTGAATAATGTCAGATATAGGGTTCCAGGTACGGCAAGCAGTGCCGGCAATCGACCCGGTGGTGGCTGACTATGCTGTTGGATATATCCAGCATGTCTCTAGTGCTACCGAAGATAGTGTGACCAGTCAGCAGTTGGATATTACTGGCGAGATCAAATACATCAATGAGCTTCTAATCAACGCTGGTGGACTGAACGAAAAGGTCCAGGCCTTGACCGACAAGGTGATTCAGGACTTGACTCAGAAGTTGAAAGACAACTTGGCCAAGTTGGAAGTGACTGGTGATACGTCTAAAAGATTATTGGATATTAATTTATTGAATAAGAATAATAGCAAGAGAGATATTAACAGTTCCTTAGCGTTACTAAATGCTTCTAATGACATCGAACATACTGGTAAGCAAGTGGAGAGTAGAGTGGATAAGAAGAAGTTGGAGAAACAAGAACGGAAAATCGCCAAAAAAGTGGCTAAGAGAAATAATCAATTTGTTAAATATGAAGCTTCTAAATTGATTAATGATAGTACCAACCAAGATTATGATTCCTTTTACTTGGAAATCAATCCTTTGGACTTGGGTGCTGGTGCTGGTAAATCCAAGGATATAAAAATTGAGAATTTCGATTTATTTGTTGGAGACGCTCAGAGAATATTATCTGAGGCCACTTTGACGTTGTCATACGGAAGACGGTACGGTTTAGTAGGGCAGAATGGTATTGGTAAGTCTACTTTGTTAAGGGCATTGTCAAGAAGAGAATTGAATATCCCAAAACATATCACCATTTTGCATGTTGAGCAAGAAATCAGAGGAGATGATACCCCTGCTATACAGAGTGTTTTAGATGCTGATGTATGGAGAAAGTCTCTTCTTCAAGAAGAAGCCAAGATCAATGAAAGAATCTCGGAAATCGAGAAATTAAAAGGGGAGTTTGAAGAGGAAAGTCAAGAAGTGAAAAAATTGGATAATGAAAGAGACGACTTGGAAAATCATTTATTGTCGGTATCTGAAAAATTGGACGATATGGAAAGCGATAAAGCCGAGAGTAAGGCTGCTGCCATTTTGCATGGGTTAGGTTTCACTACCAAGACTCAGGGCTTGCCTACTAAAAGCTTCTCCGGGGGTTGGAGAATGAGATTATCATTGGCCAGAGCTTTATTCTGTCAACCAGATTTATTATTACTAGATGAACCTTCCAATATGTTGGATGTTCCTTCCATCACGTACTTGGCCAATTACTTACAAACTTACGAGGGGACAGTGTTGGTAGTATCGCACGATAGAGCCTTTTTGAACGAAGTGGCTACCGATATAATACACCAACATTCTGAAAGATTGGATTACTATAGAAATTCCAACTTCGATTCGTTTTATGCTACTAGAGAAGAAAGAATCAAGAACCAAAGAAGAGAATATGAAAGTCAAATGGCTCATCGTCAACATTTACAAAGTTTCATTGATAGGTTCAGATATAATGCTGCTAGAGCTGCTGAAGCACAATCGAGAATTAAAAAATTGGAAAAATTGCCAGTTTTAGAACCTCCAGAAGACGACAAGGTGGTGACCTTCAAATTTCCCGACCCAGATTCCATCTCACCTCCTATATTGCAATTACAAGAAGTTACTTTTGGCTATAATCCAGATGATATATTATTGAAAAATGTCGATTTCGATGTTCAAATGGATTCCAGAATTGCCTTAGTAGGTGGTAACGGGACTGGTAAAACTACGTTACTTAAGTTAATCTTAGGTAACTTAGAGCCAATGCAAGGACAAGTAAATAGAAATGGAAGATTAAGAATAGGGTACTTTGCCCAACATCATGTTGATTCCATGGATCTTAATTTAAGTGCTGTCAGTTGGATGTCTAAAACATACCCTGGGAAATCCGATGAAGAATATAGAAGACACTTGGGATCATTTGGAATCACTGGGCCCTTGGGATTACAGAAAATGGAATTATTATCAGGAGGTCAGAAATCCAGAGTGGCCTTTTCGGCGTTATGTTTAAACCAACCCCACATTTTGATTCTAGACGAACCTTCCAATCACTTGGATACTCAAGGGTTGGATGCTTTGGCCGATGCTTTGACCAATTTCAAGGGTGGTATCTTGATGGTATCGCATGATGTGTCTATCATAGATAAAGTCTGTAACGAGATTTGGGTGACTGAAGACCAAAAGGTCACCAAATTCCCTGGGGATATTAATGCTTATAAAAAGAGTATTTTGCAACAGGCAGATAAAGCAGGGGTTGTTAGAAGACATTGATGTATAGTTATGCAGATAATAGGTATAGTTATGCAGATCGTGACGTATAGTTATGCAGATGATATGTATAGTTAGTAGATACTGTTCGCATTAAGTAATTCGCAGCACTTTGATTATGCACATTTCATGCACATTTGTCTTCCATTTATATTTTTATTTGTGTTGATTGAACAGCGGTAGCCATGTTTAAATTCGGTAGGAAGGCCCGGATAGGAACGGGGTTGCTTCTATTCTATACATCATCTGAGATCTATCTTCATGTGAGAACCAAAGCTCTTATAAAAAGTCGAAAAAAAGAGTTTGAGGAAGCAGCAACCACGGATCAACACATTGATACTTCCAAGTTCAAGTCTGCTACGGTTGCAGGTATGTTCATCAATCCTTTTGAAGAGTATAGGCCCCAGACAGGATTCGAATTTGTACTTGTTCGAATATTGGAAATGATCGAAAGTTTTTACGGAAACAAGATTGAACTTCATGGTCATCTCCCGCAAGATGAGACTCATACGGTTGAAGATTATCTAAGAATCTACAAGCCAAATCTAGAGGCATTAAGACACAATTCGCTGATATTACAACAGTGTTTGAGAGACAAATCGTTTGGTGCCATTGAAAAGCCTACCAAGACCTCATGGGCTTCAATATTAGGAGCTTCGAAGTATCCGGCAATAAACCAACAATTGCTATTTACATGGTTAGGACAATCATGTTCATTAGTACAAATATCGGGAATAAACTTCTTAACCGATCCCATACTAAGCGACCATTTGATAACACCACATATCGGCCCCAAGAGGCTAAATAAATCACCCATGAATTTGAATGATATTCAATACGCTACTAATGACAAATTAGATTTCATTCTCGTATCGCATGATCACCCTGACCATTTAGAGAACGATTTGATAAAGAAATTCGGCAATAAATGTACTTGGATTGTTCCACTAGGATTAAAGAAGCTGTTGGCCAGAAAAGGAGTGTTCAATACTATAGAAATGGATTGGTGGGATACGGTCAATTTGAATCCTTATATAGACAAGAACAACAATTTGAAAGACCAATATGAGATTGTGTGCGTTCCTTCAATGCACTGGAGTGGCAGGTACGTGGTAGATGCTAATATTTCACTATGGGGATCGTTTATCTTGAGACAAAATGGAAAATCGATTCTATACCATGCTGGTGATACGGGATACCTGAAACCATTATTTGATATTATTGGCAAAAAGTATGGTCCCATAAAAATGTCCTTATTGCCCATTGGCCAATACTGCCCATCATGGCATCAAGCTCCTAGACATATTTCCCCCCAAGAATCATTGAAAGTATGTGAGCAAACGCACACCCAGTATATGATGGGGATCCACTGGGGAACCTTTAAGCTAAGTAGTGAGCCTATACTAGAGCCCAAGAACTTGCTAACAAAGCTATCTAAAGACCTACAGAAGTATGAATATTATAAGGCCCCTGAATTTGGCATGACCTACATGTATGATATTGATAAGAATATCGAGTATAAATTACACAATTAAGAACCAAATATACACACCACTATTTACAACTGGTTGATTTCGTCATTATTCATTTAGGTTATAAAGTGAGGCGATTCTTTGTCTTTGACTTAGCATCATAGCTTTCTGATAAGCTTGGAATTCGGAATCGGATCTTATCACCGATCCAATCGACATGAACAACCCGAAAGTTCCTACCGATCCCATGATATACTGACCCAAGGTTCTCATTACTCCATTAGGACCAGCTCCATTTTGTAGGATAGAAAACCCGCCGAATAAAACTCCCACACAAACACCCACGGTGGATCCCATTAAAGCACCCATCTTGAACTTATCGAAGTTGGAGGGCTGGTGTTGCACGTATCTCTGCTGTTGAACTGGAGGCATAGTGTGATGTAGCTTATAGTAATGATGGTCTCCATAGTAATAAAAATTTTCGAGATTTTGAGAGCGGGTGGACACGACTGCGCGCGCTCGCTAGGTTTCACCCAATGATAGCTTTACCCAGTCAACATAGATCAATAAGTCACAGCGTCACCATGGGATCTACTACGTCGAAACCTGATAATAAAGTGTTTACACCTCAGGCGCCTATTGACTTTAGTGCGTCGTTCTTGTCCCAGCTCGAAAACAGTCCCGAATCGGATTATTCCCGGGCTCAATACACTGAAAAATACATTCAAGATCGAGTTAGTCAAGAGTTGAAGAAACTCGAATCTCAAACAATTAAACAGTTCCAGCATACTACCAACGAAGCTCTTTTACCTAATGACGGACAGGAAAGACTATCTGTGCCATCATCCAATGAAAAAATCTTGCATTTGAAACAATTGATGCAAGAGAACATTGAGTTGACAAAGGTGGCTGTTTCTGATGATGTCAAGGCTGCCAGAGAGAAAGTAGTTTCTTGTTTGAAGGATAATAACGGGAAACCTTTAAACTGTTGGGATGAAGTCCAAGCCTTTAGACAATTGGCTAAGGATTTATAACGTTTATCCGTTGATTATTGTAGATACGATTAGTAAAGATAAATACATATTTATATATTAATTCAAAGACCATTGGCTTTGTAGACCAATAACAAAGCACTGGCACTTTCACCACCTCCAGCCAATTGCTCGATCTTATCTCTTGACACCTTGGAGATTTTTTCATCATTAAAGTGCCACCAGTTTTCATCATCTAAATTCAAATCTTCTTCGTCTTTGGAATAGCAGGTATAATGTCCACTATCAGCAGACGATCCGGCGTGGGCGACGACAGAGTTCAATTTATATACCGAGGAAGGGTTTTCAGACAATTCTGTGACTTTATTATTAATGTCATGTTGGGTTAATAACGAGTTGAAGTCGTCTTCGAATTTGGATTTGATGGACATTAATTTCATTTTTTCATCTTCTTCCTGTTGCATTGGATTTTCATGGCCATCTCTCTTTGCCTTTTTGAAATCTCTAATCAATTCATAGTTTTCTTTTTCTATTTTTCTCATTTCGTCTCTGAACTTGGTTTTGGAAGATTTGATGGAATCATCCAACATCTCGGCAATATCCAACTCAAATGGAAATTGGACTTTTCTTAAAATCTTGGACTTCTTTTGGGTGTCTCTTCTCCAAAAGAATCTAACAAAATGAACAATCAAATATTTAGGTGTTCTGGTGATTTTCTTGGTGATTTGATAGTCGGTGTTAGACTGTAAAGTATCGTTGTACTTGGTGATGGTTTCACTCAATCCATGCAATAATCCGTCCCGCAAGAAATTGGTCTTGATATCAATATGACACAATAGCTTCAATGCTTGATCTTGTGATACTTTCACTGGCTCTTCAGGTAAGGCCAAACACTTGGATTCCTCTTTAAACTCGATATTGAAATCATCCTTGACGTTGATTCCTTCAATAAGCAAGTTTAGAATCTGGGAAAAACATTCTTCAGCATCTTGTTGCTTGTAGAATCCATGGTTGTCTCTTTCACTGAATTGAGGAAAGTTGGTTCTAAAGTTAGCTAAGAACAAGGTAGGATTGATTTTCTGTTGCTTATTGTTCATCAACTCAAATAATCTTTTCAACGAGAGCAAGAAGGAATTATTGGATCCCGTGCTAGTGGAAATGGAATTCAAGCCATTTTTAATATCATCAATATGGAAAATCGCTTGTAAAGAGGAATTGAAATAACAAGTATTACCCAAATTAAGTAATCCTGACGGCTCGTTGCCCACAGAAGTCAATTGGTTTTCATTAACATCTTCTAAGAATACTTGTTTAGGGATTTCAACCTTGTTGATGTTATTATCTGGAGTTCCTAAAACCATGACTGGTTGGTTAAACTTCATTTCTTTTATAATCGAGTCATCATTCAATTTTCCTCCTTTGACTAATATTTTTTGTTTGTCGGTAGGGATATTCGTTTGGTGTTGGATTTTCTGTTTGAAATCGGCTCCTTTGTCGTCATCTTGCAATTCTATATCGTACACTTTTCCAGCGTTTTTTATCTTGACTATAGATAGTTAGTAATGATCTATAATGATCTGGCGACATTTGGTTTATATGAGCGCTTTTGAAACATTGAAAAAGACCTTGATCATATACACCCTATACCTCTGGCAATAATGTGTTCTACATACCCGTAAACCCCATGATGTGTGTTGTTTTCGTAGTGTAATTCACCGCAACACAGTAAAGTGGCAACACATTCTTCACCAGTAGCCAGCTTTGGCGCGCGCTCGTCGTGCCGCTCCACAGTATCACCAAACATCAACAGAAATCAAATTATACATATAATAACAAACATATCTAACAATAAAACTACTAACAAAAGTACTAGCAATCCCTGGAATTAAGCTGTTCCAGGGGCGAAACCGAGAAGCTCTAAAAACGTAATTAACTATTGTTTTTTGCCTTTTGGCCGTCGACATCCACACCTTGATGGTTCAAGAAACAAAGCAAAGTATCAGAATCACTAGGACCAATGTCACAGCCAAACACATTCTTGTAAGCACTTGCGAGAACATCGCTAAGTCCACCAAAAGTCTGTGGATGGAGAAGGGTGTTAAGCCTATCGCTCTTATTACATCCGTTCACTGGCGTTGAACCGTTAAAGATGCTACTGATCCAACCAAGGGCAGCCCCACATCCTTCGACGGCTTCAGAAATATGACCACTAGTAATGGAAGTTGTGAATTCAAATGAGTTCATTCCCTCATCGCACCAATAATCGTACACTCTCTCGGTTTCATCGTATGGAACAATCTCATCGAGCTGAGCTTGGTACACGAAAATAGGAATCTCTGGTTTTACCTCTTTGTTTAAATCAGTTCCTAAAGTATTGGCATCAATGGCACTCTTGATAACATCCTGTTGGAAAACACTCCATCCGCCTTTAACGTATCTGAAAGGGCCAGTGAAGAAAGGAGCAAAAAGAAAATTGACAATTGACCCCACAATACATACATCATTGATAGTATTGAACCAAGGCAACTTCAATGGTTTGACATTGTCATTGATGAAATCTTGGATTCCGTCATATTGGTTAGCTAATGCTTGAATAGCAGACCCCACGAATCCAGCAAAGATCGTACCATCGTTTACTTCAGCAGTGGCGGTAAGATTGGTAACCCATCCTCCAAAGGTGGCTCCAATCAAGTTACCATTTAATTCTGGAGCGTAGGATGGTTGTAATCCAGCAGCCCAAGAAGATGGAATACTTCCACCAGAATATCCCCAAAGGACGACTTCAGCGTCTGGTTCAATATTGGTGATATTTTTTGAACTCAAAGCGGCTCTAATAGAATTGAGGGTAGCTACTCCTACGTACCGTCCTATAGCGAAGGCAGAGATTGGTCCTTCGTAATCGGGGGCCAGCACATAGAATCCTTGGTCCAAAGCAGCTTGGATTAAAAACATTTCAAATTGATTTGGAATAGTTGAAATAGGTTTTCCGTCCATGAACGTAAACGATGGAGCACAATCAACATTAACAGCATCTTCAGCTACTTGATACGAAACAACTCTGGAGCTATTACCATTGAAAGGTTCGAAGATGGTAGTCACAACTGCTTGAGGATTGCCAAACACATCTTCAGATCTCAATAAAATTTGCCAGGCGCTTTTGACATTGACTGGGAAATAGATACTTCTGATCTGAGAAGGTGGTTCTCTAAACTTCAAGATGTCTCCAAGCTTAGCGTTTTCATATCCATCTGGAGGACTATAGAAATCATCTTCACTAGGAGGAGTGAGGAATAAAGGACCTCCGATACTGACAGACACCAAGAGTAATAATGTCAAAACCTTAGAAAACATTCTATTTGGTTAAAGATATTGTTCAAACCGTGAAAAAAGAGGTTTATTTAACTAGTATTTATAGACAGATTCTACGGCACCAACCTTTCAGCTGATAAACCCGGTCTCCACTTACTTTCATAGAATTATGCTAGTTTCGGGGATATACCTCGACACCTCTGGAATTATGGCTCTGTATACACTTCAGGTGCTTGATGTCAGTCTCCACCTAACTTTGAAGTGTGGGGTGCAGGCCGAAAACGTAAGTTTGCAACCATTATTCTCGGGTGTTTCAGCTGGAAAGGTAGAGGTAACACAGTACAGCAAGCTTTTAGAAGTAAATTCACAATAAATCTCTTGTCGAGTACATGGTTTATTTACCATCTTGAAAGCCTACTTGATCCGAAACACCTGTCAGTATCATTAAGTCAAATCTTACGGGATTGCGAACGCTTTTTGCGAAGTAACAATAGCCGGACGTTCAAAACTCGCACCGATTAGGAAATCGGCTGTCTAAACGAAGTAACTTAGAGGGGCTTGCTTGTCAAAGCCTAATATGCCACCAGGCGTTATAGGGGAGAGACCTATCAATAAAGCTTGTTTCACTTTGAAGTTTCGTAACTTTTAGTCTTTTGTATGGTAATCATCAACATAGATCTACCATTTGGTTTTCCCAGGGCTGCAGTAAACCCTAATTCGATCCATAATTAGTAAAGCCTTTCCTCTTTATGTAATATGTGTTAGAACCAATGATTCGCTCGTAAACAGCTTATGAAGTTTTGACTATTCTACAAGGGGTAATAATAAATGAATTCAAGGGGTAGGTAAGAAAGCTGTTTACAACCGCCGTTTTAAGTCTACATACTGCAATTGTTGACAATCACTTTTTTTCTTGTAATTATTGTCTTTTTTATTTTTCAACTACTTTGCGTCTTAGTAACTTCTGCATTTATGCCGAACTATGAAGAGTCCTTGCCAAGGGTACGCCCATTAAACTTTTGTAGCGTGTAGCAAACACCCTCAAACTTAATTTTGCAGCAATAAATGCGCTTGTAATTAAGCTCGATGTTTTGGATCCTTGATTATCAAGTATTGAAATGTCAAGGATAGGAACATAGTTAGGCTTGCGCTTCAGAATTAAGCAAGAATTAGTGTATCTTGTCTACCCGTCGGCTTTTTAGGTTGGTGGTATACGGGCCTCAGGCGATTGTCTGGTTGACAATTTGACGTGAAAAGAGCTTGATATAATGAGACATAAAGCGTGAACGGCGGTTTCCAACTCGCAGCAGTTCCGTTTGTCACATTTCTAGCACTGATTGTCCGAGCCCGGACCCAAGAAGAATCCGAGAGCGGCTCAGTCCTGGAACGGCTCAGGAACAGGTGTTTTCCCAGCCCATCTCAGATTGCCTTCAATGCTCAATTAACTTCAGTATCTCAGGCCATGTTTAAGCCTGGAATTACTTAGTTAAAAATTTCCCTGTTTGTCACTTTGCCACCACAGTGAGCTCACTTCTTATGTCATCAATCCTCGGATGTTAACTCATAAATGGCACCACTTACCACTTACTTTGACTACATGACGCATATTTTGCAGCCTTTTAGATTATGCGTCAACCGCATGCACGTCAGGCGTTCGCGCGGCAGGTTTTGGCGTCTTGGTGCTGCACCATGCTACACCAGCATAACCATGTGCCCGGAAGCGCAATATAGTAGAGATATTCATTGAAACAACTGCAAAGTACATACATGTGACATCCAACGTCATAATAGTGTAAATATAAACAAACAAACACAACTCTAACGGTTAGCCACAAAGTTGTAACCGAGAGTAGCCACAGTAGCAATACTATTGTAAATATTGTAGATAGTAGAGGGCCCCGTGACTTTAACATCGCCAGATCTTGAAAACCATTCACGTTGAGGAGCCATAGATACTTTAATAAGTTGAGCATGTTTGTCCAGGAAAGGTGGATAACGAGATTTCAAGGCGAAATCGTTCCATAAAGCTTGTTCGATAGTGGTTCTTTCATGAGTGAAAGCTCTGAAAGAAAAGTATCCATGATAAGAACCAGTTCCCGAGTTTCCAACCCCTCCAAATGGAGCGTTAGGTAAGGCAACGTGAATCAAGGTATCATTGATAACAGTACCACCAGATCTGAGATAGCTCAAAATCAATTCAATTTGAGGGTTTTTGGCTCTAGAAGTAGCACCACTAGTGAAAATGTATTGAGCTAATGGGTTATCATGGCTTTGGATGATTTGCTTCAAGGTACCAGTCAAGTCAGAGTAGCTGAGAATAGGTAAAATAGGACCAAAATTCTCTTGTCTCATGGTGGCATCATTAAACTTGACATTGTCAATAATAGTAGGAGCAATATATCTGGATTTAGCTTCAGTCTTTCCCCCGTAAACAATCTTACCATCAGTATTCTTGATAATGTTGACCAAATTGTTGAAAGCTCTATCATGAATAATATGAGTATGTTCAGTTTCAGCGTCAATTTCTGGGAACAACACTTCCGCTTGTCTAAGTAAGGCTTCGACCAATTTGTCCTTGACAGAGTCAGCTACCAAAAGATAATCAATGGCCACACAAGTTTGACCAGCATTGGAAAACTTACCCCATAAGATTCTCTTAGCCACCACATCAAGATCTTTATCCTTAACATCATCCAACACGAATCCTGGAGACTTACCACCCAATTCCAATAAAACTGGAGTCAAAGTCTCAGCAGCCTTCTTGGCAATAATGGTCCCCACAGTAGTAGAACCAGTATACATAATTTTATCAAACTTTTGGTCCAAGACAGCGGTGGTTTCAGGCACAGCACCATTCACCACGTAGAAAGTATCTGGATCCAAAGCATCAGTCAAGATCTCCGACAACAATTGAGAGAAATGAGGGGTAGATTCAGGCAATTTCAACACGACATTGTTCCCCCCAGAGATGGCACCAACAATAGAAGACACAGATAACAACAAAGGATAGTTAAATGGCGAGATCACCAACACAGTTCCAAAGGGAATTCTTTCAATATAACATGGTTGAGTAGCCACATTAATAGGTAAATCACTAACCGCTTCAGGTTTGGACCATTTGTATAAATTGGTGATAGTGTGCAAAATTTCATTCAAAAGAGAGCACATTTCCAACGCCTTGGTTTCAAAAGGAGATCTGTGGAAATCTCTTTCCAAAGCATCACAAATCAAATCTTCATTATCCTTCATGGCAAAATAAAT
The DNA here is from genome assembly GCA_030574775.1 of Yamadazyma atmosphaerica. Classification (NCBI taxonomy): domain Eukaryota; kingdom Fungi; phylum Ascomycota; class Pichiomycetes; order Serinales; family Debaryomycetaceae; genus Yamadazyma; species Yamadazyma atmosphaerica. Next base: position 82,228 of record JAJMFQ010000005.1, on the reverse strand, counting down.
GTTTCTTAACGCATTCAACCGGGCTTGGATAGAATGCAACTTGTGTTGTTCATGGAAGGAATCGACCAATTTCTTGACCCGTTTAGGAATTTCATCGACTGGGGTGTATTTTAAGGGGTTAGACAATGTTTGGTTGGACTTAGTTTCCTTGACAATATCGGACTTTGTTCCAGACTTCTTAATGGATCCACTGGATTGAGACACTTGGGACCCGGTGGTGCTGCCAATGGACTTTGTTTCGGCACTTGGAGACATTTTAATTCAAGTATATCGTAGCTAACAAATAGAAACTAGTTATGAAAAGGATATTGTTGCCTTCTTAAACCTTTTGCGATTGAATTATCACAGGTGCGGAACATGTGAATTTGCAACTCCTTTTTATAGTTGGAGACGGAACCGATTTACACAACGGCCGAGTTATTGAGGTGATATTTTGAGATGACCATTGAGCTGATAAGAGGCTGAGGAATAGATGGATCAGATTACTTGCAAACACCGACTAACTCGGAGGCGGAGGAGATGAATTGGCTGTAGAAGTCCGTTAAGTCCGAGACGGCAGATGAACGGCTGCAATAGATGTCGCAGTTTCGGGATGGGAGGATGATGATATTACGGGGAGCATTGCGACATTTTTATTGGAGATTCTATGGTGTAGATGTCCATGTGAACTGTGTATGGTCTATATCTTTTGGTATTAATCTGTTATTTCATCTCTCGTATTAGGTGGTTTACTAGTTTTTGCTCATACATCTCTTGTGTCGTGTCATGATAAATCTGTGGTTTAATAAGATATATTTCATTTCTGATAATGTGAAAATCACATTTGCAGACTAGCTAATGTGTTACTATAAATACTGCAAGTCGAAGTTACCTACCACAACTTGATATTACCCTCTATACACCCTGATCCAACAATGAATATTGATGCAATAGTATACAATCACCTCCCCTCTCAGGATCCAATCCATATGTATACGATATACCTTCAGATGTGACGACATTAATGTGCAATAATTTCAAGTTGAGAACATCCTTGGTCTTATCAATTTCAACTTCTTGGTCTCTATCTTTAGTGGAATCTTTGTCTTTATCTCTGTTCTTGGTCAAGTATTGTTGGGGAACCAAATCTTCTTGGATTTCGTTGTTCATGGCTGCTATGGATTTGACGTCTCGGCCGACACTGTTGATTTTGATAGATGCAAAATGACGGGTGGGTTCTAGTATCGATGAAAATCTGGATGGTAAGAAATCTCCCATTTTTTGGGCTGCTTTTCGTCCAAGGGTCTGGGATGATCTTCGGATGATTCTGGCCACAGATAATCGGGTTTGGTCTATGATTGGCTCGGTCTTCGTATTATTGCCGTTGTTCATCGATGGAATATCTTCATTGGATAATCCACTATTTACACTGGCAAATGATCCAGTAGAGCCCTGAGAAAGCTTTCTTTGCTTATTGACAGCTTCGACCTCTTGATCTTCTTCCATGTCATCGACATCTTCTGCGTCACTATCATCACCATCATCTCTTATATCTTCATCATCATCAATTTCTACTTCTTCTTCTTCTTCATCATCGTTACCATTTTCAATGTCGTCACTTTTTCTCTTTATTGGATCTTTTGCATTCACTGGATCACCAGTAACTTCAACACCATCACTAATGTCGTCCTCATTCTCCTCCTTGATGGTATTTTCTTTTATTATAGGAACCTTGACCTTCTTCTTCTTATGCCTATGTTTATTCTGCAATGCTTCTTCTTCTCCTAGCCGAAAAATATGCACGGTCCCACTGGAACTAGTGACAATAATATAATTATTATCATTACTGAACTTCAAGGTGAATATCTTAGTAGGATAAGTTCCTCTTCTGAACTGAAATAATTTGACTCCGGTCATCACACTGAAAACTCGTATTATGGTTCCTTTGTCGGAAGCGGTTCCTAATAAAGTTCCATCATTGGATAACGTCAAGGCAGCCAAATGAGATTTGTGAGCTTCTATTACGGATAACGGCTGTAAGGTAGTGGTATTGAATATGATCACATCCCCCACCCGGTTGGGACTGTTACTTACAGACTGAATATTATTCTGGGCAGAATTATTACCACCATTGGTATTAATACCCGTTACTAATAAGGAATCATGGGTCATGGTTTTAGGAGGAGATGGATAAGCAAGAAAAGTATTGCTATTGTCAGTCAAATCATTATTGGCAAAGGCACATAGACCATTCGGATTGGCACTGGTCTCAATTGTATGGAGTAATCTTAAGGTGGTGATATCATAGATATATATCTGAGTTGTCAATAGTACAATTAAAGTTTTCTTACTTAATTTCACGTTCAATATCGTCGAAGGGAAGATCAAATCACAAATGGTGGAATTTTTCTTGGAATTTACAAGCTTTAGTTTCCGAGGAGACGACCCTAACTCTTCACCAAGTCCAACTATGACCATTAAGCTTGTATTATACAACATTTCCACAAGCCCAATAGGCTCATTCTTGACATATTGATAGCATTTGCCAAAGGTGGGGTTACAGTTGAAGACCTTATAACCAGAGTTCAATCCAATGGCAACACACGAATTGTCTTGATTGAAAGCAATATAGTTGACTTGATCATTAGCTTCTTTATGAATCACTTGGCTGTACTTACTGGAGCTAGTAATGGAGGAGTCCCCGTCATCAACATAATTGTAGTTCCCATACATTCCTGGATGCATTCCAGCACTTAGTGAGTTTTTCATCATATTCGATGGTGAATCAATGGGTTATAATTGGAAGGATGGGAATAGCCTGACTGTAGCAGGATAGTGTTGAACAAGTGATAGATAGCGGGAAATAGTTTATAGGAGAAACTGGATATGAATTTCGCGACATGGCGATGGACCAGAAACTTAATTATGTGATGATAGTATGAGAATATAGATAGTATCAGTCAACTATCAACGGTTTATTAACTATGTTGGAGGGAAGAATGTATTATAATCTACATACCTCTGAATATATACATACCTCTAAATATATACACAAATATCTACACTTAAATATCTACATACTGTCTACAGTCTACATGTGCTTAAGAAGCCAATCGGTGAAATTATTCAACATCTCAATGGTAACATCATGGTCTACTCCATCCTGAACAAAGATCTCAGTGTCAGGATTATTGGCTCTATACATCTCGCAGAAAGTCTTGGAGTAAGAATATGGAACTAACGAGTCAGGTTTCGCGTCAAAAGAGGCATACATCTTGATGGAACTGAATGGGAATTGTTCAAAGATAGCTTCATCTGTTTTACGCAAATACTCATGGAACACTTTAGGATATAACACTTTATTGTTGAACCCGAAACCGATTTCATCATATTCCTGAAGGAACCGTTTAATGCCGCTAGCAGGGGTTTGCAATAATCTATCAATTAATAATGACGATAAATCACTTGACCCCACAACTGGATTGATGATATTCACCAACTCAGGGAATCTAGAAGCAAATCTAAAGGTCGTATGACCACCCATAGAGTAACCACTGATGATATTATTGAATTTGAACTCAAATTGTTTTAAATTGGGCACATTCAATTCTAAATTCAAGTAGATCGGCAAGTAATCCATGATCAATTTCAAATCTAGCACTGTTCCATCTATGATTGATAAAATGTCTTCTCCATGAGTATTATTGCCTTCTTTCCAAGTCAAATTCTTCTTTTCACTTACCATTCGGGGCCCATGATTTCTGGCATCAAAAGTCACAAATATAAGAGGAATGTCCACCTTGGCTTTGTTGTTATAATACCGCTCTGCGATCTTGTATCCAAACGACTCGGTGTGGGTGGAATCATTACTTCTTCCATGTAGTAAATAAAGCATATTTATAGGAATCTCCAGCTTGGTGGTTTCCTTGGAGTCGAAATTCTTCAAATAATGATGCAAGTTTTCTGTATTGTATACAAATACTCTTATGCCTCCAATGATAATCTCCGTCTTACTAAAGCGCTCGGGATCAAACGAGAATACTCTCATGGTTAGATTTGTTAGAAGTGGTAAAGATAATGCAGTCTAATATTGTCTATAAATTATATAGATATTCAAATCTATAGAAATGCCAGGAGCTTCTTGGGCCACCAATGTTGTCAGCTCTTGATAGCTAGGCTGTCACAATAACTTTCGACTAAACAATGTCTGTTGCAATATTTTTGATTCTGCGAATCGATCCGTTTATATACTTTGCTTCTGATTTTGCAATCGGAACAAACGTGCGGGAAAACCGCGGCACGACATGGGCCCGGCGACACTACGAACCGACACCAGACGCTGCAGAAAACCGACATCAGCGACATTTCGGAGATTAAACCTGTCAATTTTTGCGCTTTTGGTTGCAACCATGCTTGACACCTGCAGCAATCCCCACCCCTAACTGAGATAGCGATATATATCTCCACCGATTCCTGAAGATTGATGACGTAATTGATACTGGGATTATATATAACGTGGGTCAATGTTCTACAACTTTCCTTCTTTTTATTCCATTTTTATCCTTTCAACATGTCGTCTATCACCATAGATGTAACTGATAGTGATAACAATGGCCGTGATGATAAAAATGTCTACGAATTCATGGGCTGGAAAGGGAAAAAATTGTCCATTTTAGTGGCAATTCTCTGTTCGGTGGGGTTCACATTATTTGGATATGATCAAGGAGTAATGGGATCTCTCTTAACCCTTGAAGACTTCAGAAAGACATTTCCTCAAATGGATACAGTTGACTTTGGTTATTCTCGTTCAGCTTTCCAGGGTATGGTGATAGGTATATATGAAATAGGATGTATGATCTCGGCTTTATCTACAATGTATCTAGGGGACAAATACGGCAGGGTCAAAATCGTGTTTGTCGGGTGCGTCATTATGACTATAGGCGGGGCTCTCCAAGCTTGCGCTTATCATGTTGCCCACTTGATTGTGGCCAGAATCGTGTCAGGACTAGGAAATGGGTTTATAACTGCTACCGTGCCCGTATGGCAAGCAGAAATCGCCCGGCCTGAAAGAAGAGGAAAGTTGATATGCATTCAAGGAGCTTCTATAGCTGGGGGAATAGGATTCTCATACTGGGTCGATTTTGCGTTTTATTTCACTAGAGACTTACACCCTCATGAATCGGTTGCCTGGAGGTTTCCTATTGCCTTTCAATGTATTTTCCCATTCCTTATTATGCCCTTTATATTGAAACTTCCCGAATCTCCAAGATGGCTATTACGTAAGGGAAGAGAGCATGATGCAAGAAAAGTCTTCTCCGCGCTAGAAGCAGCACCGGCCAATGATATCTTGGTTTCTGAACAGATAGATGAAATTAGAAAAGCCATTGAAATGGAGCAATCTGTCGGAGCGGATAAATTTTCAGTGAAACTTCTTTTTTCCCAAGGAAAGAAAAGACACTTCCATAGACTTTGTTTGGCAGGCTGGGCTCAATTAATTCAACAGATATGTGGAGTCAATCTTATCACCTATTATTCAGCAACTATTTTTGAGCAGTATATTGGATTGGCACCATTAGAATCTCGGATCTTGGCGGCGTGTAATGGAATTGAAAACTTTCTAGCTTCTTTGCTTCCTCTACTTTTCATAGACAAGTGGGGAAGAAGGCCCTTGTTATTGACTGGTGCTACTGGCCAGTGTATATGTATGGTGGTATTGACAGTATCTACATATTACTCAGATGACGCCTGGGGCGGTCCTCGACACGGAGCTCCCATTGTGGCAGCAGTATTCTTGTTTGCTTTCAATACCTTTTTCTCCATAGCTTTTTTGGCAGACATGTGGTTGTTACCACCGGAGTTAACATCTTTGGAAATAAGAGCACCGGCTGCGGCCATCTCCACGGCATGCAACTGGATAGCCAATTTTTTGGTGGTGATGATAACCCCGGTTTGTTTTCAATCTATTGGGCCTTTCACGTATACAATTTTTGCCGCTATAAACTTTTTAATTATTCCGGTGTTATATGTCTTCTACCCAGAAACTCGAGGAAGATCATTAGAAGAAATGGATTTGATTTTCGCCAAAACCCCGGTGATGCAACCGTGGAAAGTTGTAGCCATAGCAAGCCTGACCCCATACATGCACGCCGGCATTCATACATCCGACGATGGGCACGTTGATTTTGCTACTTATGAACAAGAATTCGAAAAGGCTAAGGTAAGTTATAGCGATTCCTAAATGGCTGCAAATATTTCGCAGCCATTTTTGGGGCATTTTGACCGTGTTGATGGGGCTACAAGTAAGGGAAATTAGACGGTAATTTTGATATCGGAGGTTATATAGGAGAAGATGTCTACATATTAGTAGTGTTCTGTTTGATTTCGTATACTCTGTAAACTAAGAGAGTATACAGCAGTGGATTAAATAGAACTACTTCTTGATATATATGGTATTAATAAATGATTTATGAGACTACGAAGCCTGAAAAAAGCTTTTTTGGAAGCATGTATAGATATAATATCAAAAACTCTCTTAAAAATACATTTCTTGGAATATCTAAATAAAACTAATACTATAACATTAGGCATTAAGAAACCTACCTATGAACCTTATATATGTGGTCCGCGCACGATTCTGCGACATCGACAACTTCAAAACTCTCATTACTTTTCAACAGATTCTATTCCATGAACCAACTCAAGGTCTAATTCAATCTAGTCATAATCATCTAATCACCACTCATTACAATCAGCTATCAAATAAATAGCATTTAGTTAATCAGCATAGGTTTCTAATTTTCAAATTCCAAAATGTCGAGAAGAGGTGGCGGAGGTAACAACAGTCTTCCAAACTCCACTGTTCTTTATGTAGGGCTGCTTCCGTTTGAATGGGATGAGAACAATGTCAGAGCAGTGGTGTGTGGGTCAGGAAATGTCGTCGATGTCAGGATGGGCTATGATTATGCCGGAAAAAATAAAGGATACTGTTTTGTAGAATATCGATCTCCTGAAGATGCTGCTCGCGGAGTTCAATTATTAGGACAGATACAAGTCATGGGGGGCCAGAACAAACGACGTTTACGGGTAGAATTGTCGAAGGAAGGTTTAAAGTCAGGAGGGCCTGCGGGGTTGAAGCTGGTGATTCAGGTGAATCGAGCTTATTTACCTACCAATGTGCAACTACCACCAGAGATGATGAGCAATATAGGGATGAGTTCGGGGCAAATGCCCCAGATGCCACAGATTCCACAAATTCCCCAGATGAATAATCAAATTCCTCAAATGAATAACCAAATGAACCAAATGAATCAAATGAATATGAATCAGCCAGGAAATGTTCCAGGAAATATTGGCGCCAGAAATTTGCCCCAACCCCCAACGTTACCTTTCACGGCACCAGATAAGATCAGTGAAAACTTGAGTCAGATTCCTCCAGCACAATTAATCGAATTGATATCAAACCTAAAGACGGTTTTGGCCGGTCCTAATGCCAATAGAGCTCCAGATGTGTTTCAATTATCGCCCCATTTGGCGACATCTGCGGCCCAGGCTCTTTTACTTATGGGATTTATCGATAATGACGTTATCAAAGATGCCATGAGTGCCCCACAGTTGGATTCAACGCCGCAAATGAACCACCAAAATATCAATTCTCCTCAACAGCATCAACAGTTCTTCAATAATAATAACCAAATGGGTGTCAATCCTCCACCAATGGGCCATAATAATAACACGCCTCCACCAATGTCCAAATGGCCATTTTTGCCCCCAGCTACTCAACAAAAATTGGCAATGATGGCTCCAGAACAAGCAGATTTAATAGCCCAAGTATTGACCATACCAGCAGAACAAATCCCTTCATTGGAACCTGACAAGCAAGCCATGGTCACCCAGTTAAGGTCTCAGTATTTATAAGCTGGATGATGTATATATAGTCGATATTGACCTAAATAGAATACTAATGTAACTAGTAATGTCTGATTATCTCGTGATAAAACATCCTTACCCCCAGCATAAACCCCGGCCGCCGGTCGCGACTTTGCTCACATTTCACCGTACAAATTACATCATTAAGTTACACTTGTAGCAACTGTTTCCAGCCTATTCTACTGTTTCCAACGTGCTAAAGCGAATACAACACATCACACATTCATCACGGTACTCTAAAACCGTTGGAATCCTATCAGACCGCTAAAAAAACCCCAGAATCATCATGGATCCTCCGAACTTCTGGGGAACCACAATGATCGATATCGATATCGATACCGGCAACAATGCGTCCAACAACATGCCAACATGGCTAAGAGATATGCTAGACCGGGCCCTAAACGCCACCGGGATCCGAAGTAAGAAGAAAGTGGCCTCGGAAGAAGCTATCGAGTCTCTTCAAGATGTGGATCTTGATCTGATAGAGTCTAAAGACTGTCCTATTTGTTACGACTCGTATGATTCAGATGTCCATAAGACCACTTCTAAAGCCGGGGATATGCTGAAGAAGGAAGGTGACGGCTCTTACGCCGAAAATGACCGAAGAAAACGACATTTGTTTGAACAAGATATGATTATTGATGGTTTGAATAAGAGCAATATCCCGCTTCTATCGGCCAAAGAATCGAGCCAGTTCAAGGATCCGTCTTTCTTCTTTCCTGTTGATCAAGCCGGTAGTAATTACTCGAGGTTTCCTCAGAGAAATCTTCATACTCTTGAACGGCCTACTAAGGAGGACTTATTACCAGGTTACAATGAAATCATGATGGAAAGAGCCAGGAAAGAAGAAGATTCAGTTCAAAATGCAGGCCATGTTCCGGTCAAAATGCCTAATTGTGACCATGTATTTGGAAAAAGTTGTATTATTGAATGGTTGAAGAATAATGTTAGTTGTCCGTTGTGTCGTAAAGAAGTAGAGGAATTGAAGGAGAAGGATCCTAAACAAGTGAAGCTCGAAAAAATCAAACGTAATATAATGAACAACTTCAATGATGAAGACGAAAACCTTGAACATTTGATGAATCATTCAACCGATGTGTTTAATCCATTCAGAAGACCATTTAATCCTTCAATAACTCCTTTAACTGATTCATCCATGAATCAAAGCTTTGCATCTCCAACTTATACTTTACCAGGGAATTCATGGGAGCCAGTGGGAGTCCCGGAACCTGCCTTGGTTCTTCCGGGAAAGTTTCCTATCCCAGATTTTCATAATCTGATTCCATTGGGAGCAAGCAGAAGTTATAGTGTTAGAAGTGAAAGACCCAGACGGTTCTCCGAAAGAGCCAACCAAGAATCTAATAATACCACCAATAATAATGATACCAATCTATCTAACAATCCAGACATTAATGGCCACCATACAAGGCGTCTTAATACTAGACGTAATAGTACATCTAGTTCTAGTTCCGATTTCATGAGCTCCGACGGATCCACTTCGCCTTCGGAAGGTGCACATTACTTTACAGTTAATAGAGGAGCGGAAAGCACTTCGTCCGGTGACACCAATGGCTTTTCTACCGTCAATGGTAGTGATGATACCAACAACAACACCAGAGCTAATAGAAACACATGGGTATGGTCAACACTGTTTGGAAGAGGAGGACCTGAAAGGTCTAGGAGAAACGCTAATAATAATGGCAGACAGCATCCATATTCACGGCCTGAAGAGTAGCCTGATTTATTGTATATAACTAATGACATATTTACTTTATTTTCATTCTTTTTTATTTTTTTTTACTTTTTTTTTTTATTTTTTTTTTATCTTTTTTCTTCATTTCCTCTCTCTTTTTATTGTTCTTGTTCTTTCTACTTTTAATCTTTATGTTTTATGATTTATCACTCATGTCTTGTCTATAGTCTTGCTACCAATTGAGGTGTAAAAATCTGTCCGTATAAACATCTCTCACCTCTTATCTAATATGCTCATTCTCACTTTGGTGAAAATTACAAAACTGTATGAACTAAGGGTTAAACACATCCACTTCATTTTTTTTTCCCAGGAATTTCCTAAACAACTATAAACACATAACATACTACACAGCCGTATGCTTTAGCTGTGTCGAAAACATCAAAATGAAACCGTTAAGGGAATTTATTCATCCCAGCACAGGGACTCCGGCTAAATGGAAACCGGCAAGCTCCCAGTTTCCGTTGAATCAAAATGAGTTACTGCTATTAAAAGAGACCAGAATATCGGTTAAACGGTCTGTGACCGCTGCTGTTAGATGGTATGGGCAACAGGCAAGATTTAATTTTGAAAATGGTCTTGATCTGCAGATAGACTTTAATCGTACTGAAGAGATTGTTGATACCAGTGATGATGGATCTAGCCAGAACAACTCGCTTTTCAGTGATCCTGGAACCAAAAGCTCCAGCCCAATTGAAGATGATGGATCTATTAGTTCAGCAACGGGAAAGTCAGTTTTGAAAAATAGTGAAATGGCCAGACAAGTGGAATATAATGATACCAGAATTCGGTTGCAACAGTTGATAGCCGAAGTGTTAAATGTAACCGACATGGAAGAAGATGTGGCGAATTATACTATAAACGGGATTATGTGCCATAACGACTTTGTGAATCTTCGATTGAAGCCATTTAAACCCATCAGAAAAGATGTTCGGACTCCTTTAGTACGATTGATTCGATTTTTGTATCCTGATTGTTATTTGACTAAGCATAGAGAACGATTTTTTGATGAGGTGACTCATGGACTAAGTGAATATCCCCAACATCTAGAGAATCCTAAATGGTTTGAACTTTTTGTGGCTATATGGAGATTTGATCCAGAGAGTTTTGAATTATACGACGAGGAATATTTTGAGGATTATATGAGTACACAATCCTTAGAACTGAATCGGTTAAGGATATATCACAACCAGCTAGTTCGGGAAGGGTTTTTCATGAACCTAGGGAAGTATCGTCACTACTTTTCCAGCTTGAGGAACAATTTTCTTAATTACGGGATGTATGGGTTAAGTATGGAGGATGATGAAGAGGAAGAGAGTCTTGATGATATCAACAAGAGGTATATATATGAGTATAATGCGATTAGAGAGTTGGCTCCTAGTATAAAGTTTTGTGAGGATATCAAGATTCAAATGTTTGATGATACAGAGCCACCACTGCTGACCATGCAGATTGTTGAAGAATAGAAGGTGCTAGAGAAGTAGAGAACTAGAGAAATAGAGAACTAGAGAGATGAGCTGTACTAGAGACATACGATCGGAGAACTAGAAGAGAGAACAAGACAGATAGGTAGTTAGATCCAGTATGGCCAGGAAAGGTTCAAGACCAATTGCCAGGCAAAGTTCAAGACCAATGGCCAGGCAAGGTTCAAGACCAGTAGCCAGGTATTGCGTAAGGATGGAATTCATAGATTGTTATAGAAATAGAGAGATTCTATATAGTACATTTACTCTTCATAAATTGTATTGTATTACAAATCTCAAATATTAAAGAATTTCAGATTTTGCCAAAGTATACAAGATTATACAATGACCACAGTAGCACAACCACAGTAGCACAACCACAGTAGCACCACCACAGTAGCACGATCACAGTAGCACGAGCACAGTAGCACGATCACACTAGAACTCTGGCATCATTGGCATCCTCTTCTATTCCATACACTAGCACCAAGTTTATATCTCCCGGCCCGCACTTTTGGTGGGGAAAAAACGAATAATCTATCACCAAGCCGTAGCTTAACTACCATGTCGGAGTTGGAAAACACCGTGGATTCTAAGCCCGAATTCCCACTGGAGTCAATGTCACCCGACCCCAATGGATCTGACACCGATAAACGGCGCAAGAAGCGGAATTTGGGCACTTTTCCTTGTCCAGAGTGTAACAAGATCTTTTCTCGTACTGATCACTTGGCGAGACATCATTTGAACCACAAACCCAAGGAATTGTTCGAATGTGAATTTGTTATGGATATAGTCGGAGTGGGAAAGAGAAAATGCAATAAGACATTTGTCCGGAGAGATTTAAGGGACCGTCACATGAGACGCCATGTAACGAACAATCACACCAAGATTAACTGGTCTAGTGTATCTTCAGTAGCATCCCAAGAATCGTATGGCAAAGACAGTCCAAAGTTGGCTTCTGGGCCTAATACACTGGAATTTTCCCATATGAATGGGCCTGGTTCGATCTCGGGCGAATCTCCTTTACAGATATCAAATTTAATCCATGCGGCGGAATCCAATGACAGAAATGCATTTACTCGGCCGTCTCCTAATTTAAACGGAGCTGCTATGACAGGAGTAGACAACGGCCATTCTGCCAGTAATGGAAAACATAATCCCGGCAATGGAAATGCTAAATCAGAGGAATCACTGAATCGCAGCTCATCTCTAATACCTCCTACACAATTTCGAAGTCCTATGAATGGCACCAGCAAGAACAACAACCTGAGCCGAATAGAAAAACCTTCAAGAAGTCTCAATCAAAGCCCTAGTCAATTTTCCCATTCACTTTTCCCGAATTATAACGTGATGCAGAGCCAGAATGATATACTTTCCTGGCTTTTTAATGATTCTTCTCCCAACAACAATTCCAATTCCCCGGTGAATGGGACCAACATGAAGGTGGAACCGGCCATTATGGGGCCGCAAATAAACTCGGCTAGTCCTCCTAGTATTGCTGCAAACTCGGAGATGAATATCCATAATCCTGGAGATATGAATATTGGATCTTCTCAGGTAGATTTGAATGGAGTGGGTGTTAATGATATCAGATCATACGATTTGGCTGACAGCAATGTGTTTCAAACAGAATCAAATCCTTTGGATGAAGTTATACTACGAAATTATAATCAAGTATTACAACAACAATTTTATCCTGCTGAGTCCATGCCAGGAAACAGCGACAAAAATAAACCGAATCCGTCAAGAGAAAGAATGGACGACAAAGCTACCCCATTCAATTTCAGTTTACCGTCTTCTGTGTCTTTGACATCACCAACCAATACTAACGATTCCAATCCTACGCCAAAACTGGCTAATGATATATTCAGTCCTTCTAGTACCAACGCTCAGAAAAAGCTTCATGAGTATGGTTCAAGGTACAATGTGGCCACGAACAAACACATTTATATCGATAAGACGATTCTCCATCAATTGTTCACTGCATTACCTGCGTTGCAACGAAGTTTTGTAGAGCTGATCTTCAACGATAAAGTATTGATAGAAGACCGATTTTCCTACTATTTGTCGGTTTATTGGTTGGTGTTCCATCCCCAGTTCAATATTTTACATAAGAATTCTTTTAAGACTTATGATATGGAACCATTACTTCTATTGTCCATGATATTGATTGGGTGTAATTATTCGACCCTGCCCGACAGTCCTGACCATTTAAGTCAACCTAGATCCAAGTCTCCTGAATACAAATTGGCCCTTGCTATAGCCACTCCTTTGAGGTTTGCCATTTTTCAACATGATGGGTTCAAGTCTCCAGTGAGATTGTGGGTGTTACAAGGATTGAATTTATTGGAGTGGAGTGAAAAGAATTTCCTTCTGAGAACAATGCACGAAAGAGCTCATGTACATCATGGAACTACGGTTCAATTGATGAGACGGTCACCGGTGTTAGGAGGAAACCCAGCTGCTGACAATAAGAACGTCACTACGTCAGGCAACTCTAGTGATGGTGAAGATGAAGAAAATGGAGCCAATACTAATGTGATCAAGCAAGAGACTAACAAGGACGATTCTGAATTATTCAATAAATGGGTAGAATCAGAGTCCATGAGAAGAGTAACCTTTATGACTTTCTATGTGGATATTGCTGATTACGTCAAGTTTAGACATAACCCAGTCATCTCGTTTCATCAATTACAATTAATGAAGCTTCCATGTGATGATGAGTTATGGGAAGCCACTGATGTCAATGGGTCGTTCTATAAGATTTTGAAGAAACAAAAGAAGTTGGCTGTTGGCGATAAAGACTCGAAGGTTGTCAATCCCAATGAAAATTTCCTTAACATTGTCAAGAAGTTGTTGAAGACAAACGGGAAGAATTCCAATTTCACAAGATTAAAAATAACTCCATTCACCAAAAAGATTCTTTTCGGGGGATTGTTATCTATCATGTACCAAATGCAACAATTTGAGTTGCAAAACTCGTTATCATTGATATCATTACAAACAAACGCCAACTTTCAAACCTGGAAACAAATAATCAGTGTGGCCCTTGATAACTTTGGTTTATCAATTGGAGAGTCGTGTAAACAAGTCCGGTTGAACAAAGATTCCAAGAGGTTCCTTGATGGTGGTATTTCCACTTGTAAGTTTCCTATCTATCATATTGCCCAAATTGTAGCGTTGCCAGACCTCAATACTTACGATATATCAATTTTCTGTGGATCTCCCGCCAATCAGAATGTGGATATCAGCATCAAAGACCGAAATGTCGTGGAAAGAAAGTTGCTGAATATTTGGATCAAGAATTTCAGCGAAGATATTTCCACCTCTGACCTTGTGAATTTGAAGGCAATTGTTCACTGTTTCATATACCTATGGGAAACCTTATTGGACTCTGATGACGGAAAATCAAATGAAGAAGTCTGGAACCCCAATAAAGACTATTATGACGGGATGTTTGCCATGAGTTTAGTCATGCAAACCTTGTGGAGTTATATCTACTTGTCTTCCGGAGTAGAGTCCATCAGATACAACGAGATCCAAGATAACATATACCTGTTGGACTACAACAAATTGGCGGACCTATGTGCCGAAACAGGATACGAGTACTTACTGAGAATCAGGCAAGAGTTTCTAACCAACCTTAGGAAAGACAATCTGCATCAATCGTATTCCATTGACAACTTATATAAGATGGATACGGGGGCCAGTCCTCATGATGTGGTGGTCAAATATTGTTCTATATTATCCAAGATCACCAACAAACAAAATATCAGTGGATTATGCTTTTTAATTGGATCCAAGTTGTACAACAGCCAATGGGAACCAGTAAGAGAAAACGGTAAATTAATTATCAACTGTGGACTTCGGTCGATTGGGAAAACCGAGGTGTTGTGTTCGGATGTATTTGATGTTGAATTATTGGATTAGATTGGCTGATATTTGTATATCAAAAATGTGTATTTTATCAAAAATGTATATTATAAAGAAATGCCTAACAAATTTAACCGTAACAATAGTCATTAAAAGGATCTATACTAACAAAACAGCGTTGACACAACCGTCTCTATCTGGTTCATTGGTGATCTGGGCATACTTCCCCCAAACTACTTTACCACCAGCAGTGACCAAACCCAATTCAGACACATTGACTTCAATGATAGTTCCTTTAGTTAATACTCCTAACTGAGTATAAGTAGGAGACTGGGGGTTCTTTTTCACTCCTAATATTGGTAAGAACACCGTCACTTTCAACTCGGGGTGAGTCACATTGGCTTTCTTCTGTCTCAAGGCTGATGGTCTGATGATTCTTTCATGTTTAACTGGTCTTCTAGTAAACCCTTCCCCTACAAAAGTGTGTTTTGTTATCATTCTTTTCCAGGCTTTATTATTCTTTTTTCCTGTTTTCACAACCTTGAAAGTCTCTTCTTCAGAGATCCCCTTGACTTTTGGCAAAGGTACACTGAACTTATCGGCTTTTTCTAACCGTTTCTGCTTAATAGAAGAACTAATCGCCTTAGCCGAGTTGTCAGTTTGACGATCCAACAAATAAGTAGGCAAAGCTTCACCATTATCTTCAGCAGGGGTCGATGGGCCCTTTACCTTGGACTCCTGATGAGCCTTGATCTTCTTCTTCATAGCAATCTTCTCATTATGACGTTTCTTAGCAAATTGTTTCCCCTTCCAACCCTTCAAATTGTGGGCATCTTTGGCGACTCTATGGCTCTCTCTGGCCTCTCTCTTTCTCTTTCTCTCTTCATAATCCAACCTTCTTCCGTTTCTCTTGATATGCTGTTCAATATACTCGTTCTGTGGCATGGCGGCTAGTAAAAGGAGTTATCGATAATGATAATAAATTTTTTCGATGCGATGAGCATCTCAAATTTGGTTTGGATTGTTTTAGTATAAGCGGTTTACAAACAATGTCCATGGATGATATATTGAAACAGATGGTCAGTTCTCTTGAGGGCACCAATGAAAGTGTGCTGAAGATGCTTGAGGAGGTTTCTGGCCATGAAAATCCCCAGTTCATCGAGCAACTTTTGGCCGACGGAGACCATAAATTAGAGCATGTATCATTATTGGATTTGAAGAACCAGTCGATCTTAGGCTATTTAAACAACGTAGTCATGATAATATTGAGTCAAGTACAAAGAATAGACTCCAAAGATGAGCAAGCCCATGAAATTAGAGATGCTCTTATTGAAAATGCCATTGGTCATAGGGTCACTCTTGATAGAGGAATCAAACCCCTTGAGAAGAAATTGACCTATCAGTTAGACAAGATGATTAGGAGTTATAACAAGATGATCGGAGAGTATGAGACACGAGACAAAAATGGTTCGGATAAAGAAAACTCCGATAATGAAAATGAAGAAGATTCAAGTGATGAGTCCAGTGAAGATGAGTTATCATATAGACCAGATGCCACCTCATTGATAAAGAAACCCATGAAAAATTCCAAAGCTTCTTCAGAGGCCGCTACTTCCGAAGAAACCTATAAACCCCCTAAGATATCGGCTATGGCACCACCCACGGCTTCTAAGCCAGAAAGTAAGAGACCTAATCAAAAATTACAAAGTATGGAAGAATATTTAAGAGAGTCTAGTGACATGCCTATGGAAGATAAATCTATCGGTGCCAACATTGTCAACCATGGAAGAAGTGTCAAGACCAATCAAGAAAGACAAAGAGAACTTGAAGTTCAAAGATACGAAGAAGAAAACTTCACCAGATTGCCTACCACCATGACCAAGAAGGATAAATCCCAGAAGCGTAGAGATATGGTGAACACATTTGGAGGAGAAGACTGGTCCATGTTCAACAACACCAGAGACATCAACGACACCACCACCCGGAAGAGAAAGAATACCAGTGCCTGGGATAAGGCCAAGAGGAAGAAGTAATGACATACATGTATGTATTTATATTTAGTTAATAGCACATAACATTACAGTTCAAATCTATTTATATGGTTTCCAGATATTTATAAAACGAGAAAAGCAAACAAGGGGTGTGTTGGTGGGAAGATTATCTAAAGTAATTCATATTCTGATTTGAATCGTGGACAAAGTCGTTAAATGGAGCATTTGAAAACACCTGGGGAGTCTTGATATAATTTTGATTCATGTTAAAGTTCAAGTTCGAATTCTGGGTTCCGTTCAAGTTGCCCACACCAGCGTTGGTTCCATTGGAAGCAGGAGCAGGGATATGGGGAGTCACGGCGGCGTTTCCCATGGAGTTGGTGGCATTCTGTGGGGGATTGTAATAATTATTCAAGTGTAAATTGTTCATATTATGCGACAAGTTGTTAGCCTGGCCGTCAAACACATAGTTAGGAGTAAACTGGGGCAACTGGAATGAGTTGGACCTGGAATGAACACTTGGATAAGAATTGGATCTTGAATTAACGGAGCTAATGGAGTTGGAATTGGAATGATTCACATTGGAATTGGAACTGGAATGAGAATACGAATGGGAATGGGACGGAATCGAATAATTGGAACCGAAACTGTTGGACGACATGGCATTCATCAAGGGGACATTAGCAGCATTATTGGCATCATTTACATGGATATTATTAGCGTTATTGTTGACATTAGCATTAGCGGAGGGCGAAGTACTCATGGTACTCGATGCAAAATTGAATCCCAGGTTCGGGAAATTCGAATGGGAAGGACCTGGATTGATGCCGGGGCCGGAATGGCTGAGAACCAAGGAGATTTTCAGCTGGATTCTCTTACCAAATGAACTAACAATCTTACAATTCTGGAAATAGATATTGACAATTTCGTACTTGATCATTTCATTATTCATTGGCAATGGATTGATCAACAAGTACAAGTTCTTTGGTTTCAAGCTTTGATAATCCAAGTTGGCATTGCACAAGTGATCAATCAAGGTTTGGATCACGTAGTTTCCAAACGGGTCATTGATCAATTTGTTCAAACTGTTAGGGTTTTTCAAAATATGATAGAGCAATTCGAATTTCAAATTGATAAAGTTCAAGTTGACGTCATGATTGGCAAATTCATTGTTGTAGCAATTCTTGATGAATTTCTCAATCACATTGGACGAAAACTTCAAGTTGCAATAGTTGACCAAATTGAACTTGACCAAGTTCAAATAAAACTTGTAATGGATTTGGTAGTTGTTGATAGAAATCAAGTACTGCAACACATAATTACCAAACTGATCATTAATCAATTTATTGAAGTTGTAATCGTTCAAAATCTCATTGATGAATTGATTCAACTGGTAATTCGTCACATGATTAAGACATTTCTGTAACACACAACACCCATGTTTATGAGTGGCCACCGTGAACAAATCAGTAAGAATCGAGTCATAGATGAACTGGCATTGTAATGGTTGAAACTTATTTAAAATTTTCTGGATCACGTGATTTCCATTCAAATCTTTAATCAATTCGATAATAAATGGTCTTAAGCCATTGGTCAATAATTCCAATTGGTAATCGGAGTTCAAGCTTTCAATGATCTTCTGAAGGGCTCTTGTTCCGTGTTGATTGATAGAAATTTGAAACAAGTTGGTCTGTAAGATCTCTAACATCAAATTCAAATTCTCATTGGAGCAATATTTGATGAGTTTTTGAATCAAATAATTTCCAAATGGGTCAATGATCAACTCGTATAAATTAAGATAAATCTCTTCAAAAATCGTTTCAAAATTGTTATATCTTACCGAGTAGTTGACAATCAAGTTCTCATCGATTCTCTTCTGCAAAAATCTGCATCCGTATTGATCCTTAGCCAACCTCAAGATATCAGATTTCAACTGAGACAATGGAACTTTGTTGAGCGACAATAAGTAATCCTTATCGATCTCCAGGCCCACCGAGGTCTGGTTGGTCGAAGAGGCGGACGAAACAGAAGGGGGAGTCACTGGTTCAATAATGGAGTTGACCGAATGAATTGATAACTGTTGCTGGTGGTTGCTAGCGATAAGATTGTTCTTGCCAGGGAAGCCATTGTCATTATTGCAACCAGTGCCGTCGGAGGTTCTATCACCGTTAATCCTAGCAACACCTTCACCAATTGCACCGGGCTCGGGCCCATTTGTCATCTTGTTGGGCCCATGTGAAGGATTGACGGTAGTGGACTTGACAAGCCCTGGAGACCTCAGTAAATCAGTGGCATTCACGGAGCCAGGATACGTGTTGATCTGGTCGGTTGGGCCGTTGGTAGATCGGGAACGGATATGGCCAGATTTACTATGTCCATTTTGAAGCTGAGGAGGTAATGTGGGAGTTAAATGATTGTGCATTTGTGATTGGTCAAAGTCCATCTTTTTGTAGAAATAGCCACCGTTTAATCTATCGGCACCAATGTCAGAGTCAATTTCGGTTTGAAATTGTATTTGATCCATGCTTGTATCTACAAATCTTTCATTACCTTATCACTTCCACAGTGTCAATGTGGTTAAAAGTTGAATGAAAAAATCTAAAAAAAGCCAAAAAAGGACTGATACACCACCACAGGTTTAAATGCTAGGATGCTCCGGTTTTTTTATGGATTTTTCAGTGTCTTTCAGATGGGAAAAGTAGTGGGCAAAATTTGTTGAAACAACTTTTTTTTTCTACAAAATTAATGGATTCTAAACTTTATAAATACCTTTGTCAAATTAAGAAAGGTGTATCTCATAATCTTTCTTTTTTTTTTTTTTTTTTTTTTTTTTTTACATGAGTTTTAAATACATTGTACATAAGTGCATTTTACACTAATAGTTTACAGCCTTTGGATCAAAAAAAATTCTAGATTCTCAAAAGATATCACAAAAGCCAGGCTAACCTGTAAAAGGCACAATAGTGTCCTGATATGTAGGGATTTTTGGTATCCACTTTGATTACTCAACCGGTGTTCCTGGCAAAACCATTAAAACTGTTCACGAGTGAGAGAGAATTGGTGTTGAGAGATTCCCCTTTCTGGTAACGTTTTAGGTAATATTAATAGAGTTATCAATCCAGAGACCAAGAACTAGATCTGGTTTACGATGTTAAGCAATTGATGCACATGGTATGATTAGGGATTAGAAAATAAGAAAAAGATTATCATTGGAATTCCGTAAGAACCACTTGTTTCAAAAGACTACCTTTATCAGGACTATAAGAACATGCATAATGAACAACTAAAGTAATTATGTGGTCTATTAAGAGAGTCTTTTTATCCATGGTTGCCTGCAGATGAGGAAATTTTGCAGGTTATCCAAAACTCCTTTTCGTTTCCTGATTTGAGGGCCCGCTCGATTTTAAGTAAAAGTTTGTTCAACTGTTGCTGATTAAAAATAGTGCGGTCAAATCAGTCAATTCAACAATCGGCCAGTCGGTTGCTTGGATCCATCTTGACATTGCCTTGATCAAAAAAGACCTGAAGATCTGGCTGGATTTCAATACTGTCAATATAGTGGCTTTTAGTGTATGTATTCGCAATCCATGGGATGCTTGTGTACTGATTAACCCGGGCTTCCTTGATGAAGGACCGAACCCATCATATCCGGTTGCAATTTTTCGTAGTCTCTATTGCTGTCATATTTAACGAATATTTGTCATGATAGTGGCTGATAATGCTCACTCGATCAGTCTCATAGTGCTGCTGCCCCCTTCTTGGCTATGGTGGGATGGTTGTCGTTTGTTTTTCGCTATTTATTTATGTGGTTTTTTTTTTTATTTTATTATTTTATTTTTTTTTTTTCATTCCTTTAACCGGGTTTTTGCAGTTTCTCGCTAGGAACGATTCAAGTACATTACCAAAAAGAACAAATTATGAGACCTTTTTTACTCTACACATACCTACATCTAAGTGGGTTGTAGCAACCCCTTGCTGGTTCGAATAACCACGAAAATGCTAAGTGTTAAATTTGATTAAGCGGTTATTTCCTTTTCTGGTACTTACTTGAGCACCTCTATTTAATGGAACTGGTTCTATTTAACATGGCTATTCGCCGTTGGCCGCAATTTAAACCCCTCACTGGCAAATTTACTAATTCAGGGCTGTACATCTCATTACTTCAAAGGTGAAAAAATAAAAAAAAAAAATTGTTTCAAGACCGCATTAAACTTTTACTGGTAGTGTAGTCCGGGATAATCAGTTGGTGTTTATTGTCTCTATTCTTTTGTTAGTGGTCCATATTGTTTTCTTTCTTTTTCCCGGTTCTCACCACAATCTTTACACTTTATGTACGATAAATTGGGTGAATGCAGAGTTGTGTCCTCGACACGCTTTTATCCTTTATCACCTCCTTGAAATATCCTGCTACTGGACGCCCTTTATGTCATTCCTTACCACAGGGTTTCTTTTTTTCCTGATATCTCAAGGTTGCATAAACCTAGTTGGAATTAGGAGTAGTATCGATTGGCAGCGACGTACGCATTTAGAATTTCATAATTGAATTGGTTTTCACCTGCCAATACCTGGTTGTAACATTTGTCCACTAAAGACCTTTGGTTGTTGAGGTAATATTCCTGTTTGATTTGCTCTTCTTGTGATGTGTTGTCCTTGAAGAAGAAAAATGGTGGGGTTTCATCGATGGTGTCGACATTTTGGAAATCTGATACAAGCCATTTTGTTCGAGTGATGGGATTGGTCCTCAAATCGATCTTGAATTGTGGATCATCTTTGAACTTCCGGATGTAGTAGTCATTGAGCCATTGTCTTTGATATAATGGGGTTTTGGTTTCAAGTGCGGCAAAACTGGAATCTGTATCAGATGAGTATTGTGTAGGCACGAAATCTTCTTCATCTTGTTGAACTGGTATAGTAGCTGGTTCTTTGAACGTTCGTTTTTCAACTTCTGGGTCCGGATCACTAGCACTCCTTACGGGACTGCTGCTCAATGTATTGATGGATTTCATATCTCGATGCACCTTTGGTCTCTTATCTTGGGATCGGGATTGACTGGAGTTCAATTGACTATCTGATCGCGGTTGCAAGGGCTGTCTCATAGTATTCTTGAGCCTAGCATTCAATTCTCTGATCTTGACCTCGTATTTTTGGACATATCGTTTGTGCTGGATTTTGAACGATTTCTTGGTGTCTACTAGGAGTTTTTCATAATCTTTGCGTTGATCCTGTAGACGTTGTTTTAGCTGCTGATTCTCTGTTTCTAGCGCTGTATACTTAGCATCTAGCTCGCCTAGGATATCTTTGAATTGTGGATCAGTCATTGATTTTTTTTGATATTTTTCATTCAACTTCAATTTATTCTCTTTAAATATCAGTTCCTTCCTCTTCAAGATGCTTGTCTGTCTCGTAGTATCTTCTATCACCTCTGGATTATATGTTGCACTTATATATATTATTCAATAAAATGCGCGTAAACATCGATGAGAAAAATTCATCAACTGTTGAACTCAAGATGTTTGGATCCACTGCTAGTTCTGGTGGATTGTTCGGCAACAATAATTCCAACAACACAGGTGGAAGTGCAATGTTTGGAAACAACAATAATGCTAATGCCTCCGGTGGGGGATTATTTGGCAGTAAACCTGCTGGGCAGACTGGTGGATTGTTTGGTGGGAATAGTAACAACAATGCTCCAGCTAGTTCCAGTGGAGGATTATTTGGCAATAATAACAATGCTGGGTCTACAGGCAACACCAGCGGAGGACTCTTTGGGAATAATAATACCAATAATGCTTCTTCTGGCGGAATGTTTGGAAACAACTCCGGGTTGGGTGGAAACAATGCAGCGCCTGCCGCTCCAGGAGGTTCAGAAGGTGGGATGTTTGGAGCCAAGCGTGCTAATAACAACCTTTTTGGCGGTGGTGGAAGCAGTGGAGGACTCTTTGGCAATAATGCAAGTCTGAATAATAACACTGGTTCGGGAGGATTATTTGGAGCATCAACTAACAACACCAACACCAGTGGAGGTCTTTTTGGAGGTTCAAACAATAACTCCAATACTTCTGGAGGATTATTTGGTAATAATCAAACCGCCAATCAGAACACTGGAAGCACTGGAGGATTATTTGGATCTAACACTAATGCTCAGAGTAATAATGCTCAAGGTAATAATAATCAGAGTGGTGGATTATTTGGAAGCAAACCGGCTCAATCAGGAGGTTTGTTTGGGTCTACTCAGAATAATGCTGGTGGAGGATTGTTTGGAAACAACCAGAACAGTTCCACCAATAGTGGAGGAGGATTATTTGGAAATAACAATTCTCAAGGTGGGGGATTATTTGGTAATAACAATAATTCTCAAGGGGGAGGACTATTTGGTGGTAACAACACTCAAGCAGGAGGCCTTGGAGGCAACAACAACATGATCAACAACAATTCCTTATTTAATCCCAATAACCAAATTCCCATAAATTCCATGACAAGAGTAGGCGACTTGCCTGAAAACATCAAGAGAGAATTACAAGAATTCGACAAGTACATAAACCAACAACATTTAATTGCCACCAACTTACAGAGCAACCTCAAACAGCACGATGAACTCATAAAGACCATCCCCAAAGACATCAATTATTTATATATCAAGTTGAAATCCACCAAGCAAGCGTTGAAATTTGACTCTCAAAACTTGAGCAACTTGAAAGAATTGAATAACGAATTGACCGAGGATATCAATAAAATGCTACAATTGATTCTTCAGTTGTCAATACCCGGAACCAAATTGTCATCGTCGTTCCAATTAAACGAATTCTTTGTCAAGAAAATCAAACAATATCACTCCATCATCAACAACTACGAAGAGCTCATCAAAGAATTCAACTTGATCCTCCAGAACTTGGAAATCAGCTGCAATCAAGGATTTGGCAATTTCTTGAACATCTTTGAAACCATAAAGGTCCAATTCAACTTGTTCATGGAGTTGTGTGACAACTTGGCTCTTTTACATAATGAACTTAACAAGTATAAAAGTTAGATTGTATAGTATAATAGATAATGGCATCTCATCGCGCATCGTTTCATTCGTATAACATTTGATAAAACTGAACATCTCCACAATGCAAGCGTACCTTTCAAAGTATGCGGACAAGAAGAAGAAGCTGAAGAAGAAATCATCTAACATTGTGGTGAATGATGATTCTATTGCCGAAGCTCCGGAGACTCAGGGCCAAGTGGATAGCAAGTTCAAAGGATTTAAACGTGTAGGTGATAATAAAGATGGTAATGGCCATGATGCTATACGACAGCATAAAGAAGAGCCTATACGACAGCCCAAGCCAGCAGAAGGTGCCACAAAGACTCAGCAACAAACGGTGTACAGAGATTTGACTGGGAAAGTCGTTGATATAAGTCAGATGAAATCATCTAAACCTACTGCCAAAGAGAATATTATTCTCAATACAAGACCAGCACCAGAACTAAAAGTCAAGTCGTTTACTGCTGGGAAGAATGATGAAGAGTATAATGATGCCATGAAAGCACGAGTAAATGTGGATGATCCCATGAGAGGCAAGGTTGCCAGCACAGATAAGTTGGCATATACTGAAGGAATGAATGTTCCAAATCGGTTTAATATCAAAGCAGGAATTCTATGGGATGGTATAGATAGGTCCAATGGGTTTGAGAAGTTGGTGATGAAGAAGAGAAACGATATGACGTATGATTCGAAGGTGGTGGAAGACTATGAACTTGATAATGAACTTTAACGACTAGATATTTCTTAGATAATGTGTGATTTTATAATAACATCCAGACGCCGGTGGCATCAGGTCGTAGCAGGTCGTAGCAGGTCGTAGCAGGTCGCACCATCTCGCACCATCTCGCACCAGCACATCACTAATACCACAAACGCGAACTTATTTTCTTTATCTCTATGAATATTCCCGGTTATTACTACGATCAACTGAAGAATCGATACTTCAAGATCTCCAATGGAGACTTGGGCTCGTCTTATCACAACAACAAAGTCACCAGAATGGAACGACAGAAACACATAGCCAAGCACGCAAAGAGAAGCCGATATAATGACAATAGCCTAGAAGTAGAAGGGATGCGCAGTGATGAAGATGCCATGGAAGCCGAACCTATCATTCCCGATGAAGACAGCGATAAGAATGGTGAAAAAAAGCAGTCAGAAGCTCAAAGCCCCTTGAAATCCCGAAATCAATCGATCAAATTCAAATTGTTGTATTTGAAGTGTTCCTTGGGTAACGTCCGGTTGGGGTTGACTAGATCCAACCATACATTGTTGGAGTTTGAACGTCTTGGAAACTTGAAGCTTATAAACTGGGTTTACTATGGCGGACTAGAAACTAAAATATGGGAGAAATTCACCATCAATGACGACATTTATATAATCATCACTGACCAGTATAGAAATTTTATGGTCCTAGATGTCCAGACCATGTTGAGTAATCTACAAGAGAAAAACATGGATCTGAAGCGTTTGGTGATCAACTTCCAAGATAATTTGAACGTGAATGTCAATTTGATGGAGTTAATTAACAAATTGAACTTGCTACCGTTTGAATATTTAACTGTGAGCGGCTATAAAAATTTGATTTTTTATAATTTTATCAGCGAGAGTGACCTTGATAATCCCCAGATCTATCAGAACTTCATCCGGTTGAACGTGGTGACCAAAGTGAACGGTCGCATGCTCAAATTGGATAAACTGAATTATTTGTATCACTTTATAAATAATTTGCCGGATGGTGAAATCAAGAAAGACTTGTACCATTTGTTTGGAATGAATGTGATCTTGAATGTGGATGCCGATAGATATGAATACAGACCGGTTAACCTTAAGAACTATAAACGGTTTTTTATTACGTTTAGTAAATTCATTGATGAGTTTTTGATCCTCGGCACTAATATGGGAATCGTTTATCTTATCAAATTCCAATATATTCCAGATGCAAAATCATCCTCGAACCTACGGTTCTTCCAGGACGTGATAAAGTTCAAATTTGACCGGTCCATTAAATTGGACAAGATATCCCAAATCCATAAGATCGATGACTATCTATTCATCTCCAGCTTCAAGACCCTTATAATATTGAATGTGGAAACCAATGAAAAGTTCAGTTACAAGTTCACAGAGATCATTAAAAACTTCAGGGCATTTAAGGTGCTAACGTTCTTCAAAATAGTGGTGGTGAGTTATAAGAAGATTCATGTGGTGAATTTCTCCACACAATTCAACCAATTTGAGGCTTTAGTCAACTACAGTATTTTCAATGATAATCTTATCAATCAATTTTCATTTGTGACTTTGAAGAACAACTTGGTTATCAATCAGTCTAATAATAGCTTGCTAGTACTTAATCTTAACAATTTCACCACCAAGCAAATTGTTCTTAATCAAGTCAACCAAAAAATCAACGGGCTCATAAGATTGACAGAAAACTATTTGTTAATAAGCTTTAAGAATGCTGATAATACCAATTATTTCAACGTGTACCAAGTATAGGTGGGGCAGGACTTCACCCATTGAATAATTGCAATACCATATAAGGTTAGTGCCCCGGCAAGTTTAATCCAAAGGCGGGTCACTGTGACTAGCAGTCGTATTAATAGAGCCTATACTCTAATTTACATAGTTCAAACAAATAGTTTATTCAAAAAGTTTAGTCACAGCTATTCACAAGTTAAGTCACAGCCATTCACATACACTGATCACCTGATCGGGAATTGCGCTGCATGCAAATCCATTACGGGGGCTAACCTGCAAATCTGATATGCAGCATCCAAAAATAGAAACTCGTAAAGGTGAAGTTGCAAAAAATCCCCCCAGATCCCTGCGAATATCAGGAGCCCCCCCTGCTACCAGGACAATTCCCCTTATATCCGAGTGGCCGTTTAACGGCATCGTTAATGCTTCCCCACCAGCCGAACAAAGGCTAATATATATAAATATATATAAATATAAAATGGTAAAAACAAGCAGTGGAGGTGTATATATATATCCAGTACATAAAGTATTACAATTTTATGGTGTTTCAATTCGAAGTCTCGGTCACGTGTTGGACACATAAGTCTATCATCTATACTTCTATGGTAATAACAATCAACGCAAAACGAAACAAAATAAAACAAAATAAAATGGGTAAATTAAACAGTATCGTTAAATGGAAACAATTCGTAACAAATGATGGGGGTTAATGATGATGAAGCTTGGAATAAAAAAAAGTTGGTTCACAAGTTACCTTTATTTACCAATAAAGTTCAAGTAACTTTGGTAGTTGAAGTTACCAAACTTATAGTCAATGTCTAACAAAATCTTGATGGCATCTTGGGATTTGTACACATAATCAGTAGGGATTTTAACAAGTTCATTATTATGATCTTCATTGGTATCGTTGATTAACCCATTAGATCTTAATAAACTTCCTTGATTCAAGTACATGATTCTCCCGGTTTCGTTGTTATAAACTTGATCATTGGTCAAGCTATAAACTCCAGGATAACCAGTGATGGTCTTAAAGTTGGAAGACTTGGTATTTGGAGGATTCAAGGGGAATAATCTTTGCAACAATTCATAAGATGCCAAGGTGAATCCAAATTGTGGAGACGATCTAAACACTCTGGCCAAAGAACCTTTGAAGAATGCGCTTATTCCTTCTTGTTTCATAATGGTGGTGAAAGCATGCATGATCCCATTGTACTTGATGTCTCCAGACTTTCTTTCCATTTGTAGTCTGGTTTTAATCACATCAGCAGGAGTAGTAAAGAAAGCAGCAGGGGCTCCAGCCATGGCACCACTGATTAATAATTCAAAAGTGTTCAAGTTGTGTTTCTTGTTCACATCATCTGGGTCAAAGTTAAACACATATTTCTTAATGTTAGCATAGGTAGGGAAATAAATGGCCGAGAATGGGACATCTCTTAATAAACAAGCAGAAGCTCCTCTGTATAACCCTTTAACCCCTAACTGCTTGATAATTTGACCAGCAGTCAACTGCTTATGAGGAATTTCACCGGGTTTCAAGATTTTGTTTCTTTGACCCCCTTGCATTTGCAATCTGATCTTGACAATTTCCAAAGGATTGGTGAAGATCACTTGACAGGCCCCAGCAGAAGACCCAGCAAGAACTTCCCATCCCATAGTAATTTTACCGAAATCATCAGTACCAATACCTCTAACCAAGTCATTGACAGTCAATTTAATGGCTTTTTCAGGGGCCACACCGACCAATTGAGCAGCCAATCCAGAATATAACCCTTTCAACCCTTCATTTTTTACAATCTTCTTGAAACAGTCCAAAGAATTGTCATATAAAGCCTTATGTTTTTGGGCTTGCATTCTGGTCTTGACCAAATCAATAGGATACACCACCGTAGCACCAATACACCCGGCAATCGACCCCAAGAAAAAAGAGTAAAGCGAGTCGAAAATCGGCCATAAGGAAAAGTTATCTTTCTGCAAAGGAATGGCAGCCGGATGTTCAAAGATCGAGTATAACGTATTGATATTGTTGTTATAATTCGGATTCAAGAAGTTAATCAAGTCTTTTCTCGACACCGTTTCTTCATCCTTGTTGATCAAATAAAACAACAAGTTTAATTCATTGATAGAAACCGGCTTGAAATTAGATGATTTCAACAATGGGTCCTTCATGTGATTATACAACGCGGTTTTATTAATCAAAATATCATTCTTTTCCTTGGAATTGTTGGCTGGCGTATTGGCAATAACTTCGTTGATCAAGTCAATCTTACTAAAACAATTGTAAATAAATAATACATCAGAAAAAGTAAAGGTGGATTTATTGAAAAATTCCGGCAATGTCGATAAGTTGTTCTTCAAGTTGGTGGACAACTTATGGTTCAAATTCTGGTTCAAAAGACTGATCAATTCACTGGACGAAATCACACCATTTTTAGTCATCAACTCAAAAGACCCAATCAATTTGGTCAACGGTAAGTTGTTAATCAAGGTGATAAAATCATTATAAGAAATCTGGCCCGAGGGTTCAAAAAACTTGTTGAAGTAAGACCAGTTGATTTTAAACTTCTTTTGTTGATAGCTGGGGTCAATGGCCTTGTTCAATTGGTTCAAAATGTTCAAACAATCATTATAGTTGATGGACGACTTAAAGTCCGACAACAAGTTATATATCAACTTGAATTCCCCGTCGGTCTCATTCAACGTATCAATAAACCGAACAAAGTCCCGCTCGTTCACATATCCCTTGTTGTTAGTGTCAGCCAACAAGTACAAAATCGAATACGACTGTTTAGGAATATCACAAGGAAATGGTGATAAGATGGTGGTGAATTGTGGTAACGACAAGTACTTCTCCTTGGTGGTGGAGTTCTCAGTAGCAAACTGATTGAAGATTTCTTTAGCTTTAATATCGGACATGGCGCATCAATGCAATAACTGCCATATATAACGGGTTTATGGGCGGCAACCGGAAATAAACTCCAGAAAAAAAAGTGGGAACAAATGCTTATTTATATTCTCGTTGTGAGCGTTTCGGGCTTAGGTCCAAAGACGAGCCAATAAAAATGAGATCTTTCCCCATATTTAAGCCAGTGGTAACGAAGAGGTTTTTGATGGTTCTAGTTGTAGGGTACTTGTCTACGAGGCTGGGGGTGTATGGGATGGGATGGTGCTACGCTAGGGTGTGGTTGGTGGTGGTAGGTTCTATAGTAATCAGATGTGAATTTCTCTGACATGTTTATTTACGTCAGTTTCTTTTTTTTTTCACTTCCCTTGGCCCGGTCTCTTGTGACTCTTGAATCATTGAGAAATCATCTGAATTTGCTGGAAAATGGCAGCGGTGGCCGATAGAGTCGACAGAGGGAGGGTGTAAGGCGTGTTGACACTGATGTATAGGTTTTGTAACAGTTTGTCTACGACTGTTGGACCAACTGGAACAACAACAAGGATGATATATGAGGGGTAAAGGATTCTTGGACGGCCGGTTAATCTAGGAACATAAGTTGGAGATTTTGTTTGTATGCAGGACTGGTGGTATTTAGGGATGATTTTGGCGATGAATTGAGGGGTTTTGGTCGAGGTTTTAGGTCGATGGGGTGAGGTGGGGTAAATTTTTCAGACGTGGTGCCGTGTATAATGTACCATACACTGTAGATATTTTATTAGATATTTGACTGCAGATTGTAGATATTTTACTAGACACTGTAGACAATGTGCACCTACTTCACTAGTTACTTACACCATAAACACGTCGTTTAACACGGCGTGTTCGTACGCTATAACAAAACTAATCACGGGACCAGCTCGGGAAATTCAATTGTAAACCGCGAAGTCTCATCACCAATTTTCACTTAGTTCAATATCAATTATATCAATCAATATGGCTAGTGGAGCTCCTGGTGGAAGTTTCAGAACCTGGACTCCTACGCCTCCTGAAAGAGGCTCGTTTCCTTTGGACCATTTCGGAGATTGCACCGAGTATATGAATAGTTATTTGAAATGCTTGAAGTTCACCAATAACCAGAATTCTCCCAACTGTAGAATTCTCGCCAAAAACTATTTACGGTGTAGAATGGATAATCAGTTGATGGAGAATTCCGATTGGGAGAGTTTAGGGCTTGTGAATTTGCCTGAGAAGGCGGTGAAGTCTGTCAGAACTCGACCTGACCAGCAGAATACGCGGAATGATTCTGTTGACCCGCCGAATACTCGACCTAAGTCTGAATCGAATTCTCGACCTGATTCCGCTAATGCGAATAGTTGATCTGAGTCTTCTGAGCTGTTCTGATACATTGAATCTGCTGAGCAGTCCTTGACACACTGAAGCTACTGGACTGTTATGATACACTGTGACTGCTGAACTGTTCTGACACGCTGAGTCTACTGCCCCTAATACAAAGGCATTGCCCCTAATATAAAGGCATAATCTTGTAAATATTAACAATCTAACCTACTGTATGTATTAATATATTTTATCTGTTATCCGTGTACTTTTTTATTCGGGTGGTGTGGATCCTGGTGTTGGAACGCTGGTGCTAGATACCGTGTCTGGATACCGTGTCTGGATACTGGTGATACTGGTGATACTGTGTCAGGATGTATATGCCTACATATTCATATATCTACACACTAAGTGCTCTCCTTCGACTCTCCTCTACCTCTTCCTCTGCCTCTTCCTCTACCTCTTGGAGCCCCTCTTCCTCTTCCTGGGACTCCTCTTCCTCTAGAACCTCCTCTTCCTCTACCATTACTTCCGTTACTATGTCCGTTACCAGCAGCTTCTACTGGCTGTTGGAACTGTGGAGGAATCGGAACTCCTGGAACAGTAGGCACAGACATAGGTGCCATTGGCATGGCCATAGGCTGTGGACCATTTCCATTAGCACCTTCATTCATAATATTGTTGAATATTTGCCCATAGATTTGTTTAATGGCTTGAGTATTGGTGTTGCCGTCTTCTTTGATATCACTAGGCTTGACCTTGGAATTAATCAAGTTCAAAATCTCGTGCTTGTGATTGTTGTTGATCTCATTATTGGAATGTAATTGGTTGATTTTATTAACCAATTTGTGGGAATCATGGATCACGGGTTTGTGCTTAGAAGCTTTGGAATGGTAAATCAACTGCTTATTGGTCAAGTTCAACACAAATGATGAGTCGATAGTTAATCCTCTATTGGTCTTCAATTTCCCATTCATGGTGTTTCCACTCATCAATGGATAGTCAAAAATGATTCCTAATTCAATCTTAGTGCCAATAGGGTTGATAGAAACCACCGTCCCCTTAGATAAGAATGGAACTTTCCCAAAGTCTTGCACATACACGACACGATCACCAAGTTCAAATTTCTGAGTATTTAACAATTGGTAACTCTCATTAGGTCTCAACACAGCTTCTTTAGGAACTCCTTTGATATCTTTGTTACTAAACTTATTACCTTTGCCACTATTGATGGAATCAATCAATTCCTTTTCAATGGCAGCAAAACTGAACTTGGTCAAGGATTCGGTTTCCAAGTTGACTTGAAGTAAACTAGACTTGACTTCTTTCAACCAATCTCTCAATTTGTTGATTTCTCCAACAGGAATCCCCATGGTACTTAACTTAGGGATTCCCTTGCTATCAATCTCCATCAACTTTTTGAAAATCTGGGGGAATTTCTGCTTATAGTCGGTGATCAACTTAATGGCCCAAGGACTGTATTGCCAGAATTTCCCGTTTTTCTCCGTGTATCCCAACACCTTCAACCGTTTGCCTTCGAACTTCAACTCCAACCCGACATTGACCTTTCTCTTCTGAGGACTCATGTCGTCTTCGATCATAAACCCACTAGTCAATTTACTCAAAAACAAAGGACTGATTCTGATCTGCTTGCAAATGTCGTAGGAGGCATAATACTTGATTTCCTTCTTTTCAATCTCCTGACGTTGTTTTCCCACATAAATGTCGTCTTCCAAAGCAATCTTATGGACCTTGATGTTGAGTTTCATATTGTCTGGAGAATATCCTACAATCAAACTTGGAGCCCCGTAACCAAAGGCTCCTAAGAAAATAGCTTGAGAGTTAAGAGGGAACTCTTCATCAATTGGCTTAGGAGCTCTTGGGATATATCTTTCGTCCCGGTTGACCACTTCTTCTACAATCAATTCAATAGGATAAATTTCATCCACTTTGCTGAATGTCTTGACATAGGCACCCTGTTGATTACGGATTAAACCATTGACTGGCAACACTCTCACATAGGCCGAGGCCTTGAATTTAACAGCATTTGTCTTCAAATACAAATAATCAAAGTTTCTTATGGTTGCGTCATAATCCTTCTTTTCACTTGGTTCTAACTCACTGGAGAACTTTTTACCATTCAGAAACTCATATTTGAACTCTCCATCATTGATTTCAATCACCTTGGATTCTCTCAAGTACGGCCATCTGCTGTACACAAGCTGACCGAGGAACTTTTCCAGGAACTGTTTGGTGGAATAATCTTCCCAGATGTTTCTCAAGCTTAACACCATTGATTCTGATCTGCTGGCGTTTTGGAATACTTTGGTTTCATTCAACATCAATTCACTTTCAAAAGGTAAAGTAGTCAACGTAGGGAACCCAGCTAACAAGTCTTTACCAACCTTAGCATCAGCAGGCAATTCGATCTTGACTTCTCCTTCGACTGTAGGTAAGACAAATGGCTCTTCAATACATTTGTCGTGTTCAAGGTCGTTGAAAAACCCGGGCAAAGGTGAAGGGTATATCTGGTCGAATTGAGGATTGAAGATGAACTGAATGTCGGTACCAAAACTGTTTCTGCTCAACTCGGCCGGAGTCAATTTGGCTTCCACAGGTTTCAACACTTCTAATAACTTTTCTTCATCGACAAAACTCAATAAAACCACTGCTTCCCAGCTGGCGGTCTTCCCATTCATATCAATGTCGACTTCATGAGGATAAAAGTCGATAATAGGAGATTGGGGGTCCGTCATTAAATTTCTGTAGACTAAAGGCATTAAGGACTTGGATCTAGCCGGCAAGACAGCCATCAATTGTTCAAAAGGTTTGAATGGTTTGGACTTGGTGAACTTGATAGACTCGTTCTTTTCAATATAATCGTCTAACCCAATTAAAATGTCGGAGATTCTGGGAGAATAATGATACTTATAGTACCAGTTCCAAGAAGGACATCCTTTATAATAATAATACAATACCCATTGCAACCCCTCAACATAATGTTTCGTTAAATTGACCATTTCGTCTTTATCATAAATAGAAAAGTGTAATTTTTCTTTATAATAGGAATCTTTCCAGTCCATGAACTTTTTATTGTAAATGTCTTTAGACTCCTTGACCACATCCTCGGCTTCGTATAAATTGGCAGACTGATACTCTTTAAAGATTTTCTTGACCAAGTTGATTCTTTGATTGAATTCTTCGTCATTTTCGTTGGGGTCAATTCCGTCCAAGTCGAATTTAAGAGAGTACGTATCGTTAGACTGTGAGTGTACAATCAACAATCCTAATTCTTCACAAATCCTCTTCAAGAATTCAAAATGTTTTTCCACAAACTCTTTTGGATACGTCAAGGCCAAGTTCTTCAAGTTTCCTTCTGACTCCAACTTGATCAATTCAGGAACCCGCAAGTTAATCAAGCTCATCAACCAAGGCTTAATGAACCCAACAAGTTTCTTCTCCTCTTTAAGAATCAACAATTTCCCGGTCTTTTCTCTCTTCTTCTCACCGGTGATGGAGATATCCTCCAATCTCTTGTTGAACCAGTCCACATCCACATCAGCCTTTTCAAAGTTCTCTAACTCAAACTGTGACAAGTACTTCAACCAGATTCTTAATCTTCTCAAGTTTATAGTCCCATTTTCATTCAAGTACCCGTCCATGTCCCTCATACTCTGCTTGAACGTCTCTATCAACAACGGAAACGCCCCTTTATTGATGAACAAGTCGGGCAAATTCGGTAAGAAATCGTTCCCGATGACATACATAATCAATATAAAGTCATCTAAGATTCTTTCAAAGTCATACTCAAAACTGATCTGGTGGTCCAAGTCCTGGAACTCCAAGGCAATGTACTCTCTCAACAACGGAATATGCAAAAGAAAAAAGTTTTGATCATTCAAATCGGTGGACTTGCTTTTGGATCTTGGTCCAAACGTCACCTCTTCTCTTAAAAGCGAGAAATGGGGGTCATGGCTGACCAAACCCAACATGATTAAATCCGCATCCAACCCATAAATACAGTGTCTGGAGTTGGCATTATAGTGGGGCAAATTCTTCATGGTCCTAATATAATCCATGATTTTATGTTCTCCTTCTCCAGGCACTTCATGGCCCGACAACACAATCTTAATGTTGGCCCAATTGGAGTCTTCAGAGATCTTTTTATGGATGAAATATTTCAAATTATCAGTCAACTTGGCCATAAACTCGGTTCCCGGGGTAATGGAGTTGGAGTCGAACGGGTCTTCTTTAGGAATTTCCAATCCTTGATCTATGGCTTTCTGCAAATTCTCCTCTGCTTCATAAGCAGTTCTAAATCTTCTGGCTCTCTGTTGGTTCATCTTGGCTCTAGGGGCCACACCATCAATGGCCATATAAAAGGTTTCCTTCGGTTTAATGATCTCAAACAAGTGCTCGATGTATTGGAAGATGGCGGCGTACATCTGGTCGTCGCTTAGCCGGGTCAACGTATCGTCATTGGAGTGGGTACAAGTGTGTAAAATGGAGTTCATATCTAAATACAAATTGTCATACTCGGGGATTTGACTGCCATCGATCAACTGCGAGATCAACGGCCATCTTTCCGAGATGAATCTGAAGAATTTCGGGATTCCTATATCTTGGTTAGTACGTGTGTTTGGTGGTAGGTTCTGGTATTACATACCCATCTTGTTATCGGTATAAAAGTTGTTTTGTGGAAATTTGTTCAACGTTGAGAAGATGTCGCGCGGGCCAGAGCAAATGTCGCCCAGCTTGGATTGAGAGACATATATTTGCCTATAGACTATACAATCAGAATAGATTGTCGGAGACAATTATACAGTCTGACATAGACTGTAGAGAGAATTATACAGGGCAGGGGCCTGCCGAAACAACCAAAAAACACAAATCAAACAATAAAACATAAACCACCAGCCATACCCAACCTTTCATAACCTGTTCATGAAGACGAAGACATAACATGTTCAAACACATTTAGACGTCTTCATTGCACTCGTAATAAATAAATAATCAACTTATATCTTGTTGTGGATATCTCTAACCGCTTCCCACGACTTGTGATACCATCCCATTACCACTGGCCCAATGTTGGCCATAGACTTGGACTTCTGGGAAATGTCGTGAATAATCTTATACGACACAACACTAGAGACTCGGACGTACAGTTTAGTGGTGTTCACTGTATAGCCAAAAGTGTTTTCAATCATTTCAGAGGACCCTTTGGGTAAGGCTGGACATCTATCTTCAAGCAGAGAATACCATTTCTTCATTTGTAACAGTTTGCTAGCAAGGATATTTGCCCAATGAGTCAGTTTAGTTGACACGACATTAGCAAATTCTGCCAGTTTAGCAGCCAAAACAGTATTCCACTGAACTAGTTTATTGGACACGACATTATTCAATTGGCCAAAGCCGTTAATAGCCACGGTCAGAGTCTTGTTTCCCATTTTATAGCATAATAAAGCCGCTCTTTGAACATGGGGTCCACTAAACTCCCAAACACTTCCTAAACCGTTTCTAAGGGTATTCAGAATGTCGTTACTTTTTGCAGTGATTCCATACAAGATTCCCAAAACTCCATTTTTTGAAATTGCAACTCTGCTCTCTTCCAACAAATTATGGGCCCATTGACTATATTTCTCCACTGGTACATATTGGTGAATTCTGAGTTCCCGTTTAGTGGACTTGAAAAACCAGCCTGTTTGTGGAGACTCTATATATAACAAAGAGTCAATCCACGCATTAGCACTGTCTCTGAACGATTCAGGAAACGTCTTGGGTTCCTGTTTAGCGGCCATTAACGACCCAGCGTATACAAGGGAAACGGAAAGCCCTACTGCCACTGCTATCATATAGAATAAGTATTCTGAATTATCGTCGATCCAGTTGAAACAGGTAGCTAAAGTGCTTGTTGTATGGATACTAACAGCGGAGCAGAAGCTTTGTTTCCATTCGGCAAGGAGATTTGTGGTTGCCATATAAGAATCGACATAGGTATGGGATCTGGATATTTCCGTTGTAGCTTCGTGATCTCCTCCGTTAGCAGTTTCTTTAACGGTTTCATTAACAGTGTCATTAACAGTTTCATGACCTCCTTCCTTAACTTCATTAACACCTTCATCACTTCCTTTCTCTAATATTTCAGAATCGTTACCATCTTCAGAACCATCACCACTCCTAGTACCGTCCTCCTTCTGGCCATACTTACTAACTCTCATTAACCGCTGTCTAGCAATATTCTGGTAGAATTGATCACTTTGATGCTTGATAGATTCGTGTAATTTCAAGGTATTTCTGGATAAATTCTCATAAAAGCTAATAATCCGTGTAATTGGCTTATCATCAACAGATTTTGCTTCTTCAGTTTCCTTCTTTACTTGTTCGTTCTCCTCTTGTTCTTCTTTCTTCTCCTCAGAACTCAATTGCGGAAAGATAGGAACAGTAGCCTCCAAAGTAGAAGCCCCTAACAAAGTCGACAGCAAATGTGATTGGTCAACAAGCTCCGTCCCTGATTCAGTATCTTCATTATCCTCGTGACCACCGGCTTCAGAAGGAGTTCTATCAGCACTAGAACTAGTTGTGGATCTCTCTTCATCAAAGTCAGAAGAAGACGAGATAATCGACCAATCTTCTTCGGAATTTCTAATCATCTGGGGCAATTCACGTTCCTCTTCTATCTACAATGTTTATACGATACTTATATCAACGGGTTTGCTGTAATATTTGAATCAGCGGTTACTAATATATATATATATAATTTGCCCCTTGATAATAAATAATCCTTATCGCTGTGATCCGTCGTGCGCACATCAAACGGTTGCAACTTTAAGTAACACCATTTTTATTAAGTACATAATTAAACAATAATTTAATCACCAATATATACAATTAATGACGACATGCTGGTTCTAGACGTATGACGACATGTAGATTTCGTTAGACGTAATGACGACACGGTAGTTTTAGATATAATGACGACATGTTGATTTCGTGACACATAATGACGACAATGTCGCGCTTTTCGTTTTCTCTTTACTGTTGGTCTGCAACATCTCTACTCCTATCATTCTTTGCAGCAAGTTCTCTTTTATGCCGCTTGCGCTTGTGTCGTTCCTCTGTGACCTGTCGGGCTCTTTCCTTCTCAATCTTGTTGTCGGCACTTTCATCTTCAAGACTTTGGATCCGGTTGGTGATGCGACTCAAATTCTCTTCTAATGACTGAGTATAGGCCACCAAGTCCTGGTACCGAGATAAGCTGATATA
Organism: Yamadazyma atmosphaerica; assembly: GCA_030574775.1. Taxonomy (NCBI): domain Eukaryota; kingdom Fungi; phylum Ascomycota; class Pichiomycetes; order Serinales; family Debaryomycetaceae; genus Yamadazyma; species Yamadazyma atmosphaerica. The sequence goes on along the minus strand of JAJMFQ010000005.1, from coordinate 44,259 downwards.
CTCGTTGTTAGGATACTGGTACATGGACGAGTTCCGGGGTTGGTTGTATAGGAATTTCGGATCACCTTGGAAATCGGAAGAATTCTCATCAAATCTTCGTTTTCTCTGATTATACATTTGTGAAGAATCGTTGCCCGACGACACCGGGTTCTGGCCGTACCTATTGGCGACGTCAGAATAATCATTAGACTGATTATTGGATGACTTGGCCAGGGAATGAACTGCGGAATTCGACCCGCTATCTTGAGGAGCCATGGAATCATCTGACTGGTTTGAATGGAATCGGCCATCATCTCGGTTATTCTGTTTGTATTCACTTGGATTTCTTTGATCTTCTTGGAAGTTTCGGACGGCTTCCTGGTGCTCTTTTCGATGTGAATCTTCGTCACCAGGGTTATTTCGATGCGTGGTGGTGATGGTGGTGGTGGTGGTGGTATATCCGGGTCGGTCATAATTTCGATTTTCTCGCTGATTAGAGTAATTTTCATTCGTGTTTCGGGATTCGTTTGATCCCGTGTACGGTGATGGCTTATAGAACCCCACCTCACGCCCTCGAGAATCAGATTCAGATCGGTATTCACTCCGGGGATACTCTTCTCGAGGATAGTCATTTCGTAGTTCTGGTCGAGAATATTCGTTCCGTAGTTCTGGTCGAGAATATTCGTTCCGTAGCTCTGGTCGAGGAAACTCAGGCCCCCGATATTCTGCTCCAGGACGAGGTAATTCAGGCCGTGGGAATTCCTGGGGAAATGTTTGTTTCTTTAACATGGGCAGTGGATGCTTATACCCGGGATTATCAAGGTTTTTGTGATCTGGCGCTACCATTTGGGGTCCCATTTGGGGTCCCATTTGTGTTCCCATCTGAACTTTCTCCAGAATTTTGTTCTTACTATTATTGGCCAAATCCTTCAATGGCGTCAACTCCGCCCGGCTGCCTTCTTTCCTGGAAGATTTAAGACTCTCAGTACTGTAGCCAGAATTCAACTCCAAATTACTGTTGACGTCTTGGTCTACATTCTCTAGACGGTCTATCTTGCCGAGTTTGATGGACTTGGTGATGCCTGGGCAAGCATTCTGGGAGTTTTGGTGCCTTGTTAATGAATCAGGCCTGGCAAACTTCCGGGAACAGAAATTACACTGATAAGGTCTTTCACCAGTATGAAGTTTCTCGTGCCTTCGCAAGTCATGGATTCTTCTGAACTGTAAGTTACACACCGAACAGATGTGGGGCTTGACCTTGGAGTGAATCAACTTATGAGAAACCATGTTATGCTTGCGACTGAAGGCTTGCTTGCAAGTAGGGCAGAAATACTTCTTATCTCCGGTTTCATGGGACTGGTTACTACCAGGAGACTCTTCCGAGTCGGTGTTAAGAACTTTCGATAAAGAGTTATCGGAGACGGTGGTGGACTTTTTGGACATATTGCCTAATGATTTGTAGGCATGCTTGTGGCGTTCATCGTTATCCAAACTATTCTCCACTTCGTCTTCTTCATCATCAATGTCGTCATTTTCGTCATCAATTTCGTCGTCATTTGGTCCGACATTTGCATCGACCCCATTTTCAGGCTCTATCGAGCTCTTGTTGGAATCATTAGAGTTGTCGGAGGAACTCCCATTCGATTTATCAATATTCAAATTAAGCTTATCATTCGGCGACGAGCTGTTCAGGGTGGACGAAGACGCCCCGCCCAACCCGTTTAACGAGCCGCTCATTATGCCGTCTTTGGCTGAATCTGCTCCTGAGCTCTTCTCTGCGTTGTAACCGTTGGATGATATAGACATCCTCGAATGCTAGACCAACCAACCTTGTGCTCTCAGAAACCAGGAATAATTTTTAGGGGTCGATCTGAAATAAATCGGACGGTCAGGTCAAGTGCAAAGGCAAATATGTCAACTAACCCTAACACCAGCACAACTGGCGATACAAAAAAAATCAATAAAAATAAATCTCTTCAACAGTAGCAACACCGATTGTTGCTCAAGAAAACTATCAACTTCAGGCCCTACACTGGCTACCTGAGGTCTTTTGGGTCTGGAGGAAGATATTAAATCAACAGACAATAATGTGATAACAAGTGTAACAAGCTATACACCCTCAGTGGCACTGATACCCTAAGGAAAGTAATAAATTAAACTTGGTCCGTAGGTTTGCCAGGATCGAGCGCGAGAAAGCAAATGTAGGAATTGGTCTGGACCATTACATAAGCAGAGATGCGGCGGATTACCGTTGCAAAAGAAAGTTGATGGATGGAATAAGAATGACATGGAAGAGAGAAGAATTCTACGGCTTGTGTAGTGGTGTATGGCGGTGGTAAAGTGCAGCCCTGTAGAGCCCTGTTGGCTAATACTAGTAGGAGGTAATAAAAATTGGCCCTGAAGTTATAGTTGTCGACGGCTTTAAGAGTATTATGGTAAGATCCACACACCTGCGGCGTTCATGGGGTTCCGTAGGTGCCATTGCTTTATTGGGTTTTTTTCGTTATTCCGTGTGTGGAATCCCGACCATTAGTTCTTGTACGAGGCAAACGGTGGTGCTGGCATCTTTATGATACTCTGCAAATAACAGTCCACCCGAATGTTGTATGTATTGTTTTATTAGCCACACCTCCTTCTCATGGGTTGTCATTTGCGGCTGGAGTTAGGGGGTGCAACAAGCGCAACCAAATGGTTATGATCACGTGAGAGGGTGCACCTGGCAATCTATTTGGTCCGCCCCTTTTGTGCCACTTGTTGTCTGCGCCGCCTGCATATTTTATGACAAAGTCTGCGTCAATCTCCTGGGCGTGCAGCTAGCGTATCTTGAGTATGACTAACAGTGAATGTCCGATCTGGTGATCCTACTATATGACTACTACTCTTATTTTGGAGAGACCATTGAGTCTCTACGAGAACTTTTTCAGGTGTCGGACTGTTAACCGGTACTATAACAATTTCCAAGTGACTGCTACTTATTCAAAACCTATTCTGATATCTAATTTATACGGGGCCTTGAGAAAGGTATTGTTGCAGTATCATGTATTGGCCTGTAACGTTTTCCAGCGGGAAAAAGAATATTATATGAAACCTATTCACTCAATTCTGTTGCAAGATGTGTTGATAGTCAATGATGACCCTAAATATCTCACTGATGGCGTGATAAATGAATTGGCAATGAAATATATGAATGAGTTTATATTTGATCTTGATAGCCAAAAGCCTCTTTTCAAATTGATTTTATTCGACCAACACACTCTTGCAGTGGTTCTTGATCATACTTTGTACGATGGCTTGGTAGGAAATTACTTCCATGAAGTTTTATTGCCGTACTTAGCTGAAGAACATATTGTGAACGATGCTGACGTAATGTCTATTCCGTTATTCCGTTATCCAGAAGACGAATCGCTCATCTTGCACTCATTGCCTCCTCCAATTGACGATTTTCTTCCTAGCTGGGATATCGACTACAGCAATAATGACCCGAATCATTATGATAAGCTTACTCCACCGGGGTATACTAAGTTTCCGGGAAGGTTTCCTAATGCTCTAGGAAACTCTAAAGCGTTCAAATTGGTCAATTTCGCTGCTTCGGACTTAACAAGAATATTGAGTGCCTGTAAGCAGCATGGAGTGACTTTGACGTCTTATCTTTACGTGGTGTTTATTCATAGTTTCAGACCTGCTTTCCCTGACCATTATACTTTAGACAGAGTGGCTATGAACCTTAGACGATTCTTTGTTCAGCAAGAAGCTCCTGGTCATTATAAACATTTCTTCGATACTCCAAACTACAAAATCATGGGAAACCTGCCACATTTAGGACTTGCTAATAATTTGCCTCCACTTACAAACTTTACCTGGGAAGCTGTTTCAGAATTCAATACTAATCTTCAGAAATCCGTCGCCAATAGAAATCTTCTTAATGTGATGAAATTCTTTAAAGACAGCTACGTACCAGGCAATAACAGTGAACTTTTCGAATCCAAATTGGGCCAAAATAAAGCGGAGACCACCAAACTCTCCAATTTGGGGTTTGTCAAGGTGCCTGAGTTGAATGGTTGGACTATAAATGATATGATATTTTCTCAAGATTTGAGTTCTGTCACCAGTGATTTCATGATTAGTGTGGTATCAACAGCCAATGGTGGGTTGAATGTGGTGATCACGTACTTCGACCATTCGTTTGAAGATGTTGACATGCCGAATTTCGATTCTCTTGTTGATACTTTCAGGGCCAATGTGATGAAGTGTACAGACGATTAGAGAATGATAGAGAACAATTAGATCATGTAATAATCAGAGATAGAATACTTAGAATATACAACTAGGATATAGAGTCAAGTTTCAATAGCTCCAAACACGTATATGTTAACACGACATTTTTCTCATTCACTGCTCCCTATCTCCATTCCTTCACCACCCCACTGTCCTCAACATCTTCTCTCATAAATGTCCTCTCATCATCTTCAAAATCGCAAAAACCACAAAATCGCAAAAACCACAAAATCGCAAAAACCACAAAATCGCAAAAACCACAAAATCGCATTTTCATTAACCGATCATATACAATGCACAATGAAGACACAGCATTACGAGACCGTACCACGGGCCAATGGTCCAATCAGGAACTGATAAGAGAATTGAAACGGTTCGATGACTTTATCACCATCGATTGGGTCGAAGACCAATTGGCAAACCACAAAGAATCACTTATGAGAAGTCGTGATGTCCAATTGTTCAATAGTTTCAGAAGTAAGTTCCTCTCGTTTGCCATGAATTGGCTTGTTTTGGCAGGTATGGGAATGATAATCGGAACCATTGCCGGCTGCTTGAATATAATCACCGCGTGGTTGGGCAGTCTTCGATTTGGTTATTGTTCGAAAGGATTCTATTTAAGTAGAGCTTTTTGTTGTTGGGGCCAATCAGAAGAGTCTTGTACTACGTGGAACAATTGGAGTGACCATGCTATTCTTGGTTACTTTCTGTATGTTTTGATGTCGGTGCTATTTTCTCTGGCGGCGGTGTTGTTGATAACATTCTATGCTCCGGTAGCAGCAGGATCTGGAATCTCTGAGATCAAATGTATTGTTTCAGGATTTGTTATGAAAGGATTTCTTGGGTGGTGGACGTTGTTGATAAAGAGTCTTGGTCTCCCATTGGCTATCAGTTCTGGTCTTAGTGTGGGGAAAGAGGGCCCCAGTGTTCATTATGCTGTTTGTGTGGGGAATTCAGTAGCCAGACTATTTGGAAGATATAAGAAGAGTGCCAGCAAAGCCCGGGAGTTTTTGACTGCTACTTCTGCTGCTGGTGTGGCCGTTGCATTTGGGTCTCCTATGGGCGGAGTTTTGTTCTCCATGGAGGAGATTTCAAATGTATTTCAAATGTCTACTATTATCAAATCATATTTCTGCTCTTTAATAGCTGTGGGTACTTTGGCGGCCCTAAACCCGTTCAGAACTGGCCAACTAGTTATGTTCGAAGTCGTTTACGATACAGACTGGCATTATTTCGAAATACCCGTTTATATAATCTTGGGGATCTTTGGTGGGGTCTACGGAATCGTGGTGTCTAGGATCAATATCCGAGTGGTGGCATTCCGAAAGAAGTATTTGACCAATTATGCTGTCAGAGAAGTACTTACACTTGCTGGTTTGACGGCGTTGATTTGTTATTTCAACGAATTTTTGCGTTTAGATATGACGGAATCCATGCAAATTTTATTTCATGAATGTGATTCCAACTCCAATTTCAACCATATTATCTGCTCTAAAGACACTTCCAAACTATCTTTGGTGATATCCTTGCTATTTGCTACTGTCATGAGAATGTTCTTAACTATCATAACATATGGATGTAAAGTTCCAGCAGGGATCTTTGTGCCGTCAATGGCTGCTGGAGCTACTTTTGGCAGAGCCCTTGGAATAATAATGGATGCTTTATACCAGGGCCATAAAGATTCGGCGTTTTTCGGAACTTGTGGCGAAGATAAATGTATTATTCCTGGAACATATGCTTTCTTGGGAGCTGCTGCTGCTTTGAGTGGAATTACTCATTTGACAGTTACTGTAGCAGTGATTATGTTTGAATTGACCGGGGCTTTAAGATATATCATTCCTACTATGATAGTTGTTTCCATAACCAAAATCATAAATGACAAATGGGGTAAAGGTGGCATTGCTGATCAGATGATCAAGTTCAATGGATTGCCCCATATCGATCCAAAAGAAGAATTTACTTTCAATACTAATGTTACCAGTGCCATGTCTGTAGCCACAGTGACCATTCCTACCAAATCAGACAATCCCATCAATATTCGGAAGTTGAACCGAATCTTAACCAAAACAGATTTCCGAGGTTATCCGCTAGTAGAGTCGGAATTTAATCCTAAAATTACCGGCTACGTCACCAGACTGGACCTACAATTCATTCTCGAAAGACATCCAGACATAGATGACTTAACGAACTGCTGCTTTACCAAAGATGGCGACATGGATGACCAGATCGATTTCTCGTCCATAGTAAACCCATGTCCTTTAACTATCACGTCTGCTACCACATTGGAATATGTTTTGGATATGTTTGTCAAGCTAGGACCTCGGTACATTCTCGTGGAAGAAGAAGGAATGCTTGTTGGAATGATAACTCGTAAAGACGTATTACGATATGAGTACAGTTTACAAGCATTACACGAGACCGAAAATGATCAAGTATACCAAGATCAATTTGACGACAAGATTTGGCAGTTCATGGCCCTTCTCAATAGAAATATCAGAAAGAATCTCGGTAAGATTTTACATAACGACGCTGATAGATATTTATAATTCACTTCATTGTACTATAGAAAAATTCATTTAAGTATATACATGTATGCAAAAGTTTAATCGTCTTTCCATTTCCCATGGTCTCTATAGTCAGCATAGATGGTTTTATAAAGAAACGTTCCTTGCAAATCTAGCAACGAGTTGGTCATTTCTAGTTCTTTCTGTGATAACACATCAAATATCTTATAAACTCCCAATATCAACTCATCGGTATTCTTTTTTGAAAAATGGCTTGTCAAAGAAAGGTTTATATAGTTCACCAATAGAATCGGTAAATAGTTTCTTAAGTTCTTCTTGATGATACTGGAACTAGTTGTAAGCTGACTGAACATGGTTTTGTTGGTAGACAAATTGGATGGTTCACAGAGATTACTTAATAACCTAGTAAAGGAACTAGCACATTCTGGTGATGTACTTAATTTTCCTTCAGAAGTTAAAGGAACCAACAACGCCACAAAGGTGGAATTGATAAGATGATGACGAGAATTGAGTCTGAATCTATGGAATAAAAGCACTCGTGATACTACTTGGGTTAGCAGGTTATAAAGTGGTTCTATCATATCTGGCTCTGAGAATGAACTGTTCGCGACATTTGGTAAATCAGATAGACTGTTAGCGACATTTGTAACGAGATTCAAAATCTGTTCGATGGAATATTGACTGAAACTCCAAGATTTAGAACTTAAATTCACTTTAATAGTATCAAGGAAAGGCATGATAGCGGCCCCAGAAGATATTATACTTTTCAACCGGTTCAACACAATAGAAATTATCATCCCCACATGCTTTCCACTGGTTTCATGGTCCTTCCTAACACTAGCCAACCATTTGATGACAATTGAAATATAAATGTCACAATTTTCAGAATGCATATCTGTAGTCATAGATTGTAGAATATACAAAACCATTTCATCATGTCTATTAGTGGAAGCCACCTTGTCAAAGTAGAATCCCAAACATTCATTTAGTTCATCGGCTAATTCTTTTGATAAATCGCGATAAAGAAAGAAGTACACAGACAAAACATGTTTGAAGGCATCTTCACTATGAATCCGAGTCAATAATCTGAACAACAAGACATTGATCTTCGAAGACGAACTTCTTGTCTTGGCTCCAATACTAACTACCGTATCCTTCTTGAATAACTCTGGACTTATATCCATGATCTTCACAGCAATAGCCAAGTACTTCTCTATAATCTCCACTGAAGGATCTTTCTTGCCTATTTCAATGTCCAATAACCCTGCAACTGAGTCAAAATAGGTGGACTGAAGTTCAGTGAAGGTTTCCTGTTCTTTTGGAGGTAATAGAGCCGGGTCAGTGTTGGTGATTATTAACCCACAACATAGGATTTCCTTGGTGAATCCTTTCTTGTGTTTCTTTAGATCTTTCAAAAGAGAACTTAATGCTCGGGCCACATACTTGTTATCTGATTTGGCTTGGACCAAGTGCTGATTCCATACTTGTTTGAAGACAAGGTAACTTTCATCATCTCTATTGGCACAATAGTTCATCAATCGCTTCAAGTCCGTTTCGATTTCAGATTTGAACGTTGGACGGGAAAGTAAATATTTCAAACTTCTGATTGAATCAAGCGAATTGAGATTTGAAAGTTTATTGATAAAGTCGACTTTGATTCCTCGTCCAATACTTTCAAGGGGAAACATCGTTACGAGATTCAAGTGAGTGTCTTTCTCCAGTATCACCTGCAAGCACACTGAAGTCAATTTAGGAAGTTCAAAGAAGTAATCAGCTTCAGTCAAATATTGATTCCAGAATTCCTGGGGTAAGGTATGGAAACATTTACTGAAAAATGCTTTGATGGACTTTTCAGAAAAAAAATGGTTCAAGATGATTGCCCATCTTTCTAGACATGTCGCCATGACTGTTTCATTATTCATCAAGCTGATAAATTGGGTTTCAAGCTTTTCGTTAATAATATTTTCTTGGGTGATTTCTATAAGTCTGAATATAGTCCAGAAATAAAACTGGTTAGAATATTCGGGTTTAGATTTTTCAATTGGACGCATATCACCAGCTCTTTTTGGATATGCTAGTAAGACATTATACTTCAACTCCCAAAATCCGTCGTGGTTGATGTAAACGTCGTTGGATAACAATGATTCTTCTACCAATGCCCGTTTAGAAGCAGAGAATTTCAACAAGCTTTTGGCAATCGAAAGAAGTAAAATGTAAGCTGAATCAGAATCTGATTTGCTTTGGTCATAAATATAATTAATGATGTTCACCAACTGAGTGGTCGACAAATCATCCACCTCATTGGCAACGACTTGAACGATTTCAGGACGTCCCCATACCTTATTAATATCAATGTTCTGGAGCCATACTTTAAGAAAAAACACATCCAAGTCTCTTGCCCTTACAAAAGATTTAACAAAGTACTTGGAAAAGTCAATGATAGTTGCATCTTTCTCTTTATTTAAAACCGTGATTATTTGAGTCCATTTGTCCATGGCCACATTTGCATCCAAGTTGATAATATTTCCAACCAAGTTCCAGTTCACTTTCTTGCTGTTGATATGGCTAGCAAGCACATCTTCAAAGAACGGGGTAGACAATGGTCTGTTTGTACTTGATAATATGGCAATTAAGGACTCAGCCATCTCAGCATATTGTGATTTTTTAATTATCAAAAGAAAAATGTCTTCACATAATTTAATGTTCTTTGTTCCGATATTCTCCACAATAATTGAATAAAGGATAGAAACGGATGTCATGGGTAACTTCTTATTCAAAAGATGATCAAAATTGTCCATCAAAACATTGGTATTCTCTCTGCCAAAGATATTCTCCACCACCACATCCACAAGTATTTTCTTGCAATTGTCCAAATCCGAGTCGAGATTCTGAACAGTCGTCAACAAGGCCGGCAAGCAGTCTTGAAAGAACCTTTTGGAATTTTTTTTGGATGAAGTATAGTCGAGATCATTGAAGGAGATTCGGTAAAGGTTTCTAGCATTTAGAAGCCATTCATGCAATATAGGAGCTTCTAAGTCTGTCTGAAAGATATTTAGAAACGCCAGGAGAAATGTTAAGCAAGCAGATTCATCAGCATGTAAATCAAACTGGTCATAAATGACTTGTGATGCCGTCAACATTACCCTATAAGTATTCGTATCAGAAATGTCGTAGAAATTTTTGAAAACTTTCGTAAGTACATCCAAAAACTTCAATCTTCGAAATGACCGTTCTCTAAGTGTCTTATCAGTGGTATGAGTCCATGACAGGTACAATAAGTCCCATGCTTGATACAGATATTTCCACTGCTTGAACTTTCCGTTATCATTAAGTCTATCTATAACAAGGTCTAATATGAAAAGCAGGTCGTTAGGCAATGCTACTGGAAGCTTACCGTTTAGCATCTGTGTGGCCACATGATATATTTCTTCCAAGCTACGGTCACTGGACCGTAAAAACCGAGTTAATGTCTCGGTATTTCGTATTCCATCCATACTTAGTAGGTTTAGTCTGGCAAAAATTCGCATCTGCTGCGATGAGATAAGATGAGCTCGACTTCAATGAAGAGCTGAACAAGTTCAATGAAGAGCAGAAGAAGTTCAATAAAGAACAGAACAACTTGAACGAAGAGAGCTATGTGGAGTACACTGGATGAGCTAACTCATGAACATTCAGTACAAAAAAGAAGACACAAAACAGAATACAAGTACCTATAATTATTGTATTATGCTATTAATATACACCTAATCTAAATTAACAAAGTTTCAATCTTATCCTTGATGGAATAGATTTGGTTCTTGATGGCAGAAGCATCATTGGTAGTGATGGAAGCGGCAATGACCGGTCTGGAAACCCCACAAGCTCTACCTAAAGCAGTTTTGGAAGGAACAAACACATAAGGAACGTTCTTATCTTCACATAACAAAGGCAAATGCAACAAGATTTCAATAGGTTCAGTGTCAGCAGCCATGATGATGAATTCAGAGATCCCTCTGTTTAAAGTCTTGGTGGCTTCGTTAGCACCTTTCTTTAATTGTCTCAAGTTTTGGGATTGTTGAGCAACGTCCAAGATTTGCTGGGTCAAGTTAGAGTCAGCTAATGGAAAAGCTTTTGGATTTGGGGCAGACATTGTGTGTTTTGAATAATAATTAAATAGTTTACGGCTCCTTGCTTATAAGCTCACCTATGTTATATGAAGATTTTTCATTTTCATTTCACCTCATCTCAGATGAGTAGCAGGGCGTGTGGTGGCTGATATCGCGACATTGGATGTCGTATCTTTTGATAGACAACATACTGAAATAAACGCTCATCAAGAGTTAATCCCGTCCCGCGCCTGTACACAGCCGTTACCCGAGCAGTGAGATTTTGCTGAACAATTTCAACGAATATCCCTTTTTCTAATTAACAGTAAAACACTCGTCAATATGTCAGATTTATGGTATGTAATTGTTAAATTTTATGGGCTTATCGAGTAGAGTGTACCCAGGTCTACGGGAATAATGCTTTCATTCGGAGAAATCCGATTGGTTTCGATGGATTGAACGAGTCGTTGCATTTAGGTCGCCATACGCTGGCCAAATGCTCTTCCAACGGAATTATCCATTTACACCAAACAAACACTTCATTCTTCTTCTGCCGCCCTTATACATTTTCGACGGTTCAATTGAACGCCGCTTGAATATGGTGTTCAACTCAATGTCGCCCCATACTTTACGCATACTAACTAATTCCAGTCCTGTTTACGCTCCCTTCTTTGGTTCAATTGGATGTGCTGCCGCCATCGTCTTCACCTCCTTCGGTGCTTCGTACGGTACGGCTAAGTCCGGTGTCGGTATTTGTGCCACCTGTGTGTTGAGACCAGACTTATTGGTGAGAAACATTGTTCCAGTTATTATGGCCGGTATTATTGCCATTTATGGATTAGTGGTGTCAGTGTTAGTGTCAAGTTCCTTGAGTCAAAAACAAGCATTGTACACTGGATTCATCCAATTAGGTGCCGGTTTGTCTGTCGGGTTATCCGGATTGGCTGCTGGATTTGCCATTGGTATTGTTGGTGATGCCGGTGTTAGAGGTACTGCCCAACAACCAAGATTATTCGTGGGTATGATTTTGATTTTGATTTTCGCCGAAGTCTTGGGGTTATACGGGTTGATTGTTGCGTTATTGTTGAACTCCAGAGCCATCCAAGATGTCACTTGTTAGGTATTTCAATTCCCAGAGATGGATCTTCTTTGTAGAACATTGCTGTTTTGTCTGTCATAAACATTTTAAACATGTTAATTTGAAAATATATTTCCCGTTTGTTAATAACGCCATCTCCAAAATATATCATTAAAATTCTGGCAAATATATATACATTTTTTGTACCTCTACTCTCTATAGATTGTTTATATAGACTTTACCGGTTTCAGTGACGATTTGTTTCCGTAACAATCGAATCAATTCTTCAATGGTTTGGGGGATTGGCGTTTGGTTCTGTTGCAATGCTAAGCGCCAGTCGTAGAAGGAGATGTCTGGATCATTAGCATCAAAATTGTCAATGCATCGTCTGTATACTTCTTGAGACAGATTCCAATCCTCTTCACTGGCTTGCAATTCATAGTTGTCGATTAATTCGATGATGACTATCAAATCTGGAATTTGAAACGTATAGTGTTTGTTCAAGAATACGGGAATTAATTGAGCCAATAATAAGACATAGAATCGTTTCGGTAAATGAATAAACTCCAATAAGTGAATAAGTCTGGAGATTTTATCTTTGGCCAATGTCTTTTCTGGAACTTGTTGTGGAAGGGCCCTATAGAATTCTGATAAAATGGCATATGGTGATAAGCATTGCTTGATGACCGGATGGATATCAAACGCAGAATCCACTTTATGCTCGACAATATTATTTATCAATTCGTCTTTTATCAATCGATTATTGATTAAACTGTCTTCGAATATCAAATCCCATACAATATAATGTACTTCCTTCATACCTTTCTCATTAGTTTTATCAAAGTTCTCTCCGTTATAACAGTTCACCAACATGTTCAATGCCTCATAGATGTAGCCATCTTTCAAGGACTTCTTCCCGTATATGCGATACAACTCACTAGCAGTAGTTACAGATCCTAACTTAGCACAAATAGTCAAACACCATTCCAAATCATCATTGGTCTTACAATTGTATTTCGGCAAAAACCCTTCAATGACAGATTTATTGTTGGCCATCGACAGCTTTGAAGTCACAATATTTTCATTGAGCAATATCCCAAATCCTACAGGAACCAAATCGTGAACATTCAAACAATTGAACGCAAATTCCGTCAACAAATACTCCGAGATGGTCTTGGTTCTCATCAATTGTTCAAACGGTGCTTGAGTGTCCAAGTTATAATATCCATTCAAAAGTCCTTTAAGTTCAAGGAACCGGGACAATATGGCCGAGGTGGTCTTATCCACTTCGTCTATCTTGGTCAAAACATGCAAATAGTTGCCTTCAAACACGTCCATAAAAGACTTTTCTGTTGAGGTTATAATGTCGTCAGAGGGGAGATTTAAGGGTGGTTTTTCCTTCATGGCCACGTCCAAATACTCCGGATACACCGATTCGTCATCTCTTATCTGATACAATGACAATGCCGTCAACACTTCGTACCAGGAGTCACAGTACGACGAGATGGTCTTGGGTAATCCTGTTAACACACATAATAATTCGTAGATCTGTTGTAATAAAGACGTATTTTCCGGACTGATTTTGGAGCTGAATTTATGAATCACGTCCCGGAATTCACAGCATGACAATTTCCATTGGCCAAACTGGTTTTTCAACGCCATACTATGATACGTGTCTAACAAGTTGGAGAAGTCAGTAATAATCAAATACATCTCATTATCAGTGGACTTCAACTCCTCTATCCCCGACTTTTGAATAGCACTGACAGCTTGGTCTAATAATCCTCTAATAACCAACTTTCCTATGAACTTATTCCAAAATGATCCGTGTCGGAATGGAGTCGGAGACTCAATCATGATTTCCTCCACCAATTCTTGCACGGGTTTCGGATCAAACCGATTGATCCACTGACACAAGTATTTCGGTTTCATATTTGTATTGGCAACAAAACTATTGGCATAAACACAATCAAGAATATGTAAAGTGCATTCGAGTTTTTCAACATCTTCATATTCAATATCTCGAAGTTGCAGTATAAACAGAGTGAAATTCTCGATCAACTTCAAAAACCCACGGTTCAACAATTCATTTCTGTTATGCAATTTGTCTTGATGGCTGGCAATGGTGTCACTAGTAATCAATCCGATTCTATCGTCTTCATCCATATCGTCTCCAAAATCAGGTCTAATTTCATCAAGAGACGTTAGTATCTTATAGTTGGAATTGACATAACTGGTATACGACTGAGTGTACTTGTCATCTTTAGTGTTCAAACTTTCATTATACGCCTTTGGGTTGAAATGAAACTCGAGGTTTTTGTCTGAATGCAACCATTCTTTCAATATCACTGGTTCTGGAATGTCGCTCTCCATGGACGAAGGAATGGACGAGTTGTTGAACGATTCGTCCGAGGTTTCGCCGATATCAAGCATATCGATATCATCGAACCCTTTTCTCCATGGTGCTGTGTCAGTCATGGTGATATGATGTGTTGTGATGGGTGGTATGGGGTATGTTGTGATATGTGTTGTGAGATGTTAGCCGCTGATGAGAGAAAATTGTCGCGAATTGAAAGTTGAAAGTTGAAAGTTGGGTTGTGGCTATTGAAACTCGAACGTAATTTCATGAACTAATATCTATACAATGATATCTACACATACAGTAGTTCAAACACAAGTTTTTGTAGGAGATTCTTGTGCTTATAACAACGTTTTAGGGCCCTTGTCATATCTTCTAGCTCTTGTTGAGTTTCTTCAGTCCGAGAATCGTATCTTCTCAACACCGCATCTCTATGGAGCCAGTACTGAATGAATATTAAATCAATTACTCCCTGTTGTTCCTTTCTGATCAATTGACCTGTTTCATCTTGTTGCATGAACTTGCGGTCTCGTTTGGCAGCCCATCGTTCTAGCTTATCTCTCTTATTGGAGATTTGAAGATCTGATAACGTATACTTAAACAGTACGATTTCCTTAATACATTCAACAAGAATTGATTCTAATTCTTCATCCATGTCATGCAATTCACTAAGGGAATAAATTCCTCCATTGACAGTGCCAAAGATCACTTTGCCCTCGGTTAAAGGTTCTTGATTGTCTAGCTTATCGAAGCTGGAATTGAAATCAACTTGATCATCAAGTTTGGGAATATTGGTGACGGTATTTATCAGATCTCCTATATTGTAGGAGATCATTTCTCGGATTTGACTGTTTTCTCCCTTAGTGAGCCCTAATAAGTTGCCGAAACTATCGGTAGCTAAGGCGATTTTCCCCTCTGACGAATCAAACATTATCATTTCCGTTAAGAAATTGGTTTCCACGTAAGAGGTCAAGGAATCTGAATCAAAGATCAAATTGTCTTTGTTGTCCCTTGTCAAGTTGATAAAATTGATTCCTTTCATTACATCGCCAAATACCACGGTATTATCACATTGCGAGAACGAGTTGGTGAAGATAGGAGAAGGAAATATAGCTTCAGGAACCACATACCACTCATCAAGACTCTTGGGCTTAACTATGTAGTTCATAACCCCTATCACCATGAATATCATTTCTTCTCTATTGATAAGCTTTATCGAGTCCATTGTCAATTCAGAAACATCTGTGAACCCATGCAACTTGATCTGTTCAAGGAGCACGATCTTGCCTCTTTTGATTTGAAAAAGTCGGAGAATCTCTGACGTGTCTGAACTGTTGGATAATCCTACAAAACAATTGGGAGCTGTCGACAAATCGGACACTGGAAACTCACATACATCCATCATCTCTACTGGTTGATGTTCGGGGAATTCATAGGTGGAAACTGTTTCCATATTATTCAAGTCCACCAATTGCAAAAAGGAGTTTCGGCTGTATTCATTTATACTATCGATAAATGCATTTTTTGAACTCAATACAATCGTGTACTTGGACCGCTTATTCAATCTTAATGACTTCATATTGAAATCGTTTGAAAATATCACTTCTTTAGTGGTATCGATTTGGTTAATGGCATAAACATGGATATCATTATTGTTAGCTGACACGGCTATACGATTATTAGCCAACAATGTCAAATCATTGATCTCTATACCCGGATCAAGAGAATCGAATGGGAATATTCTGTTAAAGTTCATCAATGGATCATTATCAATCCCATATATCCGGTTTCTATTGTACATGATGACACTGTTGGTACTATTCTTGACAAACCTATAAGGAAGCCCATCAAATTTAGTCACCTTGGTTCTATTTACATCTTTTTCATCACCCTTGAAATCGTAATATATTTGTACCAATTCATTATTGGAACTAGTGAATAAAAGCCAGATATTTGAATTCTGACTGGAGTTGTATAAGAGACAACATGAGGAAATAGGGACTTCATTGGGCGTAAGGTTCTCTTGAGAAAGTAACACAACTTCTTCGTCTGACACATTATAGATTCGATAGGACCCATCCCAGAAAGTCACCACCACAAGAAATTCTGTTTCAAAGACTTGCACTATGTCCATATCAGAAACTTCATTGGTAGTCTGCAAGTCAATCGTTTGGTAGGAATCGTCCAAATAAAGGTATAAGGTATTGGAGTCGGTTAAGATCAAAAATTTATTACCCTCAAGGATTTTGGCATTCAAGATTCTATTTCTGTTGAGTGACAGTCCATTTAGTTCAACACCATCTTCATTGATCACAAGATCATTTATTTCAGTTTGCTTCGAATTTATACAACGGGAACTCGTTCTAGTGCCTAGGTTTTGAAATATGTTCTCATTATCAATTTTCAAAGTCTGGATTTTATTGGTCTCTGGATCTCTCAAACAAATAGTCACAGAGCTTTCACCGGAACTCTTCTCCCAAATCATGGCATTCTGAATATTACATTTATGACTGCCGCAATATTCAAGATAGTGTCTTCTATTGGAAATTCTTCTGAACTCTCCACTCTCGTAACCTCCCTGACAAGTTAGTAATTCAAATGTATGGCCATTATAGTTGGCTTTTATATCCAATATAGGTGAAGACGACTTCAAAAATCGAACAATATCAATAAATGGCTCTTGTGGTAGTATTTTGAACAACACAGATTGGGATAGTTTGGATGCCACATAGAAAAGGTTGTCGTTAATATGGTGGATGCTGATAGGAACTGTAGTCATTCCTAACTTAATAAATGATATGGAATTGACTTGGATCGAAGTGCTTGTCTTTTTGGTAGTGTTGAAGAAAAGAATAAACGTCTCTCCTCTATTATTGATCAAGATAATTCTCTTTTCATCTATTATCGTAAAATTGTTAAACGCAGAAATATCATGACTGCTTTGAGTAATAAGCCGTTTAGTCACTACCGACCGGTCTGGGTCAATGGAAATGTTGTGATCTTCATTTTCATCTGACAATTCCAAATACGTAATATCTGGATTGGGGAAATAAAACATATAATTATCCGTCACGACTATGGATCCTCCTGACAACGGATTTATGATGGCCGTGGGGATCTCGTCAAACTCCTCGAACTGCTTGACAAGATTAAACTGTTTGTTCATGGAATTCAAACGGTAATATCTTATGGAAACATTGAAATTATAGTCTCGGTAATACACCACTATAGTATTATTTGAATCATTGGCATTACGAAGTACCCGTATATCCTGAACAATAATACTTCCTAAGGAATATGTGAAGTTATCAGCAAACTCGTGTTGATCTAGTTTCCTTTTGGTCCGCTTGTCGGTAGTATCTGAATCATAGGTCCAGTGGGTATTTATATGAAATGCTTGAATGAATCCTTCAAAGAAGTAGACCAAAAAAAACTGGGGGACCGGTTCTGGGTCCACTTCGATCCGAGGAAGGGCATCTGATGGTAATTGTTGGTCACTGGCATCAAAAGAAACAGAATGTATGACTCTAAATTGGTTCCCATCAAACCACAAAACAAGCAACTTATACGTATCAGTGAGAACAAGAAGACAATCTGTAGATAATTGGGCATGGGCCATTTTTTGCATCGCCAAGATCGGTTCGTCAACATACAAAGAGTCCATGAACACAAGGTCCTCTTTACCGCCATTTCCTCCAGAAATCCCATAGAATTCTAACCGGTTGATTTTGTTAAGCACCAAGCATGGATTTTCATCTGAATACACTCGAGCGTAAACAGCGTGATTTATGCAATTGGGCGGCTGGAGCTCCGCTAGTAAATGTACCATGGTTTCCAAGTATTTCTAGCCAATAAAAACCAGATATGCCTTACTAAACCACGTAGCTATGGCGGACTTCTTGCGGTGATATCTACAACTAGTTATGTATCTCTTCCTTCTCGCGCTAAACGCGATGTTGCAAGATCTATCATCTGGGGCTAAAAGGGGAACACATCAAGACGTCTTTTGTTATCTTCCACCGAACCGATTGTGGGCCAGAAGTTGGTGTAATACAAACCAAGAGGCAATACTAATTGAACTATAGAGTTTAAAGAATCAACATTTTCCGGAAGTTCCCGGAATTTCTTACCCCTGAATTATACGAGGCTGATTGTAAACTTTGTGAGCCTAGCCACATATTCATATACCTTCATCAACCAAGAACTTTTATTGCCCTAAATCGTGTGAAATCAACTGGAGATGGAACGCAGAACATCCTTGAATAGGCACGGGTTATCTATTCTTCCGCCGCCGCCGAAGTTGTCCCAAGAACCCGATGATTCTAGCCCTGAGATCCCTCAGTCTAATTCTCAATGGAAACTCTTTGATATGTTGAAGATATCTTCCAGTCCTTCCAAACAAAAGCCCAAATTGCCTGAACCCATCAAACAGCCTGAAGAAGATACTGCCGTTACCAATTGTGTTTGTTGTAGTACGTTGCTTACATATCCACAAGACACTCTTAAGTTCAAATGCTCCGTCTGTGATACTACAAACATCTTACGAGATCATGTCCAATACTTCAAGTCAGAGCCGGACATCCATTTGATTTCTTCTAAATATGTCACCAAGATCATCAACAGATGTTTGGCCGATGCTCAAGATAATAATGGTGAAAGTCTCCATAAAGTATTTGAGCCTCTATCGAACTATTTGTTCAATGGGTTTAGGTATTATAACTGTTTGAATAGGTCGTTCAAGCTTAAGAAATCCAGTACCAAGATCCATTATTCTACTTCCAATATCAATTATCAGGATATAAGGGACACCTTCAACATCTTGACCCAGTTGCCTACCAAAAGACCTCTTTTCAATGCGTTGCAAGGATGTTTGATCTTATTGAAAAGAACTCCTATTACATACGGAGACGATGCCAGAAATTACTGCTGGTTATTGATCTTGCTAGAAATCCCTTTTTTATCGTATGCCCTTACACATTATGAAAAGTCCGATTCTCCTGCCAGTATGATAGACGTCCAAGAAATAAAAGCTTCATGCTATGATATCTTGAAACGAGTGTTGGGGATCTTATCGAATATTCCTTCGGTGTCGGTGAAGAATTATATAATAAGTTGGTTTTCCAAATACGAAGCATCTAATTTCATTGCCAAGATTGACTTGATTAATGTGTATATTACTTTTCACTTGAAGAAGTATTTTTATATTGCCAACAATCCAGATTTCAAGAGAAGAATGAAGGTAGCTAACCAACCGGTTCCTGAAGGCATTGATCAAGAATATTTCGATAACTCCAATTTCAAAGACCAAATAGAACAGCTGAATTTGATATCTCCTACTTCTTTACCTTTAAGCACTATGAACCTTGAACGGCCCCAGTCACAAAACAGGACTCATTTGAGATCTAAATCCAAATCCAAAAATAAAGATTCCACTGCCAAAATCCGAATCTATCAATATGGCAATGACTGGCACTTGAAAACTTCATCCATTGTGCTTGAGTTGTTCACTAATGCTTATAATATTCGAGCTGATGCGCTACAGAAATCCATTTTCTACAACTCGTTAGTCGATTACGTCAATATCAAATTGGACTTTGACCATTGGATCAGTAACAAGAAGTTCAAAGAGCAAAAAGCTTCTGATACCCCTGAAATTCTGACTGTCATTGCCTACATTACAGGAACCCAAAACTCGTATTCCAATTCGGCTTCATACTTCTTCTGTAAGTATCCATTTCTCATTACCTTGGGCAACAAGATCTCCATTCTAGAGTATGAGGCCAAAATCATCATGGAACGGAAAGCAGAAGAAGCATTCATCAATTCGTTAGATAAAAGGATCCCTATTGATGTTTACTTCCGAGTCAAAGTCCGAAGGGACCATATAGTGCAAGACTCGTTGAATTGTATTAAGATGAACCAACAGAACTTGAAAAAGAGTTTAAAGGTCCAGTTTATCAATGAGCCAGGAATTGATGTTGGAGGTTTGACAAAAGAGTGGTTCTTGTTACTAACTAGAGCTATTTTCAATCCTCAAACTGGGGTTCTAGTCAACGTAGACGAGTCTAACTATCACTGGTTCAACTTGATCCCCATTGACAATTTAGAAATCTACTATTTGTTTGGAGCCGTTTTAGGGTTGGCCATATACAACTCGACCATATTGGAATTGAAGTTTCCCATGGCGTTCTACAAAGTTCTCTTGAATATCCCGTTAGGGTTTAGTGATTTCCAATTGATATTCCCTGACGTATCGCTGAATCTCTTCAAATTGAAAAGTTTGAATGAAGAGGAATTAAGTGAACTAGAACTAAATTTCGAAGTAACCATCACTGACATATTCAATAATCGAGTTACCAAGACGTTGGTTCATGATGGTGACAATATCAAGGTTAACACCACCAATAGAGATTACTATATTGAAAAGTACGCCAAGTTCCACCTCATAGAAGGAATCGCTGAACAAATGGCCAGCTTCTTAAAAGGCTTCAACTCGGTTACTAGCGGAAATGCCTTGTCGCTATTTTCCCCGGAAGAAATCCATTTATTGTTATGTGGAAACGAAGAGGGCAAGATCGATCTCGATATCTTGAAATCCATCACCAAGTACGTTGGCTGGTCCAATAATGAAGAAGCTGCCGAATCAGATTTGGTCACGTGGACATGGGAGTATCTCCGACAATTGACCTATGAGAATCAAAAACGATTCTTGATATTTGTTACCGGAAGTGATAGAATCCCTGCTACTGGGATCCAGAATTTGAATTTCACCATCAAGAAAATCAAGAGCTTGGAGTATAGTCGATTGCCCATCGCCCATACGTGTTTCAATCAATTGGATCTCTATGAATACCGCAGTAAGCAGCAGTTGTTTGAAAAGTTAACCTGGGCCATCGACGGGTCCAGTGGGTTTGGCATAAAGTAGTAGTAGAATAATATAAATATCGTACTATGCTCTCAATCAGTCGCGCACTGTTCAGCCAATGAGAAGACTGGAAAATAATTTTCAGTCGCAGAAAATTCTCACCAATTGCAAATTATCACTTCATTAACTGTTTATACCAAAGATGTTGTCTAGATCATTCAGAGGATTAGGACTCAGAAACACCAGATGTTTGAGTTCCTCCACTAAGATGTTGTCGAGTTACGACCAGCCAGATTTCTCCAGCTATTTGCACGACAGATCTGAGAATACCAATAGAAACTTTGCTTACTTTATGGTAGGATCCATGGGGTTGTTGTCTGCTGCTGGAGCCAAGTCCACCGTCGAAGGATTCTTATCTTCCATGGCTGCCTCTGCCGATGTGTTGGCTATGGCCAAAGTGGAAGTGAAATTGGGTGCCATTCCTGAAGGAAAGAATGTTATTGTCAAATGGCAAGGGAAACCAGTTTTCATCAGACACAGAACTCCAGGAGAAATTGATGAAGCCAACGCCACTGAAATTAATGGATTAAGAGATCCACAAGCTGATTCCGACAGAGTCCAAAAACCTGAATGGTTGGTGATGTTGGGGATCTGTACTCATTTGGGGTGTGTTCCTATTGGAGAAGCCGGTGATTTCGGTGGTTGGTTCTGTCCATGTCACGGGTCACATTATGATATCTCCGGAAGAATCAGAAAAGGTCCAGCTCCTTTGAACTTGGAAATTCCAGAATATTCTTTCGGTGAAGACGAAACCTTGATTGTTGGTTAGTTTCCCCTTTTGTCATAGAAAATCAGAGCATGAACTGCTTAAAAATAATAAAGTATTATAGTAGATGTTTGTCTAGTAAATATTTCAAGTTAAATATAATATATAACTAATGCATTGAATACGCAGATGTGTGAAGCCCTTCCAATTCGTCAGGAATGGTGTTCCATATTGAGCTGTGCCAGTTGGTTTTGATCTTGTCTACGTTTAAATCTGTAGAGAACTGTTCAACCGTATCTAAATAAGTTTGATTCTTCACCCATTTCACCAGTTCTCCGAATGCATACCCAAGGTCTCTGGGAAGGTTTTTAGGGTGATAATCTTGAAAATAGTGTAATCGATAGAACACGCTCCAGTGAAGAGAAGCGTTCTGGGGAACTTTCCGAAGTCTGCCAAAGTTAGGAATATAAATACTTTCCCATTTGCCTGATTCATTTTCTATCTTTATCCCTATGGGCAATAATTCGATTATCCACCAGAAAAGAGTCTGGAGAACACTACTATTGCCTGATTTCATATTTCCCCGTAGTGGATGGTTTGGAAGGGTTGTCCTGCTGTCAACATTGACAGTGAGGTTCTCTTTGTTATCATGAAACGCTAACATATCATGATTGTAACATAAAAGACTACTAATTGCCGGATAAGTCGAGCTAAACTCATTAATGGCTCCAGGCTTAAAGGAAATACCAAACTTTATGGCTTCCGCTAGCATCCATCTTAGTGAAACATTCGATAAACATTGATTAGTGCCTTCATCTGGAATCCAACCTCCTCCCACATCGCCATGGTTTCCTGGAAACCACACTTCCTTTATATCCTGACAGCCGCAATGATCATCGAGCCTTGTTTTTGGTTCTCTTCTAACTATTCTACTCACGACATCAACAAATCTACTGAAATAACTAACGCTTAGCAGAACAATACTTCTAGAATCATCCAGGTCTTCTCTACACTCTTCGTATTCCAAATCAGTAAGATGTGGATAATAACTAAAAGGTTGAAATAAAACTTGTTTGAACTTACCTCTGCGCTCATCCAAGCTTACCGCGTGTCTCACATGAGAAACAATTGAACTTTTACTAGTATAAGGAAACATTCTGTCTCTGAATAATCCTACAGAGTTGACAGAATCAAATAGTCCCATGAAATGAATCAGGACTTTCGACCGACAGAATGTTTCTTTGAATTCAAGCAATAATGAGGTGGAATAGGAATCTTGTGAAGGCTGACCAGCATTCTCCCAATTGGAATAAATATCCCAAGCAGTAGACACCATATCCTCCAACCCTTTATTCAAAAGACCAATACTTTCCAACATTCCTGCCAATATTCTGGCGGCGAAACTGCCTCTACTGAATCCTATCAAACATATCTTATCGCCTTCTCTATAAAACCTCATTAAGAATATATATGCTGCCTTGACATGGAGTTGAAACGTATACGCAAATACGGCATCAAGCTGTCGACCAATTTTCTTGATGCTGGAACCAATAATGTTCTTGGGATCGTAGTCAGCAATACTAGTTCCGAATTTCACCCCTACTCCTGGTTGGTAATAGCATAGCTGGTTGGGGTCGTCTTTGTTCAAGAGTCGAAAGAGCTTGAGAGAATTAGAAAATGGCAAATAGCCAAACTCGTTTTGAGTTCCGTCCAAACACAAAACCAAGTTCATGGAGCCTTGAGTGGGTCTTTGGAACGAGTCTGGGTTCGTAAACTGACCGTTATAGATTGTTTCTGAGTTCATTATGGATTGTATATTTTGCAACAATTGCCCACAGACAGAATCACAAACTTCGCGAGATTCACTTTTCGACTTTGCAGCCAACAAGATAAGAATATTCAAGCTTCAAGAATAGAATATCAAGATAAATACATCAAGATAAGAACATCTACAAAATGATATCCAAAAGATAAAATATATTTATACACACATATAAATCAAGAAGTAAATCGTACACTCATGAAAGTTAGAACTGGTTGCCCCTATAAGCAGTTGTTTTTTCGTTAAATGGATCTCTATGATCTGGATAGTCACGTGCATCAACTGGCTCATAGCCAGAGTTACTATGGCCTTGACTTGGTTGATAGTACGACTCATGAGCATTAGCACCTCCATAAGGTTGCGACCGGTAGCCCGGTTGTCCAGCAGGTTGATAAGCAGGCTGGCCTGCAGGGTAATAAGCTGGTTGAGCTGGAGGTCCATACATATTAGGATTATTGTATGGATGTTGTTCTTTATAATCTCGATTAGCAGATCTACAACAACAACAGCACAAGGCTTCAAGACATGAAAATCCCATACACATGCATCTGATCAATGTAGAAATAGCCCACATCACCAATAACCCCCCCAATACAATCAACACAATAGCAATGATTTTACATGCTTTGTTGTCCATACAAGTATCCCATGACTTGAATGCTTGGGCTGTGGACGTGACTTTATCCGTCACGTCTCTCTTCATAAACGAAGCTGGACAAAAATCAGTTGGAATAAACATCTTGCTCTAAATTCTCTGAATAAAATCAAGCTTTTCAAGATATGCTCTGCTTATATTCTTTTCATGTTTTATGTGAGAATCAGTTACCCCTGGCGAGGCAGTACGCGTGGCGCGACAATTCTAAATATAGCACCGATGAGCAGAGCCTGGGAGATCTGAATGACAGTGTATGAATGACAGTTTACGGTTGAATGAAGGGTGGCTGAATGAAGCATGACTATAGAAATGGCAATGTCTACTGACAACATTAACTGGTCTTTTTGATCAAACTGTCGAGAGTGTCTAACACAGTCCAGTAAGATCTGGAAAACTGGCGATGCTCGATTCGCTTGGTTACGTTAACAGATGCTTTACGGGTACTGCAACATAGGGTCCTGATTCCTTCAAGTCGTTGGTCCATATTGTCAAGGAAGTCTTCTACTTCATTCATTCCGAAAAATTGGCACATTTCCAGCTCTGTTAATATCTCTAGCTCTAGGTAGTCTGTAGATTGTAACGATTGGAGGAAGTAGAACTTCAAATTAGATAGCTTGAGGGTTCTACAATAGGGCTTGATAACAAAGTCACTAGCGTCAGTTTCCATTCGTAAATATCCCTCTAGTTTGAAGACGGTTTTGTTCCCGATTTCTTCAATGGTGTCAGGAACGGCTTTGATTACTTGGAGATCAACTCGATTGACCAAGAAACTGTCCAATTGCAGAGAACTGTCATAAACATCTAATTTTTGACTGGCATTCTCATTCAGATTCAAACGGAGTTGTGAGTCTTGGATTTGATGAAGTTTAGAATTAAGTGACCCATTGGATTTATGAGAACTGTCTTTACTGGTAGTCATATCAGAACTGTCTACGTATCTAGACCCTTGAGCGTCCGATACCAAATCATTATCACGTCTAGCTCTTTTAGATTCCTTTGAAATAGGTTCTCTATCATCAGAAGCTAAAACATACGAAATTTCTGTTCTATCGGAATGTTTCTGACTTTGACTATCTTGTCCAACAGCTTGTGTCATATACGCCTGGGTATTATCATCAGTTTTATGTTGTTGGAACAACAATTCACTTCCACTGGGGGCCCGGGAAGGGGTATTGAAGAAAGTCATCCTACCAATGCCTTCATATCTTCTCTTATTGGTCTTAGATGCTAACATCGACACTTCCTGTGGTATTCTAGACACATGTGTTGGATCAAACTGGCTCAAAATCCGCTTGACAAAGTGAACAGCATTTCTTGAATCATTTGACTGGGAAAAATCGTTTACTCCTTTAATGGCCTTGGTATCCCGACATAGTCCAATCAAGTACTTCTCTTCTGCTACTTTCACAAGAAACTGCACGTCTATGAATTTGTACTCCTCATGAAGGAACAACCGATCTTTATTCCGAATCATACTAGAGTCAAATCCTAGCTTACTGCAGACTTCTTCAGCGGTGGCTAGAGGGAATAATATAACAAACACTTCACTGCTACTTAAGCAGCCTGATTTCTTCAATGAAAAGATGGTTTTCGATTTTCGGTCTTGGGAATCATGTTTGGAGAAGACAGGGGAACGTTTCCATTGGCTTGACCGGAACAACGACGACTTTTGGTCTGTTAAATCGGTTACAAGAAGATAACATTGACTATTGTTTCGTACTAATGCGAGACAGTATAGGGGAAGTCTAGCCACCAATTTACCGGTTCCCATTTCCCCAGGTTTTGGCAATTTGCTTAATGAATTGATGTCTTCATTGAGGACCAGACCTTCTCTTGTGGAATTCAACGACATTGGCCTTGTTTCTAGCGATTTGGAGATATAAATAATTATCAAACGCCTAAAAGACGCGATTCATCGCGGGAATGCGATGCGATTATGAAATCATTGACCACAAACTATCATTACTTAGACTATGAAGAGTATGTAAAGTAAAGTCAGCCAATATTGCCCAAAATTCCTACTAACAGACATAAGAATCCGGAAAGGGCCCTAAACTAAGCAAAAGAGCCTTGGGAGCTCTCCAAAAGGCCGAGGGTGAAGAAAAACCCAATACCCTCCAGACAAGTGAAGATTACTTAGAACAAGGTACTATCGATGAAGAGTCTGGTGATCGATGGTTAGGGTCTGACCTTGCCAAAGCGATCAGATTCTATCAGAAAGCTTATACCAGTTATTTAATTGCGTTGAAAAAACCAATTGATGATGATAATATCAAGTTGGACATATTCTATAATATGTCTCGATTACTATATCATGTCTACAACCATTACTTCCAGACCGAGGGAATCTATGTGGACGAATTATATAACATAGACGAGGTTTTACATAATGAAGAATCTGTGATTCAAGAGTTGGCGACTATTGTGAAGATACATGAAACTACCATAGAGTTATCAAAGGAGCTAGGTAAGCCAGTTCTGAATGACTTGTTGTATAACACGGGGTTGGTGTATACCCAGGTGATTGAAGAGCAACAAGATAATGAGCAGTCGTCTTTTATTGATGTGGTGAACCTCGGAATCAAGAATCAAGATACGTTCAAGCTTTTATTACTGGTTCAAGTTAATAATCTTCATAACTTTGTGCTTGAGTTAGATAGTATGAACCAACAGTCAGAAACCCATCCCATACAAGCCCCAGAAGGAGGCAAGTCCACAGAAAATGTCGTAGGTGAAGAAGTATTGCAACCGCCGGATATATTTGATACCGTATTATCATGTTACAAATTAAGTCAAGCTATGGTAGAGAATATCAGCTCTCCTCAACAACAGATTCCTCAGCTTAAAGATATCATAAATCCGTTTTTGTTTTATTGTGATGAGATAGCCACTCAACTTATGGATAGTTTTTCCGAGTCCAACAATACAAAAGCAGAATACTTGTCTTCAATCACATCTGAACAAATTAACGAATATAGAATCGGCCAAGTATCCCTCAAAGCGTTAATGGTTAATGATTTGACTGATATCTTACAGATATGGGACCAAGCATTGCCCGGATTACCAGAGATACCTGACAAGTATTTGGTACTAGCTGATAATATCCAGGAGTTTTTGGACAGAAATGATCTAACCTTGAGTAACTGTAATGCCTCGGAAGACAGTGAGATGATAAATGGATTTTGGAAGAGCTTAACCCTAATGACCAACAATCTAAAGAAAGCCCAGGATTTATTAACAGCGTCAAAACAATCATTACAAGCAGCCGGAGCCGATAACTTGGGTACCACGCTAGCAGTCTTGAGTAACGTGATCATCAAAAGGAGTGATATCGATTTACAAAGATGTCAACTAAACCACGACCAAAGCCATAAAAACAAAACCATTTTGCTTCAGAACTGCAAAACGTTTCTTAAAAATGCCATGAACACCGCTAATGTGTCTGGAGGATTAAGAGAACGAGTCAGCGAAAAACATACTAGAACACAGAAAAAGGTAGAAGCAGTGCTAAGAATGTGTATACTAGAGGGAAAGACGTCAGTACAAGAGCTTGATTCCATCCTAGGAAGATCCAAATGGACCCGGGAGTTGCCCAATCTAATAAAACTAGAGTATTTTGACAATATGGGCATTCAAAACATTCAACCATTATAATATATTATTATATAATCTACATAAAATCGTACACCGTCACACATCGTCACACACCGCCACAAACCGTCAAACACTTGACGGGCATGTCGTACACAAATGTCACACATCTACCGGATCATACCCATCATCAAAAGTCGGTATGTCGGTGATGTTGTTCACCACAGACGCTATATCTATATCCTCATCAGTAGGCTGACACGAGGTAGCATCAAACAACGAGCTGTGTATATATTGCAAGTTCAACGACTGCGATCGGGAGTTCTCCACTATCACCGAGAATAGGTTCACCTTTAGAACATATATGAAGTACAAGAGCTTCATCACCACTAGCACATCTAAAGAATAATTCTAATAAAGTTATGACAAATATTATAATTACGGTCGCATTAGGAAGTTAAGAAGCGGGCCTGGAACATGACGGGCGGGCGACAATGTCGCGAAATGTCGCGCTCGTAAACGTAGGTGTCTGCCTTAATGTTCACATAGTTACAGTACCATCAATATCATAGTAAATACAGCACATTTATTCTATATACAGTCTACACCTACTGAATGGCTTTATCAAAAAATGGAATCAAGGATTGAGCCAACGCAAAAGAGAACACTAATTTAGGACCGGTGGTCAACAATTTAGGAGTCAATCCCTTGAAAAAACTGCTGATTCCTTCATTCTTAGCCATGTTCTTCAAGATAGTCACTCCAGATTCAGGATTATCAAAGCTCTTGTTTTGGATTCTTGTCTTAATCACATCTAATGGAGCAGATACAATTAAAGAGGCAGAAGCTCCAAAGATAGAGGTAACGAAATTTTGGGTCCAAGTAGCAGACGAATAATCCTTTAAACCGAAAATATATTCTTTGGCAAAGGAATTACCTCCAAACAAAGCAAAAGATCCTGGAGCGTTTCTGGCCGCAGTCCATCCCCACCCTCTATATAATCCAAATCCTTCATCAGCCAACACCTTAACAAATCCTCTTCCTCTGAAAGATTCTGGGTTTGTTTGACGTTTGATCTTCAATACGTCCAATGGCAACAACACGACTTCCCCAATTCCGATCAAAGACCCGGCAGTGGCTGATAATAAGGCTTTACCAGTCTTTGGACCAAACCAGCTTTCGTAGGTGTCTTTGAAGTTAGAAGTCAAGAACTCATTAGCAAATGGTTGTCCTCCGTATTTATAGACTCTTTGCAAGATCTTGTAACAGGCAGCGTATCCTAAACCAGGAAATAATGTGAAGAGCCGTTTAGGTAAAGCTTTGTCGGCATGTTCTCTGAAGATAACTGAGTTTAAATGAGAAGCAGATGAAATTTTCCCATGATTTGACATCAATCTTTTGGAAATGGTATCGACTGGATGGAAAACTCCGATTTCACAGATTCCAGCCAGAGCAGAGCCTAACACTCTGGCCATTCCCGATTGTTTTTTGTCATTAGACGTAGCAGCAGGTGACATTGTGGGTGTTGTAGATAATAGATTCGAAAATTTTTCAACTTTATTACTCACCGCGGTAAAGGCACAATTGCCATTCTGAGCCGTAGCGGTAGCTACGGCGAGCCTGCCTCCTGTGGCCCCGCAAATAGCGCCTTGATGGTACCACGTACCGCGACCGCTGGTACTAGATATCACGAACACTGGGACCAGATATCGCGAACTACTTAACTCATCTGCGACAAACATCAGTGAAACTTGCCGCCAACTATGTCAATAGTAGAGGACTACAAACAAAGTCTAACGGAGTTGACGTTCAACTCCAGACCTATAATCGACACCCTTACCACCATAGCTAAGGAACATACTGAAGAAGCCCAAGGAATCTCAAATGCCATCTTCAACAGAATTTATAAGTGCTTACCTGAGCAGAAGTTATTTACCCTCTACTTACTTGACTCCATTTGTAAGAACATCGGCCAACCATATAATGTGCTAGTAGGCCCAGAGATATTCAAACTTTTCAGTCACGTGTACTTGTTAGTTGCTGATAATATCCGATTCAAATTGCAGAACTTGTTTGAAACCTGGAAACAGACAAAGACAAAGGGAACTAATGCTCCGTTGTTTCCTCAGGAAGAGATGGAGAAAATCGCCCATTTTCTACAAAAGGCCCGTCCGGCGGAGAGAAGTTCTGATGAATTGACGAACTCCAAGTTGATCCGAGACATAGATTCGTTGGTGCCGGTGTTTAGACAAAAGTTGAATAATTCCAATGATATTAAACTCCAAGAAAGGTTCAATGCTTTAAACCAATTAAAGCTTCTATTGCAGAACCAGCCAATGCAATTAAATGAGTTATCAGCAGTCCAGAACCAATTAAATAGTATAAAACAGCAAGAACTAGCAGGAAATGCCAATTCTCCTATCCCTAGTCATTCAAACCTGATTCCTCCTAAACCCACCACCAATGGGTCTCCATCCCAGACTCCGGTATCGTTGCCTAATATTCCCACTGCCAACACAAGTATCAGCAAAGCAAACGATATATTTGACCAATTGGTGAATTGTGGAGTCATATCATTTGAACAAGAATTAAATGGAACTCGAGTTTATGAGATCAATTACCCGAAAAATATCGATAATGGACCACCAGCTTCTTCTAATTTACTTGAACATATATTAAGCAATCAGATCGTTCGAAGTGAATACGATAGGGCCAAGTATAACGAATTGTCGAAATTAAAGGCTAATGTTTCAAACAATCTTCAATCGTTTGTATCGAACTCCAGTATATCCATACAGTGTAAGAAGTTGCTATACGACACCAAAGGATTCAAATGTTCACTTTGTGGGAAACGTTTTAACAAAGATGAAGCAGGGCAAACTAAGAAAAGATTGCATCTAGACTGGCATTTCCGTATCAATAAGAAATTGAAATCCACCAATACCGTACAATCAAGAAACTGGTATTTGGATGATTTGGAATGGGTTAAATTCAATGAAGATAACTTACTTGAATTCCAAGTGGATGGTAACAGTACCGGAGCTAACACCAGCGGAAGTAATTCTAATCCAGAGACTGTCAAGGTCAATGATGGTCCTATGCCATATGTGATTATTCCTGGTGATGAGACAAATATGAACAATAAATGTCTTATTTGTAGAGAGCAAGTCAAAGGAACCTTCAATGAAGACTTAGGAGAATGGTGTTGGGCCAATTGTATAATTGTTCCAGGAGAACCCAAGAATAGTCGAAAAATTTTTCATGCTACTTGCTTTAATGAAACCCGTAAACGAAATGCCCAAGACGACTTGAACAATTCCTTCAAAAGAGAAAAAGTATAAATGACCAATCATTCAAAAAATAAAGATAATTTTATTCACGTATATACATATTCATATAGAACATAAATGATTAAATTATTGACCCAAGCATTTTAAAATGTCGCTCCACACTTTACCTGGCTTTTGGGAAGCATCAATTCCTGACCAGATTCCTGCTTTCTTGTAGTACTCCACAATAGGTTCCGTTTGTTGGTGGTAGGTGCCCAATCTTTTCTTCAAAGCGGCTTCGTTATCATCGGATCTTTGGACCAAAGGTTCGCCGGTGACGTCATCGGTCATTTCTCTCTTTGGAGGATTGAAAAGTTTATGGTAAGATCTACCAGAAGCTGGATGAACTAATCTACCAGTAATTCTAGCCACTAATAATTCATCATCAATTTTCAATTCCACGGCTTTTTCTAAAGGAGTTTTTCTGTCCTTCAACATTCCGTCCAATTTTTCAGCTTGTGGAATGGTTCTAGGGAACCCATCCAAAATGAACCCATTCTTACACTCTCTGTTGGATTCCAATTCCGATTTGATCATATTCACCATAATGTCGTCCGACACTAATCCACCGGTGTCCATGATTTTTTTGGCTTCCAACCCCAAAGCAGTCTTAGCAGCCACTTGGGCTCTCAACATATCTCCAGTGGCTAAATGACAAGCACAGAACTTCTCTTTCAAGTTTGGGGCTTGAGTACCTTTCCCAGCCCCTGGTGGCCCAATCAAAACCATTCTTACCGATTCCGGCACGTTGGGTAAAACCCCGGCCTTTTGTTCCAAAAATTGGATTCTGTCTTGCAATTTGCTGACGGTTTGTTTCAAATCTTCCACGGACATGTTCGTTTGCAGTGATGAAAAGTTTGAGTCGTCGACTCAATCAACCAATAGATGGAGTCGCGGCCACATCC
The DNA here is from genome assembly GCA_030574775.1 of Yamadazyma atmosphaerica. Lineage (NCBI taxonomy): Eukaryota > Fungi > Ascomycota > Pichiomycetes > Serinales > Debaryomycetaceae > Yamadazyma > Yamadazyma atmosphaerica. The sequence continues at coordinate 12,025 of JAJMFQ010000005.1, read as the reverse complement.
TGACCCCAGAGTGTCGTGCCCATGCCATACATATATGGTACATCCGGTGTAACACCGACAAATAAACCGATAAACCGAATCAAAAAGGATTGTAACAACTAAACCCATCAAACTACAATGAAACATCCCTAACACACCACCCCTGGCCCCACCACGTTCGGTTCCACTGTAATGGATGCAAAAAATGCGACGGTTCCATTCCGTTTATCGTGCATGCTTATTGTTCGATTTTTCACAAGATAATCGCGTTAATATGGGGAAGACTATGATATATAAGAGGCCATATGCCGGCGGATTGATTATACTACAAAGCTGTTGAAAGGTGTTGAAAAGAAGTTAGAGCAGAACCAGTAACGATATTACAAACTAATCAGAATGTCGCTTGAAGCTCTTCTCAGATTCTTGAAGATGCCATTAGACATTGTCTTGGTTATCATCAAATATTTCATTGGTGCCACCAAGTTTAGAAAGTTCAGTAAAAGTTTGATCCTTTGTATTAGATTAACAATTTTTAGACAAGCCATGTTGTTTCCAATCGAAGATACTAAATATTTGTCGTTCATGTCCAACGAGACATTGTTCAAACTTGTTAGAAGAATCTATGGTTCGGTAGTTAAGACGTTACCGGGGTACGGAGAAAAGTATCCACCTTCCGGACTTTGGATCACCAAGAACCCCAATAGAACTAAACAAGATCCCGTGATTGTGTTTCTTCATGGTGGAGGATATTTCATGGAGACTCAACACCAGCAACTTGAGTCAATGGTAGCCATGGCCAAATTGATCGATTCCAAAAAGAATGCGTCTATCTTGATGTTGGATTATGATTTAGTATGCCACGGACATAAATTTCCAAGACAATTGAGACAATTAGATGCTCTTTATACTAAGTTAGTTGAGGAAGGAAACGATAATCTTATATTGATGGGAGATTCCGCTGGTGGCCATTTGGCTATCTCTTATACTCAGTATATTACTATGAGAAAACCGTATCTTCCTTATCCTTCTAAATTGGTGTTGATATCTCCTTGGGTCGACATGGCTACCGATTCCAGTGATTATAAACCAGGGTTATCTTATTATGATAACCAACCTAGAGACATTATCAATTACCGTTCTTTTGCTCATGGCAACTCTTTACTATTTATCGAAGATGCCAATAGAGTCCACCATGAATACTTTGACTGGTGTTACCGGGGAGAAGCGCATTGGGATAAGAATCCATTTTTCAATCAGGCTAATAACAAGCACGAGATTTTCTTGATTCTTGGTGAAGATGAATCTTTCAGAGATCATATTATCAAGTGGGCTAATCAGATTTATGACTTACCGCCTATCAAGAACATTGGGAATTCCGAGAATAAGCTTCTTCCTGAGTTTGAGATTAAAGTCAATCCAGCTAACAGGCCAAAGTTGACTATGTTTATCGAACCATGGGGAGTTCATGATGCGTTCTGTTTTGTTGATTTTCCAATTCTTGGAAAAATTGCAAAGAACAAGCGTTATAACAAGGAAGAGTATTTCAGTGTGACCAAGGTTGTGGATTACTTGAATGAAGCTTTGTAGACCTCAATAGATACGTAAACGATTATTTGATATTAAGTATTGGTTAATTCTTAATCTATTAAACTCTATAAAGTCGGACTCTCCAACAAATAATTATGTATTGAACTGAACGATGCAAAAAACCCGTGCCATCCAGTTTAATTCTGGAAGGTATGAATCTCGGGAACATGTTCGACCTTCACCAAAGGTCTGTAGATTGGTTTCCACATTTGGGACCGGACCCATTTCAAACACTTTTTGAAGTCTCTAGGAACTTCCACAAACGATCCGGAAGGAGAAAGCTCCATTTCTACTCTGGCAGTTCCTTCTTTCAAACTTTGTAAAATCACGGCTGTGGCCACGTAGGCACTGACCTCATCAATTTCTTCTAATCTTGGTAATAATCCATTCTTAGGATCATCCATTTTAGGTGATAATGATGCCAATTGGTCCACTGCAGCTGAAACCATAGTGTCAGAAATGGTGTTACAACGGGATAATACGGCTCCTAAACCAATTCCTGGGAATGTGAAACAGTTGTTGTTTTCAGAAATATAATATCCATCTACTGGAGGGAATGGTGACCCAGTAGCAATTAAGGCATTGTTATCAGTCCATTTCATGATATCACTAGGAACTGCTTCATGTAATCTAGTAGGATTAGATAAAGGAAACACAATTGGTTGAGAATTATGCTTATACATTTCCTTAACAACCTGCTCATTAAAGGCTCCGGCTTGGGTAGAACATCCTACCAATACTGTGGGCTTGCAATGTCTGATAACTTCCACCAAATCTCTGGTATTGACTCCTTGCCAATGTTCATCAGCATCTGCATACTTGACTTGACCTTCACTGGAATCGGTATAACTGCTTAAAATCAAACCTCTTCTATCCATGCAATGAATTCTACTCAAAGCATCTTCTTTGGTCATACCTGAATTGATCATATGATTAACAATTTGATCAGCAATACCTAACCCAGCAGAACCGGCTCCATAAATTAACACTTGAGAATCTTTCAAGTTTCTATTGGAATATTGTAATGCAGCAGTCATAGAAGCCATTACCACGGCCCCAGTTCCCTGGATATCATCATTAAACGAAGGTAAAAACTCTCTATACTTGTGTAACATTGTTCTTCCAGTAGTAACACCAAAGTCTTCATAATGTAACACGGCGTTCGGGAATCTGTTTTTGATCCCGGTGATGACTTTATCAATAAAGTCCCAATATTGTTGACCTCTAACTCTAGGGATTTTGTTTCCCATGTATAAATCATCTTGTAATAATTTCTCGTTATTGGTTCCAGTATCCAACACAATAGGTAATACTCTTCCAGGGTGAATACCTCCACACAAAGTCATTAATCCCAACTTGGCAATAGAGATTCTGATTCCCCCTACACCTTGATCACCAATTCCTAAAATCCCTTCACCATCACTCATGACAATATAATCGATATCTTTATCTTCTCCATAACAGGCCAATCTATCATCAATAGAGTCGGGCAGGGAAATGTCTAGAAAGCATCCTTCCGGCTTTCTGAATCTGTCAGAATACGAAGCAATAGCATCTCCTTCGGTTGGAGTGTAAATAATCGGTAACATTTCCCGGATATGTCGTCTAACCAACTCGTAGTATAACACTTTATTTTGGATTCTCATGGAAGTACAGAAATCATTTTTGGCCAATGGAGTCTTCAAATAACTGAATTGCCGATAAGCCCGTTCCACTTGTTCGTCCAACGTATTTACCTGGCACGGTAAAAGACCCATTAATCCAAAAGCCTTTCTCTCAGCAATCGTGAAAGCAGACCCTTTATTAAAGATAGGAGAATTCAATAACTGGAAACCAGTCAAATCACACTCAATAGGACCATCGTTGGATAATCTCGTGACTTTGGGCTTTAAGGAGGCAATGGCAGCCTTGATATCCACAGGGGTCTTGATGGTATGGGTGTGGACCGAGTTACTGGCGTATCTTTTGAAACAGCAAACGCTCATTTAGCATATAATTGAATAAGTGGGTATCTCGGAGTCAAATATAACAGTAATGTTCATGAAATAATCCCGGTAGTATTCTGGCACGGGGTTAAGGAAAATGGAAAAGATCTATACGGTAAATTGGTTGGTTGTAACCCGCAAATATATACTGCAATTTTGGATGCAATTAAATTAGGGGGATTTATCAACCTATTTATACTTCCGATCGGTTGGGCCCTTACAGTATGGTGGACGTACGGGAATCAGAGATACGCCCTGATGGCCCTAAATGGGACCAGCCGCAACAGGCCTCCCCGCCCCAACACAACACCGGGCCTGCACATTAACTATTTGATCCGATTTCTGCCTGAGATGAGCTTTGTTAATATAATTAGGAAGACGACATCGGCAGCTTGGAACGGCTGGAAGTTAAACTAGCAGGTAGAAGAGAATGGAGATTGGTTTGTCATTGGTTTAGATTTGCCACAAAACAATCGGTATTGAAGCATATTGAGTTTATCTATTTGTTCACGTGTAGAGATGGACTAGCGGAGTTGTTAGCGGACAAACGGGTTGTCAAATATTAACTATATAAAAGAGTCAAATGTCGCTTGATATTTTCAACTTGGTGGATTCGATCAATTTGACGGCTACTCCGATCAAAGGTTTAAGTTTGTATATTGTTCCATATTTGGCGTTAGTTCCCCTCTTTATGAGCTGTTCCGAGTTCTTCCATGAGAACTGACAGGTCTAGTATTATCAAATGAATCTTGTGGGAGTATATATATGTGGATGTCATTGCAAATGGAAATGCTTTTAATGGTCGTCTATACCGTAACATAGTCAATGGCTATCAAGGCTTCTTCATGTCGTTTGCACCTGCTTCATTACTGGCTATTCTAACTCTTAGAATACTCGTATAGCTGAGGGGCCGACGCGGAAAAACTAGGAAACTCCGAGCATAATACTCCGACTCCGGGAGTTTCTTTTATTTTGCAACAAAGGAGCCAACCATAACGATCTACGCCGGGATTAGCTGGACTTTGATAACTTCTTTTGCAATTTAGGCACAAAACAGCTGGTTCTTCCTCCCACGGTAACAAAATCAATCGGGTGTCCATTTACTTTAGGTTTTTCCTCGTTCTTTCTACGTTTCCCCCATCGATATAACATCAACCAGTGTTCAGGAAATTGTTTGGAATCTCCTTCTAACGAAACGGCTGTACCACAAATCAGTTTGATTGCTGCGAAGAGACGAGCTAAAACTGGGCTGGACTCGGATAATTTCAGACTTAATACTTCCTGGGGATGAATCTGGGCCTGGTACAAGATCTCATCAGCTACCCAATTACCTATGCCCGCGAAATACTCTTGTTCTAGAAGTAAACTTTTAATGGGTTTCCGCTTCAGCAACATTAGTTCATTGAACTGTTGTTGTGAATACTGTGGAATATAGTTTATTGGATCTGGATCACCATATTGGAACTCTTTTACTAATTGACCTGTTTTAGAATAGTCTGGACCCTGCCGATTCAATGGCTCCATGGTAAACAATTCTTGGTCGTCTTTAATGTTTTTAAATAGCATAACTCTTCCTAATCTTCTTGCGTCTGAGAATGAAAGATGGATATCTTGGCCATTATTCAATAGCATTTCCATCTTTGAAAACCTCGGGGGCCAATCTTGTTCTATTTCCACCGCGTTTATTTCGTTTTCTTGTTTGAAATACTTTGATTTTGTCTCTTGTTTCTGCTTCAACACTTTTTTATCACCACCGTTTTCCATGAATATTAAATGCGATGGCACATTCTTCATATGTATCATTCCTGTCATTCCTAGATGCATTAAAAGCACTTGATTCTTATCAAATCTTATCCAGAAATACTTTCCATGCCGACCAACACGATGAACAGCAGCTCCATTCAATGACTGCTTGATATTGGATATTTCTGTCTCGGGATCTTTATGATTCTTCAATATGGGGAAAAGTAAAGGATCATTCTTTATAGTGAGACTGGTAATCTTGGCGCCTATAATATTACGTCTTAGAAGAGCGCACACATGAGCAACCTAGAGTGTTAGTAATTGACTGTGATGAAAAAATAGAAATGGTGTCACATACTTCCCCTACTTCAGGCATGGTAGATCAAGTATAAATTGGTAATAGTTTGATAGGTATGCGAAAAAAAATTGCTCCACGGCAGGTTCGAACTGTCGACCTTCAGATTGCACAACTCTGCGAATTATGAGACTGACGCTCTGCCAACTGAGCTAGTGAAGCCAATTACTGTCGAAAATTGCACACGATGACACTAGAAAGTTTTGATTGATTTGCAAAACGTCATATCCTCCGTAATATTGGCTCTACGCCTCTATAAACCATAATATATGATCTTGCGTTAGTGTTCGACCAGCACACCGTGTTACACATATTACAAAACACCCGAACACCTTTAAATCCGAACCGCTTTTTCCATGAGCCTTCCGCTGATAAGATCATCCAAAATGCGACCGCTCAAATACAGATTAAGTACAACACTAACTCCATAACACCATGAATAGACTCTTTGGATCCAAGAGTACGGCGCCCAAACCGTCGTTGAATGATGCCATAAAAAATATCGACGACAGAAGTGGGTCTTTGGACGTCAAGCTTTCCAAGATTAACTCTGAGTTGTCGACCTATCAACAGAAGATGGCTCGAATGAGGGATGGCCCCGGCAAATCTGCTTTGAAACAAAAAGCGTTGAAGCTACTTAGACAACGGAAGCAGATAGAAGCCCAAAAGGACCAATTAGAAAACCAGTCGTGGAATATGACCCAAGCAGCCATGACTACTGACAATTTACAAAATACTATGATTACTGTCGATGCAATGAAATCGGCCAACAAGCAGTTGAAGAAAACATATGGAAAGATAGATATAGACAAAATCGAGTCCTTACAAGACGAAATGTTGGATTTAATTGATAAATCGAATGAATTGCAAGAAAGTTTGTCCATGAGTAATGATATGCCTGATGATGTTAGTGAGTCTGAATTGGATGCTGAATTAGATGCTTTAGGAGAAGAAATGGATTTCGAGAATGAATATAGCGAGGGACTCAGTATGCCTAGTTATTTGAACGAAGAGCCCGCTGATAAGGTGCCTACTTTTATTGATGAGAGTGAAGAGCCAGCTAAGGTGGCTAATTAGGGGTTATTAGAATTCATGAATTAGTACGAGACATGGTGCTAGATTAGCGCGCGACTTGGTACGAGGTTAGTGCCAGGTTAGTACCAACCTTGAGAAATCGAATCAAGTAATTAAATTTACATCTAATATAGTACTAAATGAACGCTATTTTATAGCCCGTGGCTGTAAATGCTATATACAATTTGATAAGCCTGTTTAAGATAATCAGAAGCAGCCATCACAGTTGATAACCAGCTTTTGTAGATAGACCTAGATCTTCTTTATGGCCATGAAATAGTTCCCACAATTCTCATTGCCAGTAAACTTCCATCCATAACTCGGAATATAAATACATCCTCTTGAATCCATAAGCTTGAACTCACTGCCATTATCTATAAGCCATTGTTTAATCTCTTCATGATTAATGTATTTCTCCAACGTATGAGTTCCCACTGGTACAATTCTTAACATGTGTTCCCCCATGAAAATTGTGGTGAACCAACTAACTAAATCTCGGTTGATAGTAGAAAGAAACAACCACCCGTCAGAATTCAATCGACTAAGAGCTTCTTGTAAAATGTTGGCCGGATAATCCACATGTTCTAAAATTTCAAACAAGGTAATGATATCATACTTTTCTCTTTTAGGAACTTGTTCTATCGCCTGTAATTTATATGACAATTTCTCGCTCAACATGGGGTCTTTGAGTTTATGAATCTCAGCCGCTTTTAAAACATCTGGTGATAAATCTATTCCTTTCACCAGATCAACATATGGTAGTCTAGCCATAGATTCACTGAGAATTCCTCCACCACACCCCACATCCAACACTTTCAACGACTTTTCTTCCAAGATTTCATCTCGGCGCAACTCTTGGTCCAAGACAATGTTGTGTCTTATGGATTCAGGCAATAAGTCCACATTATACGGAGGTATATACACATCTTCTTCCGGGTCAGAGTCGGCACCATTCAACTTTAAATGAGTTCTAACGTTCTCTCTTACAAAATCCATTCTTAAAAGATTCATTTTATGGAGGATTCTTTGGGGTCCATTGACGTCCCACCAGCTTGAAGCAAGACTATTGAAATGTGATAATTCTTCCTGACTAGATCCAGTAGTAGAATGAGAATGCGTTCGTACGAAAAGCCAGCTTCTAGCTCTCAACACAGCCAACAACGGCTCTGAACAGCCTACACGAGTTAATCCCCGATTCATATGCCAAAAACCTCAGGCAACCAACAAATATCTTCACAGTAGTAGTAAAAGTGGTGATGATAACTGAAAAGTTGCGCGCGGTTTTGTATTTTCAAGTTATAAGTATCTTTATGGCGGCATGTCTGACGACGAGTTTTTAACGGCGACCAGGGCCAGACGGGCCAACGCAGGGTCACGGTTGAAGCAATTAATCGACATGGAAACTGAAACCGCTGAAACGCAGTCGAGTTCCAAGTTCATAAACGAGGAAGATGAGAATGTGAATCTTTTGTTTCAAGAAGACGGTGAAGATGGTGAGTTCATGGAGTCGGAAGAAGAGTCAGAAGAAGAAGAAGGAGATGAGGAAGAAGAATCTCCCGAAGCAGGGGATGAAGCACAGGCCCAAGAAACGGGTGATGATCCTATGAAAGAGTTGGAATCAGACTCAGAGCCCGTAAATTCAGATGATGTGTTGTCGGACTCAGACATGTCAGTGTCCGATTCCGACGAGGAAGAAGGAGAGAAAGAACTCGAGAAGGAAGAAAGGCGAAAAAAGCGTCAAAAACTGCAACAATCCAAACTCATTCCCAAGATTAAGAAGTTCAAGCCTAATGATGTTGTTAAGAAAGCGAGTAAACCCAAGAAGATGGTCTCTTCTGAATCTCTCATGCAAAACCTTAGAAGGGCCTCTTCACGGGCATCGGCTATAGAAAATAAAGAAGCGTTGGTGAAGAAATTGCAAGATGATGAAGCTAGAAGAGCCACTATAACTCCGGTTGTACGAGAAAAAGAGCGTGAATTGACTCAAGAAGAGAAGTTAGCTGAAGCGGTAGAGACCGAGAAAGCCAATGTGTTATCGTTGGAATTGTTCCAGCAACAAGAAGTGGTGAAGAAAGAACGTCAAAAGCATCTTTTGCAACTGAAACGGGCTAAAATGAGCAAAGTAATAAGACTAACTAGTCAAGAACAGTTCATAACGCCTACTGAAGAAATCGAGACCGCTCGTCTGTTGTATACACTTATTACCAGCAGGTCAAAAAAGAGGAATATCAAGAGACTCAAGGCATTGTTGGATATGGATTTGGACAAATATCCTGGAGAAATTGATAAGGAGTTGCCGTATGTGAAGGAACATGGAATCCAGGAGGTTAATGGAGAAAAGGATGGAGAAGAGATTGAGGTAGATGGAGAAGAGATTGAAGTAAATGGAAAGACTGAGGATGAATTGACGGGTGATGATGAGGCAACTGTTGAAAGTGAAGCAAAATCAAACGGTGAAGCTCCAGCTGACCATGATCAACTAAATGAAATAGAGACAGACAAAGTTGATAACAAGACGGAGACGGAAGAAAATAATACAAACGAAAACTCAGAAACAATGGGAACCACTGAAACCACAAATGTCGAGTCAAATGATTTGGAACCAAAATCTACAGAAAATGACCCTGATGCCGAAGTACTCTCTGAAACCCAGAAAGAAGAGACTCCCATAGAAAAGAAACAAAAGAAAGTCACATTTGCTGACGATGTTGTAGATCCAGCTGAACAGAATGAGCAGAATGAACAACATGAACAAAATGAGGAAGAAGTTCAAGTCTCAGACTCAACTCCAGAACCAGTAGAAGATTCAGGCCCTAAAGAAATATTCGAAGGACCTGTCCAGAGAGTATGTCGAAACTTGGTTTACTTATTAGAGTTTGGTGATAATCCATACACTCTCAACGAATTCACGATAAAAAACGTGTTATTCGGTGAGGATTCCAATCTTACGGCTTCCAGAAGATTCAAGGACTTAAAGACTATACTAAAAGTAGGAAAGAATAATAATCCCTACACCAAAAGCAAAAATGATATCGACGAAATGTTCACCCCCGCCACAGACCTTACAGAAGAAAACTCCATGTTTGAAGAGTTAAACCGATTACCTAAGCTAGGAGTCAGACAAGAGATTATTGAAGAAGCAGTTGAAGAAGATGATAATGATCAAGATCTTGTGTTGACTACAGAGGCTCCACTAGGGCTTTACTTGCCCAATGGTAACAAGAAGATCTGTCTTATTACTGGGAATGAAGTCAAATACTTCGATCCAAGTCTTGGGGTTCCTTACAGTGACGTTGAAACATTCAAGTTTTTGAAGTCAGTAGAACAAGGACACATTCCCTGGTTCTCTGTTGATGGAAGCTATAATGACACCGGGGCCACGGAAATATACTTGGGGTCTAAGGATGGAAGTACACGGCTGGCCAGAGGAGTCCCAGCAGGATTTGATAATTAGTTCATTATTCATATATTGAGTATATTGTAGTATAGTAATGAAAATCGCATGATGTCTCATGATAATCAAGAAAACTATTGTCAACACAAATCTTCATAGTGAACGTGGCTAGGTGCTGTTCTTAACGTCCTGTTCATGGGCAGCCAATAAATCCGGTTGGAATTGAATAAGTGTCTTTTTCAACACGTTCGTAAATGCCTTTTTGGTGTCTGGAGATAAGGAATCGGAGTTAACAGAGATAACCAATTCATCTTCTTCCATATCATGCATGAATTCAGACACGTCGATGGTGCCGGCGATAGATGTGTCGGGGGCCGGTTTGTCTGATTCGGGGTTGTCCGCTGACTCGTTGGAGGGTGAGTTGAAAGAAAACTTCATCTCCATGTCAAAAAGACACTTGACTTTCCCCTTTCTTTGTGTGACATCACAGTCTCCCGTAACTGATTCTATACCATCAATTACTAACACAGTACCACTAGCATTGAACTGCTGATTCAAAAACGTTTGTTCAAAATATTGCCTTGACCAAGGCAAACAGTTTTTGTCTATCCAGTGCCTGAGGAATTAGTATTATGCCGATGGTTATGGTGCTGACGATACATACCAGTTGTTAGGATTGTGAACCATCTTGAATACCTCGAACGATGAAAATTTTCAACGGCTAAAATGTGGTCGTAAACGAAGTCCGGGCTCGTAACAGGTATATAGATATCAATACATTAGCTACACAATATTTGAACAAAAAGATGAGACATGGCAACTACCAGCGCGCCATGACAACAACCAGGGCCATAAAAGTGAGAGGAACCGTTTCTAAGAAGAACCGTGCATGAAATATTTTATATAGTACAAACCAAGATGCCAGGTCAATAGACCATTAAGAATACCAGAGGCACCAACATCAATATGGTGATGAAGTAGCTAACACTGGAAGTATATGCAAAAGATGAGGCGGTAGTAGCGTCCTCGGTGAATGATTGGAATGAATTGTCCGATAATGTGGTACTGGCCCCAGAATCAATATGGGTCAAGGTACTAGCCTGAGATATGGTGGAAACAATACTGGTTCCTACTACTTGAATAGTAGTGTTATAGCCCCCAGTACAGTTACTGTTATACTCTATAGTATATAATGTTAGTTCAGCTCTCTTGAAAGGGCAAGCAGTCCAATTTTGTTGGCCTTGATAATATAGGGCATTGTCAACTATTGAGAATCCACTATTATGTTGAGGATCAGAATCAGGCTGTAAACCAAAACAGCCGTTCAGACTAAACCCAGTGGAGTTGCCAGCAGAACTTTTAAGTTGTCCGTATGGTGTAAGAATCAAGCTGACGTAGCCTCTAGCTTGATCTATTCCAGTTAAGTTACCAGCTTTAAAGGCCTTGGGATCACTGTATTCAAATACTATTGGCCATAGATCAAAGGATGCACTGCCATGCTGGTCTTTCAAGTTGATTTCGACGGAGTAGGTGACGAGCTCATTAGCAAAGACTGTGTGAAGGAACAAGATTAGGACCAAATACGGCGACATCATGAGTTTATATAAAACCCGTTTCTGTAGCCCTGACTAGAATCTATGATAAAAATATCGATGCCAAAATTCTAGCTCGTATTAAAAATTTTCGAGGTTGCAACGTCAGCGTGTGGATCCGAAATCGGTTTCTACCTTCAAACCCCGAAATAGATGCCGGAAATGGAGGAAATCATAGGGTTTATATACTGCCCCATACAGTGTTTTCAGGATGAATAACGCACCCTCTTTAAACGGATGTCGCATTACACTCAGATAGATTACGCAACCTCTAGGCAGTAAATATCACATCCCATAAGGAAGAAAATGCCGATTG